>CAWZYM010000349.1:0-66440 GCA_963966185.1 Rhabditoides inermis | reverse complement strand
CTCGATACCTAATCAACATCCAGTCACTAGTCGCATAGAAACACAAACAATCACCGTCTCCCCTCTCTCATCGCTTCGTTCGCTCGGCTCAGTCGCCGTTGCCTCTGAGTTCGGCCGGGGCCGGCCAACCCGCCCAAATCGTCCTAATATCTTTTAAAACGGTGGAAACTCATCGAAACAGTGCTAAATCAATGACAACACACCACGAAACTACTAATTACCACTGTACAATTTCGCAAAACAAAACGCACAACGCGGGGATCGAACCAACAAACACCGTAGATTGCTGGCCGCGCGCGCTATCCCCTACACTACCACCACACACACTCTCCCTCACACTCGTACTGCCTATCCTCTCTTCTCTTCCTTCACCTTAGACTTGGACTAAAAAATGCACTATCTCCACAAATACCAGTCAGCCGCGCACTAATCACCTATACTAGCCCCCCACTTTTTCATCCCCAATCCTCACCATATCATAACACTTTCCCAAAACACCGATTCGCTTCTTCCAAAGTCGCCGGGAAATGTATGAAATCATCACCCCAAATTATCCACAATTCACATTTTCCCCAGCAATCGTCTACTCACAGCCAATTTCCGCAATTCCCGTCGCGACTGGTCTTTGCGCCGTGAAAAGTTTTATTCAAAAATTCATAATTTGCTTTAAAGTTAAAATTAAAGAATGCGGTTTGCGCAGGTTTGTAGAGCATAACAAACGGAAGACTACTGTCCCTTCAAAAATATTTCTATTTGTTGTATTGAACACGTTTCACGCGAGATCAATGCCGGGCATGGCGCCGAAACATTGCACCGAAAACTCTTATTTTCGGCGCGAATGTTTCGGCAGCCGAAAGCACAGACACGTGTGCGTCCGCATATCTCACGCCATTCGAAGAATCGCATTCAACCTATCTCTGTGGCCTTGTGGTTAGGGTGGTCGATGATTGTTTGCCAGACGCGGGCTCAATTACGGCTGCTATCAATTTTTTTTGCCGCATAATAAGCACACGTTGTAGATGTTCACAAGTTGTTTTGCCTGAAACCAGAACACCCCGCTTTCCACGCGACCCGACTTCCACTCTGTACCTGAGGAGAGAGAGAGAGAGAGAGTCTTCGCAAAGTTCACCTCCACAATTTATTGAATACGTTTCACGCGAAATCATTGTCGAAACATGGCGCCGAAATATTTTTCTATTGTTTTCGGCGATCTGTCAAAGTTGCTGGCAAAACTCGCCAATCAAACAATCAATCAACACTCAATCACTAATAAAACAATACTTAATTGATAATCGATCAATAATCGATCAATAGTCGATCGATAAGTCGATAATTCATCGATAATCCACGAAAACACAGCCTTTTCTAGGTTGGTGATTCCCCATCTCTCTCCAATCATTGAATACTCGATACCTAATCAACATCCAGTCACTAGTCGCATAGAAACACAAACAATCACCGTCTCTCCCCTCTCTCATCGCTTCGTTCGCTCGGCTCAGTCGCCGTTGCCTCTGAGTTCGGCCGGGGCCGGCCAACCCGCCCAAATCGTCCTAATATCTTTTAAAACGGTGGAAACTCATCGAAACAGTGCTAAATCAATGACAACACACCACGAAACTACTAATTACCACTGTACAATTTCGCAAAACAAAACGCACAACGCGGGGATCGAACCAACAAACACCGTAGATTGCTGGCCGCGCGCGCTATCCCCTACACTACCACCACACACACTCTCCCTCACACTCGTACTGCCTATCCTCTCTTCTCTTCCTTCACCTTAGACTTGGACTAAAAAATGCACTATCTCCACAAATACCAGTCAGCCGCGCACTAATCACCTATACTAGCCCCCCACTTTTTCATCCCCAATCCTCACCATATCATAACACTTTCCCAAAACACCGATTCGCTTCTTCCAAAGTCGCCGGGAAATGTATGAAATCATCACCCCAAATTATCCACAATTCACATTTTCCCCAGCAATCGTCTACTCACAGCCAATTTCCGCAATTCCCGTCGCGACTGGTCTTTGCGCCGTGAAAAGTTTTATTCAAAAATTCATAATTTGCTTTAAAGTTAAAATTAAAGAATGCGGTTTGCGCAGGTTTGTAGAGCATAACAAACGGAAGACTACTGTCCCTTCAAAAATATTTCTATTTGTTGTATTGAACACGTTTCACGCGAGATCAATGCCGGGCATGGCGCCGAAACATTGCACCGAAAACTCTTATTTTCGGCGCGAATGTTTCGGCAGCCGAAAGCACAGACACGTGTGCGTCCGCATATCTCACGCCATTCGAAGAATCGCATTCAACCTATCTCTGTGGCCTTGTGGTTAGGGTGGTCGATGATTGTTTGCCAGACGCGGGCTCAATTACGGCTGCTATCAATTTTTTTTGCCGCATAATAAGCACACGTTGTAGATGTTCACAAGTTGTTTTGCCTGAAACCAGAACACCCCGCTTTCCACGCGACCCGACTTCCACTCTGTACCTGAGGAGAGAGAGAGAGAGAGAGTCTTCGCAAAGTTCACCTCCACAATTTATTGAATACGTTTCACGCGAAATCATTGTCGAAACATGGCGCCGAAATATTTTTCTATTGTTTTCGGCGATCTGTCAAAGTTGCTGGCAAAACTCGCCAATCAAACAATCAATCAACACTCAATCACTAATAAAACAATACTTAATTGATAATCGATCAATAATCGATCAATAGTCGATCGATAAGTCGATAATTCATCGATAATCCACGAAAACACAGCCTTTTCTAGGTTGGTGATTCCCCATCTCTCTCCAATCATTGAATACTCGATACCTAATCAACATCCAGTCACTAGTCGCATAGAAACACAAACAATCACCGTCTCTCCCCTCTCTCATCGCTTCGTTCGCTCGGCTCAGTCGCCGTTGCCTCTGAGTTCGGCCGGGGCCGGCCAACCCGCCCAAATCGTCCTAATATCTTTTAAAACGGTGGAAACTCATCGAAACAGTGCTAAATCAATGACAACACACCACGAAACTACTAATTACCACTGTACAATTTCGCAAAACAAAACGCACAACGCGGGGATCGAACCAACAAACACCGTAGATTGCTGGCCGCGCGCGCTATCCCCTACACTACCACCACACACACTCTCCCTCACACTCGTACTGCCTATCCTCTCTTCTCTTCCTTCACCTTAGACTTGGACTAAAAAATGCACTATCTCCACAAATACCAGTCAGCCGCGCACTAATCACCTATACTAGCCCCCCACTTTTTCATCCCCAATCCTCACCATATCATAACACTTTCCCAAAACACCGATTCGCTTCTTCCAAAGTCGCCGGGAAATGTATGAAATCATCACCCCAAATTATCCACAATTCACATTTTCCCCAGCAATCGTCTACTCACAGCCAATTTCCGCAATTCCCGTCGCGACTGGTCTTTGCGCCGTGAAAAGTTTTATTCAAAAATTCATAATTTGCTTTAAAGTTAAAATTAAAGAATGCGGTTTGCGCAGGTTTGTAGAGCATAACAAACGGAAGACTACTGTCCCTTCAAAAATATTTCTATTTGTTGTATTGAACACGTTTCACGCGAGATCAATGCCGGGCATGGCGCCGAAACATTGCACCGAAAACTCTTATTTTCGGCGCGAATGTTTCGGCAGCCGAAAGCACAGACACGTGTGCGTCCGCATATCTCACGCCATTCGAAGAATCGCATTCAACCTATCTCTGTGGCCTTGTGGTTAGGGTGGTCGATGATTGTTTGCCAGACGCGGGCTCAATTACGGCTGCTATCAATTTTTTTTGCCGCATAATAAGCACACGTTGTAGATGTTCACAAGTTGTTTTGCCTGAAACCAGAACACCCCGCTTTCCACGCGACCCGACTTCCACTCTGTACCTGAGGAGAGAGAGAGAGAGAGAGTCTTCGCAAAGTTCACCTCCACAATTTATTGAATACGTTTCACGCGAAATCATTGTCGAAACATGGCGCCGAAATATTTTTCTATTGTTTTCGGCGATCTGTCAAAGTTGCTGGCAAAACTCGCCAATCAAACAATCAATCAACACTCAATCACTAATAAAACAATACTTAATTGATAATCGATCAATAATCGATCAATAGTCGATCGATAAGTCGATAATTCATCGATAATCCACGAAAACACAGCCTTTTCTAGGTTGGTGATTCCCCATCTCTCTCCAATCATTGAATACTCGATACCTAATCAACATCCAGTCACTAGTCGCATAGAAACACAAACAATCACCGTCTCTCCCCTCTCTCATCGCTTCGTTCGCTCGGCTCAGTCGCCGTTGCCTCTGAGTTCGGCCGGGGCCGGCCAACCCGCCCAAATCGTCCTAATATCTTTTAAAACGGTGGAAACTCATCGAAACAGTGCTAAATCAATGACAACACACCACGAAACTACTAATTACCACTGTACAATTTCGCAAAACAAAACGCACAACGCGGGGATCGAACCAACAAACACCGTAGATTGCTGGCCGCGCGCGCTATCCCCTACACTACCACCACACACACTCTCCCTCACACTCGTACTGCCTATCCTCTCTTCTCTTCCTTCACCTTAGACTTGGACTAAAAAATGCACTATCTCCACAAATACCAGTCAGCCGCGCACTAATCACCTATACTAGCCCCCCACTTTTTCATCCCCAATCCTCACCATATCATAACACTTTCCCAAAACACCGATTCGCTTCTTCCAAAGTCGCCGGGAAATGTATGAAATCATCACCCCAAATTATCCACAATTCACATTTTCCCCAGCAATCGTCTACTCACAGCCAATTTCCGCAATTCCCGTCGCGACTGGTCTTTGCGCCGTGAAAAGTTTTATTCAAAAATTCATAATTTGCTTTAAAGTTAAAATTAAAGAATGCGGTTTGCGCAGGTTTGTAGAGCATAACAAACGGAAGACTACTGTCCCTTCAAAAATATTTCTATTTGTTGTATTGAACACGTTTCACGCGAGATCAATGCCGGGCATGGCGCCGAAACATTGCACCGAAAACTCTTATTTTCGGCGCGAATGTTTCGGCAGCCGAAAGCACAGACACGTGTGCGTCCGCATATCTCACGCCATTCGAAGAATCGCATTCAACCTATCTCTGTGGCCTTGTGGTTAGGGTGGTCGATGATTGTTTGCCAGACGCGGGCTCAATTACGGCTGCTATCAATTTTTTTTGCCGCATAATAAGCACACGTTGTAGATGTTCACAAGTTGTTTTGCCTGAAACCAGAACACCCCGCTTTCCACGCGACCCGACTTCCACTCTGTACCTGAGGAGAGAGAGAGAGAGAGAGTCTTCGCAAAGTTCACCTCCACAATTTATTGAATACGTTTCACGCGAAATCATTGTCGAAACATGGCGCCGAAATATTTTTCTATTGTTTTCGGCGATCTGTCAAAGTTGCTGGCAAAACTCGCCAATCAAACAATCAATCAACACTCAATCACTAATAAAACAATACTTAATTGATAATCGATCAATAATCGATCAATAGTCGATCGATAAGTCGATAATTCATCGATAATCCACGAAAACACAGCCTTTTCTAGGTTGGTGATTCCCCATCTCTCTCCAATCATTGAATACTCGATACCTAATCAACATCCAGTCACTAGTCGCATAGAAACACAAACAATCACCGTCTCTCCCCTCTCTCATCGCTTCGTTCGCTCGGCTCAGTCGCCGTTGCCTCTGAGTTCGGCCGGGGCCGGCCAACCCGCCCAAATCGTCCTAATATCTTTTAAAACGGTGGAAACTCATCGAAACAGTGCTAAATCAATGACAACACACCACGAAACTACTAATTACCACTGTACAATTTCGCAAAACAAAACGCACAACGCGGGGATCGAACCAACAAACACCGTAGATTGCTGGCCGCGCGCGCTATCCCCTACACTACCACCACACACACTCTCCCTCACACTCGTACTGCCTATCCTCTCTTCTCTTCCTTCACCTTAGACTTGGACTAAAAAATGCACTATCTCCACAAATACCAGTCAGCCGCGCACTAATCACCTATACTAGCCCCCCACTTTTTCATCCCCAATCCTCACCATATCATAACACTTTCCCAAAACACCGATTCGCTTCTTCCAAAGTCGCCGGGAAATGTATGAAATCATCACCCCAAATTATCCACAATTCACATTTTCCCCAGCAATCGTCTACTCACAGCCAATTTCCGCAATTCCCGTCGCGACTGGTCTTTGCGCCGTGAAAAGTTTTATTCAAAAATTCATAATTTGCTTTAAAGTTAAAATTAAAGAATGCGGTTTGCGCAGGTTTGTAGAGCATAACAAACGGAAGACTACTGTCCCTTCAAAAATATTTCTATTTGTTGTATTGAACACGTTTCACGCGAGATCAATGCCGGGCATGGCGCCGAAACATTGCACCGAAAACTCTTATTTTCGGCGCGAATGTTTCGGCAGCCGAAAGCACAGACACGTGTGCGTCCGCATATCTCACGCCATTCGAAGAATCGCATTCAACCTATCTCTGTGGCCTTGTGGTTAGGGTGGTCGATGATTGTTTGCCAGACGCGGGCTCAATTACGGCTGCTATCAATTTTTTTTGCCGCATAACAAGCACACGTTGTTGATGTTTACAAGTTGTTTTGCCAAACCAAGAACACCTCGCTTTCCACACGAACCAATTTCCCCTATGTACCTGAGAGAGAGAGAGAGAGAGAGAGTCTTCGCAAAGTTCACCTCCACAATTTATTGAATACGTTTCACGCGAAATCATTGTCGAAACATGGCGCCGAAATATTTTTCTATTGTTTTCGGCGATCTGTCAAAGTTGCTGGCAAAACTCGCCAATCAAACAATCAATCAACACTCAATCACTAATAAAACAATACTTAATTGATAATCGATCAATAATCGATCAATAGTCGATCGATAAGTCGATAATTCATCGATAATCCACGAAAACACAGCCTTTTCTAGGTTGGTGATTCCCCATCTCTCTCCAATCATTGAATACTCGATACCTAATCAACATCCAGTCACTAGTCGCATAGAAACACAAACAATCACCGTCTCTCCCCTCTCTCATCGCTTCGTTCGCTCGGCTCAGTCGCCGTTGCCTCTGAGTTCGGCCGGGGCCGGCCAACCCGCCCAAATCGTCCTAATATCTTTTAAAACGGTGGAAACTCATCGAAACAGTGCTAAATCAATGACAACACACCACGAAACTACTAATTACCACTGTACAATTTCGCAAAACAAAACGCACAACGCGGGGATCGAACCAACAAACACCGTAGATTGCTGGCCGCGCGCGCTATCCCCTACACTACCACCACACACACTCTCCCTCACACTCGTACTGCCTATCCTCTCTTCTCTTCCTTCACCTTAGACTTGGACTAAAAAATGCACTATCTCCACAAATACCAGTCAGCCGCGCACTAATCACCTATACTAGCCCCCCACTTTTTCATCCCCAATCCTCACCATATCATAACACTTTCCCAAAACACCGATTCGCTTCTTCCAAAGTCGCCGGGAAATGTATGAAATCATCACCCCAAATTATCCACAATTCACATTTTCCCCAGCAATCGTCTACTCACAGCCAATTTCCGCAATTCCCGTCGCGACTGGTCTTTGCGCCGTGAAAAGTTTTATTCAAAAATTCATAATTTGCTTTAAAGTTAAAATTAAAGAATGCGGTTTGCGCAGGTTTGTAGAGCATAACAAACGGAAGACTACTGTCCCTTCAAAAATATTTCTATTTGTTGTATTGAACACGTTTCACGCGAGATCAATGCCGGGCATGGCGCCGAAACATTGCACCGAAAACTCTTATTTTCGGCGCGAATGTTTCGGCAGCCGAAAGCACAGACACGTGTGCGTCCGCATATCTCACGCCATTCGAAGAATCGCATTCAACCTATCTCTGTGGCCTTGTGGTTAGGGTGGTCGATGATTGTTTGCCAGACGCGGGCTCAATTACGGCTGCTATCAATTTTTTTTGCCGCATAATAAGCACACGTTGTAGATGTTCACAAGTTGTTTTGCCTGAAACCAGAACACCCCGCTTTCCACGCGACCCGACTTCCACTCTGTACCTGAGGAGAGAGAGAGAGAGAGAGTCTTCGCAAAGTTCACCTCCACAATTTATTGAATACGTTTCACG
This sequence comes from Rhabditoides inermis, assembly GCA_963966185.1. Taxonomy (NCBI): domain Eukaryota; kingdom Metazoa; phylum Nematoda; class Chromadorea; order Rhabditida; family Rhabditidae; genus Rhabditoides; species Rhabditoides inermis. Next base: position 58,248 of record CAWZYM010000349.1, on the reverse strand, counting down.
CGAAATCATTGTCGAAACATGGCGCCGAAATATTTTTCTATTGTTTTCGGCGATCTGTCAAAGTTGCTGGCAAAACTCGCCAATCAAACAATCAATCAACACTCAATCACTAATAAAACAATACTTAATTGATAATCGATCAATAATCGATCAATAGTCGATCGATAAGTCGATAATTCATCGATAATCCACGAAAACACAGCCTTTTCTAGGTTGGTGATTCCCCATCTCTCTCCAATCATTGAATACTCGATACCTAATCAACATCCAGTCACTAGTCGCATAGAAACACAAACAATCACCGTCTCTCCCCTCTCTCATCGCTTCGTTCGCTCGGCTCAGTCGCCGTTGCCTCTGAGTTCGGCCGGGGCCGGCCAACCCGCCCAAATCGTCCTAATATCTTTTAAAACGGTGGAAACTCATCGAAACAGTGCTAAATCAATGACAACACACCACGAAACTACTAATTACCACTGTACAATTTCGCAAAACAAAACGCACAACGCGGGGATCGAACCAACAAACACCGTAGATTGCTGGCCGCGCGCGCTATCCCCTACACTACCACCACACACACTCTCCCTCACACTCGTACTGCCTATCCTCTCTTCTCTTCCTTCACCTTAGACTTGGACTAAAAAATGCACTATCTCCACAAATACCAGTCAGCCGCGCACTAATCACCTATACTAGCCCCCCACTTTTTCATCCCCAATCCTCACCATATCATAACACTTTCCCAAAACACCGATTCGCTTCTTCCAAAGTCGCCGGGAAATGTATGAAATCATCACCCCAAATTATCCACAATTCACATTTTCCCCAGCAATCGTCTACTCACAGCCAATTTCCGCAATTCCCGTCGCGACTGGTCTTTGCGCCGTGAAAAGTTTTATTCAAAAATTCATAATTTGCTTTAAAGTTAAAATTAAAGAATGCGGTTTGCGCAGGTTTGTAGAGCATAACAAACGGAAGACTACTGTCCCTTCAAAAATATTTCTATTTGTTGTATTGAACACGTTTCACGCGAGATCAATGCCGGGCATGGCGCCGAAACATTGCACCGAAAACTCTTATTTTCGGCGCGAATGTTTCGGCAGCCGAAAGCACAGACACGTGTGCGTCCGCATATCTCACGCCATTCGAAGAATCGCATTCAACCTATCTCTGTGGCCTTGTGGTTAGGGTGGTCGATGATTGTTTGCCAGACGCGGGCTCAATTACGGCTGCTATCAATTTTTTTTGCCGCATAATAAGCACACGTTGTAGATGTTCACAAGTTGTTTTGCCTGAAACCAGAACACCCCGCTTTCCACGCGACCCGACTTCCACTCTGTACCTGAGGAGAGAGAGAGAGAGAGAGTCTTCGCAAAGTTCACCTCCACAATTTATTGAATACGTTTCACGCGAAATCATTGTCGAAACATGGCGCCGAAATATTTTTCTATTGTTTTCGGCGATCTGTCAAAGTTGCTGGCAAAACTCGCCAATCAAACAATCAATCAACACTCAATCACTAATAAAACAATACTTAATTGATAATCGATCAATAATCGATCAATAGTCGATCGATAAGTCGATAATTCATCGATAATCCACGAAAACACAGCCTTTTCTAGGTTGGTGATTCCCCATCTCTCTCCAATCATTGAATACTCGATACCTAATCAACATCCAGTCACTAGTCGCATAGAAACACAAACAATCACCGTCTCTCCCCTCTCTCATCGCTTCGTTCGCTCGGCTCAGTCGCCGTTGCCTCTGAGTTCGGCCGGGGCCGGCCAACCCGCCCAAATCGTCCTAATATCTTTTAAAACGGTGGAAACTCATCGAAACAGTGCTAAATCAATGACAACACACCACGAAACTACTAATTACCACTGTACAATTTCGCAAAACAAAACGCACAACGCGGGGATCGAACCAACAAACACCGTAGATTGCTGGCCGCGCGCGCTATCCCCTACACTACCACCACACACACTCTCCCTCACACTCGTACTGCCTATCCTCTCTTCTCTTCCTTCACCTTAGACTTGGACTAAAAAATGCACTATCTCCACAAATACCAGTCAGCCGCGCACTAATCACCTATACTAGCCCCCCACTTTTTCATCCCCAATCCTCACCATATCATAACACTTTCCCAAAACACCGATTCGCTTCTTCCAAAGTCGCCGGGAAATGTATGAAATCATCACCCCAAATTATCCACAATTCACATTTTCCCCAGCAATCGTCTACTCACAGCCAATTTCCGCAATTCCCGTCGCGACTGGTCTTTGCGCCGTGAAAAGTTTTATTCAAAAATTCATAATTTGCTTTAAAGTTAAAATTAAAGAATGCGGTTTGCGCAGGTTTGTAGAGCATAACAAACGGAAGACTACTGTCCCTTCAAAAATATTTCTATTTGTTGTATTGAACACGTTTCACGCGAGATCAATGCCGGGCATGGCGCCGAAACATTGCACCGAAAACTCTTATTTTCGGCGCGAATGTTTCGGCAGCCGAAAGCACAGACACGTGTGCGTCCGCATATCTCACGCCATTCGAAGAATCGCATTCAACCTATCTCTGTGGCCTTGTGGTTAGGGTGGTCGATGATTGTTTGCCAGACGCGGGCTCAATTACGGCTGCTATCAATTTTTTTTGCCGCATAATAAGCACACGTTGTAGATGTTCACAAGTTGTTTTGCCTGAAACCAGAACACCCCGCTTTCCACGCGACCCGACTTCCACTCTGTACCTGAGGAGAGAGAGAGAGAGAGAGTCTTCGCAAAGTTCACCTCCACAATTTATTGAATACGTTTCACGCGAAATCATTGTCGAAACATGGCGCCGAAATATTTTTCTATTGTTTTCGGCGATCTGTCAAAGTTGCTGGCAAAACTCGCCAATCAAACAATCAATCAACACTCAATCACTAATAAAACAATACTTAATTGATAATCGATCAATAATCGATCAATAGTCGATCGATAAGTCGATAATTCATCGATAATCCACGAAAACACAGCCTTTTCTAGGTTGGTGATTCCCCATCTCTCTCCAATCATTGAATACTCGATACCTAATCAACATCCAGTCACTAGTCGCATAGAAACACAAACAATCACCGTCTCTCCCCTCTCTCATCGCTTCGTTCGCTCGGCTCAGTCGCCGTTGCCTCTGAGTTCGGCCGGGGCCGGCCAACCCGCCCAAATCGTCCTAATATCTTTTAAAACGGTGGAAACTCATCGAAACAGTGCTAAATCAATGACAACACACCACGAAACTACTAATTACCACTGTACAATTTCGCAAAACAAAACGCACAACGCGGGGATCGAACCAACAAACACCGTAGATTGCTGGCCGCGCGCGCTATCCCCTACACTACCACCACACACACTCTCCCTCACACTCGTACTGCCTATCCTCTCTTCTCTTCCTTCACCTTAGACTTGGACTAAAAAATGCACTATCTCCACAAATACCAGTCAGCCGCGCACTAATCACCTATACTAGCCCCCCACTTTTTCATCCCCAATCCTCACCATATCATAACACTTTCCCAAAACACCGATTCGCTTCTTCCAAAGTCGCCGGGAAATGTATGAAATCATCACCCCAAATTATCCACAATTCACATTTTCCCCAGCAATCGTCTACTCACAGCCAATTTCCGCAATTCCCGTCGCGACTGGTCTTTGCGCCGTGAAAAGTTTTATTCAAAAATTCATAATTTGCTTTAAAGTTAAAATTAAAGAATGCGGTTTGCGCAGGTTTGTAGAGCATAACAAACGGAAGACTACTGTCCCTTCAAAAATATTTCTATTTGTTGTATTGAACACGTTTCACGCGAGATCAATGCCGGGCATGGCGCCGAAACATTGCACCGAAAACTCTTATTTTCGGCGCGAATGTTTCGGCAGCCGAAAGCACAGACACGTGTGCGTCCGCATATCTCACGCCATTCGAAGAATCGCATTCAACCTATCTCTGTGGCCTTGTGGTTAGGGTGGTCGATGATTGTTTGCCAGACGCGGGCTCAATTACGGCTGCTATCAATTTTTTTTGCCGCATAATAAGCACACGTTGTAGATGTTCACAAGTTGTTTTGCCTGAAACCAGAACACCCCGCTTTCCACGCGACCCGACTTCCACTCTGTACCTGAGGAGAGAGAGAGAGAGAGAGTCTTCGCAAAGTTCACCTCCACAATTTATTGAATACGTTTCACGCGAAATCATTGTCGAAACATGGCGCCGAAATATTTTTCTATTGTTTTCGGCGATCTGTCAAAGTTGCTGGCAAAACTCGCCAATCAAACAATCAATCAACACTCAATCACTAATAAAACAATACTTAATTGATAATCGATCAATAATCGATCAATAGTCGATCGATAAGTCGATAATTCATCGATAATCCACGAAAACACAGCCTTTTCTAGGTTGGTGATTCCCCATCTCTCTCCAATCATTGAATACTCGATACCTAATCAACATCCAGTCACTAGTCGCATAGAAACACAAACAATCACCGTCTCTCCCCTCTCTCATCGCTTCGTTCGCTCGGCTCAGTCGCCGTTGCCTCTGAGTTCGGCCGGGGCCGGCCAACCCGCCCAAATCGTCCTAATATCTTTTAAAACGGTGGAAACTCATCGAAACAGTGCTAAATCAATGACAACACACCACGAAACTACTAATTACCACTGTACAATTTCGCAAAACAAAACGCACAACGCGGGGATCGAACCAACAAACACCGTAGATTGCTGGCCGCGCGCGCTATCCCCTACACTACCACCACACACACTCTCCCTCACACTCGTACTGCCTATCCTCTCTTCTCTTCCTTCACCTTAGACTTGCACTAAAAAATGCACTATCTCCACAAATACCAGTCAGCCGCGCACTAATCACCTATACTAGCCCCCCACTTTTTCATCCCCAATCCTCACCATATCATAACACTTTCCCAAAACACCGATTCGCTTCTTCCAAAGTCGCCGGGAAATGTATGAAATCATCACCCCAAATTATCCACAATTCACATTTTCCCCAGCAATCGTCTACTCACAGCCAATTTCCGCAATCCCGTCGCGACTGGTCTTTGCGCCGTGAAAAGTTTTATTCAAAAATTCATAATTTGCTTTAAAGTTAAAATTAAAGAATGCGGTTTGCGCAGGTTTGTAGAGCATAACAAACGGAAGACTACTGTCCCTTCAAAAATATTTCTATTTGTTGTATTGAACACGTTTCACGCGAGATCAATGCCGGGCATGGCGCCGAAACATTGCACCGAAAACTCTTATTTTCGGCGCGAATGTTTCGGCAGCCGAAAGCACAGACACGTGTGCGTCCGCATATCTCACGCCATTCGAAGAATCGCATTCAACCTATCTCTGTGGCCTTGTGGTTAGGGTGGTCGATGATTGTTTGCCAGACGCGGGCTCAATTACGGCTGCTATCAATTTTTTTTGCCGCATAATAAGCACACGTTGTAGATGTTCACAAGTTGTTTTGCCTGAAACCAGAACACCCCGCTTTCCACGCGACCCGACTTCCACTCTGTACCTGAGGAGAGAGAGAGAGAGAGAGTCTTCGCAAAGTTCACCTCCACAATTTATTGAATACGTTTCACGCGAAATCATTGTCGAAACATGGCGCCGAAATATTTTTCTATTGTTTTCGGCGATCTGTCAAAGTTGCTGGCAAAACTCGCCAATCAAACAATCAATCAACACTCAATCACTAATAAAACAATACTTAATTGATAATCGATCAATAATCGATCAATAGTCGATCGATAAGTCGATAATTCATCGATAATCCACGAAAACACAGCCTTTTCTAGGTTGGTGATTCCCCATCTCTCTCCAATCATTGAATACTCGATACCTAATCAACATCCAGTCACTAGTCGCATAGAAACACAAACAATCACCGTCTCTCCCCTCTCTCATCGCTTCGTTCGCTCGGCTCAGTCGCCGTTGCCTCTGAGTTCGGCCGGGGCCGGCCAACCCGCCCAAATCGTCCTAATATCTTTTAAAACGGTGGAAACTCATCGAAACAGTGCTAAATCAATGACAACACACCACGAAACTACTAATTACCACTGTACAATTTCGCAAAACAAAACGCACAACGCGGGGATCGAACCAACAAACACCGTAGATTGCTGGCCGCGCGCGCTATCCCCTACACTACCACCACACACACTCTCCCTCACACTCGTACTGCCTATCCTCTCTTCTCTTCCTTCACCTTAGACTTGCACTAAAAAATGCACTATCTCCACAAATACCAGTCAGCCGCGCACTAATCACCTATACTAGCCCCCCACTTTTTCATCCCCAATCCTCACCATATCATAACACTTTCCCAAAACACCGATTCGCTTCTTCCAAAGTCGCCGGGAAATGTATGAAATCATCACCCCAAATTATCCACAATTCACATTTTCCCCAGCAATCGTCTACTCACAGCCAATTTCCGCAATGCCCGTCGCGACTGGTCTTTGCGCCGTGAAAAGTTTTATTCAAAAATTCATAATTTGCTTTAAAGTTAAAATTAAAGAATGCGGTTTGCGCAGGTTTGTAGAGCATAACAAACGGAAGACTACTGTCCCTTCAAAAATATTTCTATTTGTTGTATTGAACACGTTTCACGCGAGATCAGTGCCGGGCATGGCGCCGAAACATTGCGCCGAAAACTCTTATTTTCGGCGCGAATGTTTCGGCAGCCGAAAGCACAGACACGTGTGCGTCCGCATATCTCACGCCATCCGAAGAATCGCACTCAACCTGTCTCTGTGGCCTTGTGGTTAGGGTGGTCGATGATTGTTTGCCAGACGCGGGCTCGATTCCGGCTGCTATCAAAAATTTTTGCCGCATAACAAGCACACGTTGTTGATGTTTACAAGTTGTTTTGCCAAACCAAGAACACCTCGCTTTCCACACGAACCAATTTCCCCTATGTACCTGAGGAGAGAGAGAGAGAGAGAGAGTCTTCGCAAAGTTCACCTCCACAATTTATTGAATACGTTTCACGCGAAATCATTGTCGAAACATGGCGCCGAAATATTTTTCTATTGTTTTCGGCGATCTGTCAAAGTTGCTGGCAAAACTCGCCAATCAAACAATCAATCAACACTCAATCACTAATAAAACAATACTTAATTGATAATCGATCAATAATCGATCAATAGTCGATCGATAAGTCGATAATTCATCGATAATCCACGAAAACACAGCCTTTTCTAGGTTGGTGATTCCCCATCTCTCTCCAATCATTGAATACTCGATACCTAATCAACATCCAGTCACTAGTCGCATAGAAACACAAACAATCACCGTCTCTCCCCTCTCTCATCGCTTCGTTCGCTCGGCTCAGTCGCCGTTGCCTCTGAGTTCGGCCGGGGCCGGCCAACCCGCCCAAATCGTCCTAATATCTTTTAAAACGGTGGAAACTCATCGAAACAGTGCTAAATCAATGACAACACACCACGAAACTACTAATTACCACTGTACAATTTCGCAAAACAAAACGCACAACGCGGGGATCGAACCAACAAACACCGTAGATTGCTGGCCGCGCGCGCTATCCCCTACACTACCACCACACACACTCTCCCTCACACTCGTACTGCCTATCCTCTCTTCTCTTCCTTCACCTTAGACTTGCACTAAAAAATGCACTATCTCCACAAATACCAGTCAGCCGCGCACTAATCACCTATACTAGCCCCCCACTTTTTCATCCCCAATCCTCACCATATCATAACACTTTCCCAAAACACCGATTCGCTTCTTCCAAAGTCGCCGGGAAATGTATGAAATCATCACCCCAAATTATCCACAATTCACATTTTCCCCAGCAATCGTCTACTCACAGCCAATTTCCGCAATGCCCGTCGCGACTGGTCTTTGCGCCGTGAAAAGTTTTATTCAAAAATTCATAATTTGCTTTAAAGTTAAAATTAAAGAATGCGGTTTGCGCAGGTTTGTAGAGCATAACAAACGGAAGACTACTGTCCCTTCAAAAATATTTCTATTTGTTGTATTGAACACGTTTCACGCGAGATCAGTGCCGGGCATGGCGCCGAAACATTGCGCCGAAAACTCTTATTTTCGGCGCGAATGTTTCGGCAGCCGAAAGCACAGACACGTGTGCGTCCGCATATCTCACGCCATCCGAAGAATCGCACTCAACCTGTCTCTGTGGCCTTGTGGTTAGGGTGGTCGATGATTGTTTGCCAGACGCGGGCTCGATTCCGGCTGCTATCAAAAATTTTTGCCGCATAACAAGCACACGTTGTTGATGTTTACAAGTTGTTTTGCCAAACCAAGAACACCTCGCTTTCCACACGAACCAATTTCCCCTATGTACCTGAGGAGAGAGAGAGAGAGAGAGAGTCTTCGCAAAGTTCACCTCCACAATTTATTGAATACGTTTCACGCGAAATCATTGTCGAAACATGGCGCCGAAATATTTTTCTATTGTTTTCGGCGATCTGTCAAAGTTGCTGGCAAAACTCGCCAATCAAACAATCAATCAACACTCAATCACTAATAAAACAATACTTAATTGATAATCGATCAATAATCGATCAATAGTCGATCGATAAGTCGATAATTCATCGATAATCCACGAAAACACAGCCTTTTCTAGGTTGGTGATTCCCCATCTCTCTCCAATCATTGAATACTCGATACCTAATCAACATCCAGTCACTAGTCGCATAGAAACACAAACAATCACCGTCTCTCCCCTCTCTCATCGCTTCGTTCGCTCGGCTCAGTCGCCGTTGCCTCTGAGTTCGGCCGGGGCCGGCCAACCCGCCCAAATCGTCCTAATATCTTTTAAAACGGTGGAAACTCATCGAAACAGTGCTAAATCAATGACAACACACCACGAAACTACTAATTACCACTGTACAATTTCGCAAAACAAAACGCACAACGCGGGGATCGAACCAACAAACACCGTAGATTGCTGGCCGCGCGCGCTATCCCCTACACTACCACCACACACACTCTCCCTCACACTCGTACTGCCTATCCTCTCTTCTCTTCCTTCACCTTAGACTTGCACTAAAAAATGCACTATCTCCACAAATACCAGTCAGCCGCGCACTAATCACCTATACTAGCCCCCCACTTTTTCATCCCCAATCCTCACCATATCATAACACTTTCCCAAAACACCGATTCGCTTCTTCCAAAGTCGCCGGGAAATGTATGAAATCATCACCCCAAATTATCCACAATTCACATTTTCCCCAGCAATCGTCTACTCACAGCCAATTTCCGCAATGCCCGTCGCGACTGGTCTTTGCGCCGTGAAAAGTTTTATTCAAAAATTCATAATTTGCTTTAAAGTTAAAATTAAAGAATGCGGTTTGCGCAGGTTTGTAGAGCATAACAAACGGAAGACTACTGTCCCTTCAAAAATATTTCTATTTGTTGTATTGAACACGTTTCACGCGAGATCAGTGCCGGGCATGGCGCCGAAACATTGCGCCGAAAACTCTTATTTTCGGCGCGAATGTTTCGGCAGCCGAAAGCACAGACACGTGTGCGTCCGCATATCTCACGCCATCCGAAGAATCGCACTCAACCTGTCTCTGTGGCCTTGTGGTTAGGGTGGTCGATGATTGTTTGCCAGACGCGGGCTCGATTCCGGCTGCTATCAAAAATTTTTGCCGCATAACAAGCACACGTTGTTGATGTTTACAAGTTGTTTTGCCAAACCAAGAACACCTCGCTTTCCACACGAACCAATTTCCCCTATGTACCTGAGGAGAGAGAGAGAGAGAGAGAGTCTTCGCAAAGTTCACCTCCACAATTTATTGAATACGTTTCACGCGAAATCATTGTCGAAACATGGCGCCGAAATATTTTTCTATTGTTTTCGGCGATCTGTCAAAGTTGCTGGCAAAACTCGCCAATCAAACAATCAATCAACACTCAATCACTAATAAAACAATACTTAATTGATAATCGATCAATAATCGATCAATAGTCGATCGATAAGTCGATAATTCATCGATAATCCACGAAAACACAGCCTTTTCTAGGTTGGTGATTCCCCATCTCTCTCCAATCATTGAATACTCGATACCTAATCAACATCCAGTCACTAGTCGCATAGAAACACAAACAATCACCGTCTCTCCCCTCTCTCATCGCTTCGTTCGCTCGGCTCAGTCGCCGTTGCCTCTGAGTTCGGCCGGGGCCGGCCAACCCGCCCAAATCGTCCTAATATCTTTTAAAACGGTGGAAACTCATCGAAACAGTGCTAAATCAATGACAACACACCACGAAACTACTAATTACCACTGTACAATTTCGCAAAACAAAACGCACAACGCGGGGATCGAACCAACAAACACCGTAGATTGCTGGCCGCGCGCGCTATCCCCTACACTACCACCACACACACTCTCCCTCACACTCGTACTGCCTATCCTCTCTTCTCTTCCTTCACCTTAGACTTGCACTAAAAAATGCACTATCTCCACAAATACCAGTCAGCCGCGCACTAATCACCTATACTAGCCCCCCACTTTTTCATCCCCAATCCTCACCATATCATAACACTTTCCCAAAACACCGATTCGCTTCTTCCAAAGTCGCCGGGAAATGTATGAAATCATCACCCCAAATTATCCACAATTCACATTTTCCCCAGCAATCGTCTACTCACAGCCAATTTCCGCAATGCCCGTCGCGACTGGTCTTTGCGCCGTGAAAAGTTTTATTCAAAAATTCATAATTTGCTTTAAAGTTAAAATTAAAGAATGCGGTTTGCGCAGGTTTGTAGAGCATAACAAACGGAAGACTACTGTCCCTTCAAAAATATTTCTATTTGTTGTATTGAACACGTTTCACGCGAGATCAGTGCCGGGCATGGCGCCGAAACATTGCGCCGAAAACTCTTATTTTCGGCGCGAATGTTTCGGCAGCCGAAAGCACAGACACGTGTGCGTCCGCATATCTCACGCCATCCGAAGAATCGCACTCAACCTGTCTCTGTGGCCTTGTGGTTAGGGTGGTCGATGATTGTTTGCCAGACGCGGGCTCGATTCCGGCTGCTATCAAAAATTTTTGCCGCATAACAAGCACACGTTGTTGATGTTTACAAGTTGTTTTGCCAAACCAAGAACACCTCGCTTTCCACACGAACCAATTTCCCCTATGTACCTGAGGAGAGAGAGAGAGAGAGAGAGTCTTCGCAAAGTTCACCTCCACAATTTATTGAATACGTTTCACGCGAAATCATTGTCGAAACATGGCGCCGAAATATTTTTCTATTGTTTTCGGCGATCTGTCAAAGTTGCTGGCAAAACTCGCCAATCAAACAATCAATCAACACTCAATCACTAATAAAACAATACTTAATTGATAATCGATCAATAATCGATCAATAGTCGATCGATAAGTCGATAATTCATCGATAATCCACGAAAACACAGCCTTTTCTAGGTTGGTGATTCCCCATCTCTCTCCAATCATTGAATACTCGATACCTAATCAACATCCAGTCACTAGTCGCATAGAAACACAAACAATCACCGTCTCTCCCCTCTCTCATCGCTTCGTTCGCTCGGCTCAGTCGCCGTTGCCTCTGAGTTCGGCCGGGGCCGGCCAACCCGCCCAAATCGTCCTAATATCTTTTAAAACGGTGGAAACTCATCGAAACAGTGCTAAATCAATGACAACACACCACGAAACTACTAATTACCACTGTACAATTTCGCAAAACAAAACGCACAACGCGGGGATCGAACCAACAAACACCGTAGATTGCTGGCCGCGCGCGCTATCCCCTACACTACCACCACACACACTCTCCCTCACACTCGTACTGCCTATCCTCTCTTCTCTTCCTTCACCTTAGACTTGCACTAAAAAATGCACTATCTCCAGAAATACCAGCCAGTCAGCCGCGCACTAATCACCTATACTAGCCCCCCACTTTTTCATCCCCAATCCTCACCATATCATAACACTTTCCCAAAACACCGATTCGCTTCTTCCAAAGTCGCCGGGAAATGTATGAAATCATCACCCCAAATTATCCACAATTCACATTTTCCCCAGCAATCGTCTACTCACAGCCAATTTCCGCAATGCCCGTCGCGACTGGTCTTTGCGCCGTGAAAAGTTTTATTCAAAAATTCATAATTTGCTTTAAAGTTAAAATTAAAGAATGCGGTTTGCGCAGGTTTGTAGAGCATAACAAACGGAAGACTACTGTCCCTTCAAAAATATTTCTATTTGTTGTATTGAACACGTTTCACGCGAGATCAGTGCCGGGCATGGCGCCGAAACATTGCGCCGAAAACTCTTATTTTCGGCGCGAATGTTTCGGCAGCCGAAAGCACAGACACGTGTGCGTCCGCATATCTCACGCCATTCGAAGAATCGCACTCAACCTGTCTCTGTGGCCTTGTGGTTAGGGTGGTCGATGATTGTTTGCCAGACGCGGGCTCGATTCCGGCTGCTATCAAAAATTTTTGCCGCATAACAAGCACACGTTGTTGATGTTTACAAGTTGTTTTGCCAAACCAAGAACACCTCGCTTTCCACACGAACCAATTTCCCCTATGTACCTGAGGAGAGAGAGAGAGAGAGAGAGTCTTCGCAAAGTTCACCTCCACAATTTATTGAATACGTTTCACGCGAAATCATTGTCGAAACATGGCGCCGAAATATTTTTCTATTGTTTTCGGCGATCTGTCAAAGTTGCTGGCAAAACTCGCCAATCAAACAATCAATCAACACTCAATCACTAATAAAACAATACTTAATTGATAATCGATCAATAATCGATCAATAGTCGATCGATAAGTCGATAATTCATCGATAATCCACGAAAACACAGCCTTTTCTAGGTTGGTGATTCCCCATCTCTCTCCAATCATTGAATACTCGATACCTAATCAACATCCAGTCACTAGTCGCATAGAAACACAAACAATCACCGTCTCTCCCCTCTCTCATCGCTTCGTTCGCTCGGCTCAGTCGCCGTTGCCTCTGAGTTCGGCCGGGGCCGGCCAACCCGCCCAAATCGTCCTAATATCTTTTAAAACGGTGGAAACTCATCGAAACAGTGCTAAATCAATGACAACACACCACGAAACTACTAATTACCACTGTACAATTTCGCAAAACAAAACGCACAACGCGGGGATCGAACCAACAAACACCGTAGATTGCTGGCCGCGCGCGCTATCCCCTACACTACCACCACACACACTCTCCCTCACACTCGTACTGCCTATCCTCTCTTCTCTTCCTTCACCTTAGACTTGCACTAAAAAATGCACTATCTCCACAAATACCAGTCAGCCGCGCACTAATCACCTATACTAGCCCCCCACTTTTTCATCCCCAATCCTCACCATATCATAACACTTTCCCAAAACACCGATTCGCTTCTTCCAAAGTCGCCGGGAAATGTATGAAATCATCACCCCAAATTATCCACAATTCACATTTTCCCCAGCAATCGTCTACTCACAGCCAATTTCCGCAATGCCCGTCGCGACTGGTCTTTGCGCCGTGAAAAGTTTTATTCAAAAATTCATAATTTGCTTTAAAGTTAAAATTAAAGAATGCGGTTTGCGCAGGTTTGTAGAGCATAACAAACGGAAGACTACTGTCCCTTCAAAAATATTTCTATTTGTTGTATTGAACACGTTTCACGCGAGATCAATGCCGGGCATGGCGCCGAAACATTGCGCCGAGAACTTTTATTTTCGGCGCGAATGTTTCGGCAGCCAAAAGCACAGACAGGTGTGCGTCCGCATATCTCACGCCATTCGAAGAATCGCAGTCAACCTGTCTCTGTGGCCTTGTGGTTAGGGTGGTCGATGATTGTTTGCCAGACGCGGGCTCGATTCCGGCTGCTATCAAATTTTTTTTGCCGCATAACAAGCACACGTTGTAGATGTTCACAAGTTGTTTTGCCTGAAACCAGAACACTCCGCTTTTCACGCGACCCGACTCCCACTCTGAACCCGAGAAGATTCTTCACAAAGTTCATCATCACAAGTTGTTTTATTGGACACGTTTCACGCGAGATCAAGGCCGGGCATGGCGCCGAAACATTGCGCCGAAAACTCTTATTTTCGGCGCGAATGTTTCGGCAGCCGAAAGCACAGACACGTGTGCGTCCGCATATCTCACGCCATCCGAAGAATCGCACTCAACCTGTCTCTGTGGCCTTGTGGTTAGGGTGGTCGATGATTGTTTGCCAGACGCGGGCTCGATTCCGGCTGCTATCAAAAATTTTTGCCGCATAACAAGCACACGTTGTTGATGTTTACAAGTTGTTTTGCCAAACCAAGAACACCTCGCTTTCCACACGAACCAATTTCCCCTATGTACCTGAGGAGAGAGAGAGAGAGAGAGAGTCTTCGCAAAGTTCACCTCCACAATTTATTGAATACGTTTCACGCGAAATCATTGTCGAAACATGGCGCCGAAATATTTTTCTATTGTTTTCGGCGATCTGTCAAAGTTGCTGGCAAAACTCGCCAATCAAACAATCAATCAACACTCAATCACTAATAAAACAATACTTAATTGATAATCGATCAATAATCGATCAATAGTCGATCGATAAGTCGATAATTCATCGATAATCCACGAAAACACAGCCTTTTCTAGGTTGGTGATTCCCCATCTCTCTCCAATCATTGAATACTCGATACCTAATCAACATCCAGTCACTAGTCGCATAGAAACACAAACAATCACCGTCTCTCCCCTCTCTCATCGCTTCGTTCGCTCGGCTCAGTCGCCGTTGCCTCTGAGTTCGGCCGGGGCCGGCCAACCCGCCCAAATCGTCCTAATATCTTTTAAAACGGTGGAAACTCATCGAAACAGTGCTAAATCAATGACAACACACCACGAAACTACTAATTACCACTGTACAATTTCGCAAAACAAAACGCACAACGCGGGGATCGAACCAACAAACACCGTAGATTGCTGGCCGCGCGCGCTATCCCCTACACTACCACCACACACACTCTCCCTCACACTCGTACTGCCTATCCTCTCTTCTCTTCCTTCACCTTAGACTTGCACTAAAAAATGCACTATCTCCAGAAATACCAGCCAGTCAGCCGCGCACTAATCACCTATACTAGCCCCCCACTTTTTCATCCCCAATCCTCACCATATCATAACACTTTCCCAAAACACCGATTCGCTTCTTCCAAAGTCGCCGGGAAATGTATGAAATCATCACCCCAAATTATCCACAATTCACATTTTCCCCAGCAATCGTCTACTCACAGCCAATTTCCGCAATTCCCGTCGCGACTGGTCTTTGCGCCGTGAAAAGTTTTATTCAAAAATTCATAATTTACTTTAAAGTTAAAATTAAAGAATGCGGTTTGCGCAGGTTTGTAGAGCATAACAAACGGAAGACTACTGTCCCTTCAAAAATATTTCTATTTGTTGTATTGAACACGTTTCACGCGAGATCAGTGCCGGGCATGGCGCCGAAACATTGCGCCGAAAACTCTTATTTTCGGCGCGAATGTTTCGGCAGCCAAAAGCACAGACAGGTGTGCGTCCGCATATCTCACGCCATTCGACGAATCGCATTCAACCTATCTCTGTGGCCTTGTGGTTAGGGTGGTCGATGATTGTTTGCCAGACGCGGGCTCGATTCCGGCTGCTATCAAATTTTTTTTGCCGCATAACAAGCACACGTTGTAGATGTTCACAAGTTGTTTTGCCTGAAACCAGAACACTCCGCTTTTCACGCGACCCGACTCCCACTCTGAACCCGAGAAGATTCTTCACAAAGTTCATCATCACAAGTTGTTTTATTGGACACGTTTCACGCGAGATCAAGGCCGGGCATGGCGCCGAAACATTGCGCCGAAAACTCTTATTTTCGGCGCGAATGTTTCGGCAGCCGAAAGCACAGACACGTGTGCGTCCGCATATCTCACGCCATCCGAAGAATCGCACTCAACCTGTCTCTGTGGCCTTGTGGTTAGGGTGGTCGATGATTGTTTGCCAGACGCGGGCTCGATTCCGGCTGCTATCAAAAATTTTTGCCGCATAACAAGCACACGTTGTTGATGTTTACAAGTTGTTTTGCCAAACCAAGAACACCTCGCTTTCCACACGAACCAATTTCCCCTATGTACCTGAGGAGAGAGAGAGAGAGAGAGAGTCTTCGCAAAGTTCACCTCCACAATTTATTGAATACGTTTCACGCGAAATCATTGTCGAAACATGGCGCCGAAATATTTTTCTATTGTTTTCGGCGATCTGTCAAAGTTGCTGGCAAAACTCGCCAATCAAACAATCAATCAACACTCAATCACTAATAAAACAATACTTAATTGATAATCGATCAATAATCGATCAATAGTCGATCGATAAGTCGATAATTCATCGATAATCCACGAAAACACAGCCTTTTCTAGGTTGGTGATTCCCCATCTCTCTCCAATCATTGAATACTCGATACCTAATCAACATCCAGTCACTAGTCGCATAGAAACACAAACAATCACCGTCTCTCCCCTCTCTCATCGCTTCGTTCGCTCGGCTCAGTCGCCGTTGCCTCTGAGTTCGGCCGGGGCCGGCCAACCCGCCCAAATCGTCCTAATATCTTTTAAAACGGTGGAAACTCATCGAAACAGTGCTAAATCAATGACAACACACCACGAAACTACTAATTACCACTGTACAATTTCGCAAAACAAAACGCACAACGCGGGGATCGAACCAACAAACACCGTAGATTGCTGGCCGCGCGCGCTATCCCCTACACTACCACCACACACACTCTCCCTCACACTCGTACTGCCTATCCTCTCTTCTCTTCCTTCACCTTAGACTTGCACTAAAAAATGCACTATCTCCACAAATACCAGTCAGCCGCGCACTAATCACCTATACTAGCCCCCCACTTTTTCATCCCCAATCCTCACCATATCATAACACTTTCCCAAAACACCGATTCGCTTCTTCCAAAGTCGCCGGGAAATGTATGAAATCATCACCCCAAATTATCCACAATTCACATTTTCCCCAGCAATCGTCTACTCACAGCCAATTTCCGCAATGCCCGTCGCGACTGGTCTTTGCGCCGTGAAAAGTTTTATTCAAAAATTCATAATTTGCTTTAAAGTTAAAATTAAAGAATGCGGTTTGCGCAGGTTTGTAGAGCATAACAAACGGAAGACTACTGTCCCTTCAAAAATATTTCTATTTGTTGTATTGAACACGTTTCACGCGAGATCAGTGCCGGGCATGGCGCCGAAACATTGCGCCGAGAACTTTTATTTTCGGCGCGAATGTTTTCACATTTTCCATTCCTATCCATTCAACCTATCTCTGTGGATAGGGTTCGATGATTGTTTGCCAGACGCGGGCTCGATTCCGGCTGCTATCAAATTTTTTTTGCCGCATAACAAGCACACGTTGTAGATGTTCACAAGTTGTTTTGCCTGAAACCAGAACACTCCGCTTTTCACGCGACCCGACTCCCACTCTGAACCCGAGAAGATTCTTCACAAAGTTCATCATCACAAGTTGTTTTATTGGACACGTTTCACGCGAGATCAAGGCCGGGCATGGCGCCGAAACATTGCGCCGAAAACTCTTATTTTCGGCGCGAATGTTTCGGCAGCCGAAAGCACAGACACGTGTGCGTCCGCATATCTCACGCCATCCGAAGAATCGCACTCAACCTGTCTCTGTGGCCTTGTGGTTAGGGTGGTCGATGATTGTTTGCCAGACGCGGGCTCGATTCCGGCTGCTATCAAAAATTTTTGCCGCATAACAAGCACACGTTGTTGATGTTTACAAGTTGTTTTGCCAAACCAAGAACACCTCGCTTTCCACACGAACCAATTTCCCCACCTGAGGAGAGAGAGAAGAGAGAGAGTCTTCGCAAAGTTCACCTCCACAATTTATTGAATACGTTTCACGGAGAAATCATTGTCGAAACAGTTGGCGCCGAAATTTATTTTTCTATTGTTTTCGGCGATCTGTCAAAGTTGCTGGCAAAACTCGCCAATCAAACAATCAATCAACAGGGTGGTCGATGATTGTTTGCCAGACGCGGGCTCGATTCCGGCTGCTATCAAAAATTTTTGCCGCATAACAAGCACACGTTGTTGATGTTTACAAGTTGTTTTGCCAAACCAAGAACACCTCGCTTTCCACACGAACCAATTTCCCCTATGTACCTGAGGAGAGAGAGAGAGAGAGAGAGTCTTCGCAAAGTTCACCTCCACAATTTATTGAATACGTTTCACGCGAAATCATTGTCGAAACATGGCGCCGAAATATTTTTCTATTGTTTTCGGCGATCTGTCAAAGTTGCTGGCAAAACTCGCCAATCAAACAATCAATCAACACTCAATCACTAATAAAACAATACTTAATTGATAATCGATCAATAATCGATCAATAGTCGATCGATAAGTCGATAATTCATCGATAATCCACGAAAACACAGCCTTTTCTAGGTTGGTGATTCCCCATCTCTCTCCAATCATTGAATACTCGATACCTAATCAACATCCAGTCACTAGTCGCATAGAAACACAAACAATCACCGTCTCTCCCCTCTCTCATCGCTTCGTTCGCTCGGCTCAGTCGCCGTTGCCTCTGAGTTCGGCCGGGGCCGGCCAACCCGCCCAAATCGTCCTAATATCTTTTAAAACGGTGGAAACTCATCGAAACAGTGCTAAATCAATGACAACACACCACGAAACTACTAATTACCACTGTACAATTTCGCAAAACAAAACGCACAACGCGGGGATCGAACCAACAAACACCGTAGATTGCTGGCCGCGCGCGCTATCCCCTACACTACCACCACACACACTCTCCCTCACACTCGTACTGCCTATCCTCTCTTCTCTTCCTTCACCTTAGACTTGCACTAAAAAATGCACTATCTCCACAAATACCAGCCAGTCAGCCGCGCACTAATCACCTATACTAGCCCCCCACTTTTTCATCCCCAATCCTCACCATATCATAACACTTTCCCAAAACACCGATTCGCTTCTTCCAAAGTCGCCGGGAAATGTATGAAATCATCACCCCAAATTATCCACAATTCACATTTTCCCCAGCAATCGTCTACTCACAGCCAATTTCCGCAATGCCCGTCGCGACTGGTCTTTGCGCCGTGAAAAGTTTTATTCAAAAATTCATAATTTGCTTTAAAGTTCAGACGCGGCAAAACTCGCCAATCAAACAATCAATCAACACTCAATCACTAATAAAACAATACTTAATTGATAATCGATCAATAATCGATCAATAGTCGATCGATAAGTCGATAATTCATCGATAATCCACGAAAACACAGCTTTTCTAGGTTGGTGATTCCCCATCTCTCTCCAATCATTGAATACTCGATACCTAATCAACATCCAGTCACTAGTCGCATAGAAACACAAACATCACCGTCTCTCCCCTCTCTCATCGCTTCGTTCGCTCGGCTCAGTCGCCGTTGCCTCTGAGTTCGGCCGGGGCCGGCCACCCGCCAAATCGTCCTAATATCTTTTAAACGGTGGAAACTCATCGAAACAGTGCTAAATCAATGACAACACACCACGAAACTACTAATTACCACTGTACAATTTCGCAAAACAAAACGCACAACGCGGGGATCGAACCAACAAACACCGTAGATTGCTGGCCGCGCGCGCTATCCCCTACACTACCACCACACACACTCTCCCTCACACTCGTACTGCCTATCCTCTCTTCTCTTCCTTCACCTTAGACTTGCACTAAAAAATGCACTATCTCCACAAATACCAGTCAGCCGCGCACTAATCACCTATACTAGCCCCCCACTTTTTCATCCCCAATCCTCACCATATCATAACACTTTCCCAAAACACCGATTCGCTTCTCCAAGTCGCCGGGAAATGTATGAAATCATCACCCCAAATTATCCACAATCATCCGAAGAATCGCACTCAACCTGTCTCTGTGGCCTTGTGGTTAGGGTGGTCGATGATTGTTTGCCAGACGCGGGCTCGATTCCGGCTGCTATCAAAAATTTTTGCCGCATAACAAGCACACGTTGTTGATGTTTACAAGTTGTTTTGCCAAACCAAGAACACCTCGCTTTCCACACGAACCAATTTCCCCTATGTACCTGAGGAGAGAGAGAGAGAGAGAGAGTCTTCGCAAAGTTCACCTCCACAATTTATTGAATACGTTTCACGCGAAATCATTGTCGAAACATGGCGCCGAAATATTTTTCTATTGTTTTCGGCGATCTGTCAAAGTTGCTGGCAAAACTCGCCAATCAAACAATCAATCAACACTCAATCACTAATAAAACAATACTTAATTGATAATCGATCAATAATCGATCAATAGTCGATCGATAAGTCGATAATTCATCGATAATCCACGAAAACACAGCCTTTTCTAGGTTGGTGATTCCCCATCTCTCTCCAATCATTGAATACTCGATACCTAATCAACATCCAGTCACTAGTCGCATAGAAACACAAACAATCACCGTCTCTCCCCTCTCTCATCGCTTCGTTCGCTCGGCTCAGTCGCCGTTGCCTCTGAGTTCGGCCGGGGCCGGCCAACCCGCCCAAATCGTCCTAATATCTTTTAAACGTGGAAACTCATCGAAACAGTGCTAAATCAATGACAACACACCACGAAACTACTAATTACCACTGTACAATTTCGCAAAACAAAACGCACAACGCGGGGATCGAACCAACAAACACCGTAGATTGCTGGCCGCGCGCGCTATCCCCTACACTACCACCACACACACTCTCCCTCACACTCGTACTGCCTATCCTCTCTTCTCTTCCTTCACCTTAGACTTGGACTAAAAAATGCACTATCTCCACAAATACCAGTCAGCCGCGCACTAATCACCTATACTAGCCCCCCACTTTTTCATCCCCAATCCTCACCATATCATAACACTTTCCCAAAACACCGATTCGCTTCTTCCAAAGTCGCCGGGAAATGTATGAAATCATCACCCCAAATTATCCACAATTCACATTTTCCCCAGCAATCGTCTACTCACAGCCAATTTCCGCAATTCCCGTCGCGACTGGTCTTTGCGCCGTGAAAAGTTTTATTCAAAAATTCATAATTTGCTTTAAAGTTAAAATTAAAGAATGCGGTTTGCGCAGGTTTGTAGAGCATAACAAACGGAAGACTACTGTCCCTTCAAAAATATTTCTATTTGTTGTATTGAACACGTTTCACGCGAGATCAATGCCGGGCATGGCGCCGAAACATTGCACCGAAAACTCTTATTTTCGGCGCGAATGTTTCGGCAGCCGAAAGCACAGACACGTGTGCGTCCGCATATCTCACGCCATTCGAAGAATCGCATTCAACCTATCTCTGTGGCCTTGTGGTTAGGGTGGTCGATGATTGTTTGCCAGACGCGGGCTCAATTACGGCTGCTATCAATTTTTTTTGCCGCATAATAAGCACACGTTGTAGATGTTCACAAGTTGTTTTGCCTGAAACCAGAACACCCCGCTTTCCACGCGACCCGACTTCCACTCTGTACCTGAGGAGAGAGAGAGAGAGAGAGTCTTCGCAAAGTTCACCTCCACAATTTATTGAATACGTTTCACGCGAAATCATTGTCGAAACATGGCGCCGAAATATTTTTCTATTGTTTCGGCGATCTGTCAAAGTTGCTGGCAAAACTCGCCAATCAAACAATCAATCAACACTCAATCACTAATAAAACAATACTTAATTGATAATCGATCAATAATCGATCAATAGTCGATCGATAAGTCGATAATTCATCGATAATCCACGAAAACACAGCCTTTTCTAGGTTGGTGATTCCCCATCTCTCTCCAATCATTGAATACTCGATACCTAATCAACATCCAGTCACTAGTCGCATAGAAACACAAACAATCACCGTCTCTCCCCTCTCTCATCGCTTCGTTCGCTCGGCTCAGTCGCCGTTGCCTCTGAGTTCGGCCGGGGCCGGCCAACCCGCCCAAATCGTCCTAATATCTTTTAAAACGGTGGAAACTCATCGAAACAGTGCTAAATCAATGACAACACACCACGAAACTACTAATTACCACTGTACAATTTCGCAAAACAAAACGCACAACGCGGGGATCGAACCAACAAACACCGTAGATTGCTGGCCGCGCGCGCTATCCCCTACACTACCACCACACACACTCTCCCTCACACTCGTACTGCCTATCCTCTCTTCTCTTCCTTCACCTTAGACTTGGACTAAAAAATGCACTATCTCCACAAATACCAGTCAGCCGCGCACTAATCACCTATACTAGCCCCCCACTTTTTCATCCCCAATCCTCACCATATCATAACACTTTCCCAAAACACCGATTCGCTTCTTCCAAAGTCGCCGGGAAATGTATGAAATCATCACCCCAAATTATCCACAATTCACATTTTCCCCAGCAATCGTCTACTCACAGCCAATTTCCGCAATTCCCGTCGCGACTGGTCTTTGCGCCGTGAAAAGTTTTATTCAAAAATTCATAATTTGCTTTAAAGTTAAAATTAAAGAATGCGGTTTGCGCAGGTTTGTAGAGCATAACAAACGGAAGACTACTGTCCCTTCAAAAATATTTCTATTTGTTGTATTGAACACGTTTCACGCGAGATCAATGCCGGGCATGGCGCCGAAACATTGCACCGAAAACTCTTATTTTCGGCGCGAATGTTTCGGCAGCCGAAAGCACAGACACGTGTGCGTCCGCATATCTCACGCCATTCGAAGAATCGCATTCAACCTATCTCTGTGGCCTTGTGGTTAGGGTGGTCGATGATTGTTTGCCAGACGCGGGCTCAATTACGGCTGCTATCAATTTTTTTTGCCGCATAATAAGCACACGTTGTAGATGTTCACAAGTTGTTTTGCCTGAAACCAGAACACCCCGCTTTCCACGCGACCCGACTTCCACTCTGTACCTGAGGAGAGAGAGAGAGAGAGAGTCTTCGCAAAGTTCACCTCCACAATTTATTGAATACGTTTCACGCGAAATCATTGTCGAAACATGGCGCCGAAATATTTTTCTATTGTTTTCGGCGATCTGTCAAAGTTGCTGGCAAAACTCGCCAATCAAACAATCAATCAACACTCAATCACTAATAAAACAATACTTAATTGATAATCGATCAATAATCGATCAATAGTCGATCGATAAGTCGATAATTCATCGATAATCCACGAAAACACAGCCTTTTCTAGGTTGGTGATTCCCCATCTCTCTCCAATCATTGAATACTCGATACCTAATCAACATCCAGTCACTAGTCGCATAGAAACACAAACAATCACCGTCTCTCCCCTCTCTCATCGCTTCGTTCGCTCGGCTCAGTCGCCGTTGCCTCTGAGTTCGGCCGGGGCCGGCCAACCCGCCCAAATCGTCCTAATATCTTTTAAAACGGTGGAAACTCATCGAAACAGTGCTAAATCAATGACAACACACCACGAAACTACTAATTACCACTGTACAATTTCGCAAAACAAAACGCACAACGCGGGGATCGAACCAACAAACACCGTAGATTGCTGGCCGCGCGCGCTATCCCCTACACTACCACCACACACACTCTCCCTCACACTCGTACTGCCTATCCTCTCTTCTCTTCCTTCACCTTAGACTTGGACTAAAAAATGCACTATCTCCACAAATACCAGTCAGCCGCGCACTAATCACCTATACTAGCCCCCCACTTTTTCATCCCCAATCCTCACCATATCATAACACTTTCCCAAAACACCGATTCGCTTCTTCCAAAGTCGCCGGGAAATGTATGAAATCATCACCCCAAATTATCCACAATTCACATTTTCCCCAGCAATCGTCTACTCACAGCCAATTTCCGCAATTCCCGTCGCGACTGGTCTTTGCGCCGTGAAAAGTTTTATTCAAAAATTCATAATTTGCTTTAAAGTTAAAATTAAAGAATGCGGTTTGCGCAGGTTTGTAGAGCATAACAAACGGAAGACTACTGTCCCTTCAAAAATATTTCTATTTGTTGTATTGAACACGTTTCACGCGAGATCAATGCCGGGCATGGCGCCGAAACATTGCACCGAAAACTCTTATTTTCGGCGCGAATGTTTCGGCAGCCGAAAGCACAGACACGTGTGCGTCCGCATATCTCACGCCATTCGAAGAATCGCATTCAACCTATCTCTGTGGCCTTGTGGTTAGGGTGGTCGATGATTGTTTGCCAGACGCGGGCTCAATTACGGCTGCTATCAATTTTTTTTGCCGCATAATAAGCACACGTTGTAGATGTTCACAAGTTGTTTTGCCTGAAACCAGAACACCCCGCTTTCCACGCGACCCGACTTCCACTCTGTACCTGAGGAGAGAGAGAGAGAGAGAGTCTTCGCAAAGTTCACCTCCACAATTTATTGAATACGTTTCACGCGAAATCATTGTCGAAACATGGCGCCGAAATATTTTTCTATTGTTTTCGGCGATCTGTCAAAGTTGCTGGCAAAACTCGCCAATCAAACAATCAATCAACACTCAATCACTAATAAAACAATACTTAATTGATAATCGATCAATAATCGATCAATAGTCGATCGATAAGTCGATAATTCATCGATAATCCACGAAAACACAGCCTTTTCTAGGTTGGTGATTCCCCATCTCTCTCCAATCATTGAATACTCGATACCTAATCAACATCCAGTCACTAGTCGCATAGAAACACAAACAATCACCGTCTCTCCCCTCTCTCATCGCTTCGTTCGCTCGGCTCAGTCGCCGTTGCCTCTGAGTTCGGCCGGGGCCGGCCAACCCGCCCAAATCGTCCTAATATCTTTTAAAACGGTGGAAACTCATCGAAACAGTGCTAAATCAATGACAACACACCACGAAACTACTAATTACCACTGTACAATTTCGCAAAACAAAACGCACAACGCGGGGATCGAACCAACAAACACCGTAGATTGCTGGCCGCGCGCGCTATCCCCTACACTACCACCACACACACTCTCCCTCACACTCGTACTGCCTATCCTCTCTTCTCTTCCTTCACCTTAGACTTGGACTAAAAAATGCACTATCTCCACAAATACCAGTCAGCCGCGCACTAATCACCTATACTAGCCCCCCACTTTTTCATCCCCAATCCTCACCATATCATAACACTTTCCCAAAACACCGATTCGCTTCTTCCAAAGTCGCCGGGAAATGTATGAAATCATCACCCCAAATTATCCACAATTCACATTTTCCCCAGCAATCGTCTACTCACAGCCAATTTCCGCAATTCCCGTCGCGACTGGTCTTTGCGCCGTGAAAAGTTTTATTCAAAAATTCATAATTTGCTTTAAAGTTAAAATTAAAGAATGCGGTTTGCGCAGGTTTGTAGAGCATAACAAACGGAAGACTACTGTCCCTTCAAAAATATTTCTATTTGTTGTATTGAACACGTTTCACGCGAGATCAATGCCGGGCATGGCGCCGAAACATTGCACCGAAAACTCTTATTTTCGGCGCGAATGTTTCGGCAGCCGAAAGCACAGACACGTGTGCGTCCGCATATCTCACGCCATTCGAAGAATCGCATTCAACCTATCTCTGTGGCCTTGTGGTTAGGGTGGTCGATGATTGTTTGCCAGACGCGGGCTCAATTACGGCTGCTATCAATTTTTTTTGCCGCATAATAAGCACACGTTGTAGATGTTCACAAGTTGTTTTGCCTGAAACCAGAACACCCCGCTTTCCACGCGACCCGACTTCCACTCTGTACCTGAGGAGAGAGAGAGAGAGAGAGTCTTCGCAAAGTTCACCTCCACAATTTATTGAATACGTTTCACGCGAAATCATTGTCGAAACATGGCGCCGAAATATTTTTCTATTGTTTTCGGCGATCTGTCAAAGTTGCTGGCAAAACTCGCCAATCAAACAATCAATCAACACTCAATCACTAATAAAACAATACTTAATTGATAATCGATCAATAATCGATCAATAGTCGATCGATAAGTCGATAATTCATCGATAATCCACGAAAACACAGCCTTTTCTAGGTTGGTGATTCCCCATCTCTCTCCAATCATTGAATACTCGATACCTAATCAACATCCAGTCACTAGTCGCATAGAAACACAAACAATCACCGTCTCTCCCCTCTCTCATCGCTTCGTTCGCTCGGCTCAGTCGCCGTTGCCTCTGAGTTCGGCCGGGGCCGGCCAACCCGCCCAAATCGTCCTAATATCTTTTAAAACGGTGGAAACTCATCGAAACAGTGCTAAATCAATGACAACACACCACGAAACTACTAATTACCACTGTACAATTTCGCAAAACAAAACGCACAACGCGGGGATCGAACCAACAAACACCGTAGATTGCTGGCCGCGCGCGCTATCCCCTACACTACCACCACACACACTCTCCCTCACACTCGTACTGCCTATCCTCTCTTCTCTTCCTTCACCTTAGACTTGGACTAAAAAATGCACTATCTCCACAAATACCAGTCAGCCGCGCACTAATCACCTATACTAGCCCCCCACTTTTTCATCCCCAATCCTCACCATATCATAACACTTTCCCAAAACACCGATTCGCTTCTTCCAAAGTCGCCGGGAAATGTATGAAATCATCACCCCAAATTATCCACAATTCACATTTTCCCCAGCAATCGTCTACTCACAGCCAATTTCCGCAATTCCCGTCGCGACTGGTCTTTGCGCCGTGAAAAGTTTTATTCAAAAATTCATAATTTGCTTTAAAGTTAAAATTAAAGAATGCGGTTTGCGCAGGTTTGTAGAGCATAACAAACGGAAGACTACTGTCCCTTCAAAAATATTTCTATTTGTTGTATTGAACACGTTTCACGCGAGATCAATGCCGGGCATGGCGCCGAAACATTGCACCGAAAACTCTTATTTTCGGCGCGAATGTTTCGGCAGCCGAAAGCACAGACACGTGTGCGTCCGCATATCTCACGCCATTCGAAGAATCGCATTCAACCTATCTCTGTGGCCTTGTGGTTAGGGTGGTCGATGATTGTTTGCCAGACGCGGGCTCAATTACGGCTGCTATCAATTTTTTTTGCCGCATAATAAGCACACGTTGTAGATGTTCACAAGTTGTTTTGCCTGAAACCAGAACACCCCGCTTTCCACGCGACCCGACTTCCACTCTGTACCTGAGGAGAGAGAGAGAGAGAGAGTCTTCGCAAAGTTCACCTCCACAATTTATTGAATACGTTTCACGCGAAATCATTGTCGAAACATGGCGCCGAAATATTTTTCTATTGTTTTCGGCGATCTGTCAAAGTTGCTGGCAAAACTCGCCAATCAAACAATCAATCAACACTCAATCACTAATAAAACAATACTTAATTGATAATCGATCAATAATCGATCAATAGTCGATCGATAAGTCGATAATTCATCGATAATCCACGAAAACACAGCCTTTTCTAGGTTGGTGATTCCCCATCTCTCTCCAATCATTGAATACTCGATACCTAATCAACATCCAGTCACTAGTCGCATAGAAACACAAACAATCACCGTCTCTCCCCTCTCTCATCGCTTCGTTCGCTCGGCTCAGTCGCCGTTGCCTCTGAGTTCGGCCGGGGCCGGCCAACCCGCCCAAATCGTCCTAATATCTTTTAAAACGGTGGAAACTCATCGAAACAGTGCTAAATCAATGACAACACACCACGAAACTACTAATTACCACTGTACAATTTCGCAAAACAAAACGCACAACGCGGGGATCGAACCAACAAACACCGTAGATTGCTGGCCGCGCGCGCTATCCCCTACACTACCACCACACACACTCTCCCTCACACTCGTACTGCCTATCCTCTCTTCTCTTCCTTCACCTTAGACTTGGACTAAAAAATGCACTATCTCCACAAATACCAGTCAGCCGCGCACTAATCACCTATACTAGCCCCCCACTTTTTCATCCCCAATCCTCACCATATCATAACACTTTCCCAAAACACCGATTCGCTTCTTCCAAAGTCGCCGGGAAATGTATGAAATCATCACCCCAAATTATCCACAATTCACATTTTCCCCAGCAATCGTCTACTCACAGCCAATTTCCGCAATTCCCGTCGCGACTGGTCTTTGCGCCGTGAAAAGTTTTATTCAAAAATTCATAATTTGCTTTAAAGTTAAAATTAAAGAATGCGGTTTGCGCAGGTTTGTAGAGCATAACAAACGGAAGACTACTGTCCCTTCAAAAATATTTCTATTTGTTGTATTGAACACGTTTCACGCGAGATCAATGCCGGGCATGGCGCCGAAACATTGCACCGAAAACTCTTATTTTCGGCGCGAATGTTTCGGCAGCCGAAAGCACAGACACGTGTGCGTCCGCATATCTCACGCCATTCGAAGAATCGCATTCAACCTATCTCTGTGGCCTTGTGGTTAGGGTGGTCGATGATTGTTTGCCAGACGCGGGCTCAATTACGGCTGCTATCAATTTTTTTTGCCGCATAATAAGCACACGTTGTAGATGTTCACAAGTTGTTTTGCCTGAAACCAGAACACCCCGCTTTCCACGCGACCCGACTTCCACTCTGTACCTGAGGAGAGAGAGAGAGAGAGAGTCTTCGCAAAGTTCACCTCCACAATTTATTGAATACGTTTCACGCGAAATCATTGTCGAAACATGGCGCCGAAATATTTTTCTATTGTTTTCGGCGATCTGTCAAAGTTGCTGGCAAAACTCGCCAATCAAACAATCAATCAACACTCAATCACTAATAAAACAATACTTAATTGATAATCGATCAATAATCGATCAATAGTCGATCGATAAGTCGATAATTCATCGATAATCCACGAAAACACAGCCTTTTCTAGGTTGGTGATTCCCCATCTCTCTCCAATCATTGAATACTCGATACCTAATCAACATCCAGTCACTAGTCGCATAGAAACACAAACAATCACCGTCTCTCCCCTCTCTCATCGCTTCGTTCGCTCGGCTCAGTCGCCGTTGCCTCTGAGTTCGGCCGGGGCCGGCCAACCCGCCCAAATCGTCCTAATATCTTTTAAAACGGTGGAAACTCATCGAAACAGTGCTAAATCAATGACAACACACCACGAAACTACTAATTACCACTGTACAATTTCGCAAAACAAAACGCACAACGCGGGGATCGAACCAACAAACACCGTAGATTGCTGGCCGCGCGCGCTATCCCCTACACTACCACCACACACACTCTCCCTCACACTCGTACTGCCTATCCTCTCTTCTCTTCCTTCACCTTAGACTTGGACTAAAAAATGCACTATCTCCACAAATACCAGTCAGCCGCGCACTAATCACCTATACTAGCCCCCCACTTTTTCATCCCCAATCCTCACCATATCATAACACTTTCCCAAAACACCGATTCGCTTCTTCCAAAGTCGCCGGGAAATGTATGAAATCATCACCCCAAATTATCCACAATTCACATTTTCCCCAGCAATCGTCTACTCACAGCCAATTTCCGCAATTCCCGTCGCGACTGGTCTTTGCGCCGTGAAAAGTTTTATTCAAAAATTCATAATTTGCTTTAAAGTTAAAATTAAAGAATGCGGTTTGCGCAGGTTTGTAGAGCATAACAAACGGAAGACTACTGTCCCTTCAAAAATATTTCTATTTGTTGTATTGAACACGTTTCACGCGAGATCAATGCCGGGCATGGCGCCGAAACATTGCACCGAAAACTCTTATTTTCGGCGCGAATGTTTCGGCAGCCGAAAGCACAGACACGTGTGCGTCCGCATATCTCACGCCATTCGAAGAATCGCATTCAACCTATCTCTGTGGCCTTGTGGTTAGGGTGGTCGATGATTGTTTGCCAGACGCGGGCTCAATTACGGCTGCTATCAATTTTTTTTGCCGCATAATAAGCACACGTTGTAGATGTTCACAAGTTGTTTTGCCTGAAACCAGAACACCCCGCTTTCCACGCGACCCGACTTCCACTCTGTACCTGAGGAGAGAGAGAGAGAGAGAGTCTTCGCAAAGTTCACCTCCACAATTTATTGAATACGTTTCACGCGAAATCATTGTCGAAACATGGCGCCGAAATATTTTTCTATTGTTTTCGGCGATCTGTCAAAGTTGCTGGCAAAACTCGCCAATCAAACAATCAATCAACACTCAATCACTAATAAAACAATACTTAATTGATAATCGATCAATAATCGATCAATAGTCGATCGATAAGTCGATAATTCATCGATAATCCACGAAAACACAGCCTTTTCTAGGTTGGTGATTCCCCATCTCTCTCCAATCATTGAATACTCGATACCTAATCAACATCCAGTCACTAGTCGCATAGAAACACAAACAATCACCGTCTCTCCCCTCTCTCATCGCTTCGTTCGCTCGGCTCAGTCGCCGTTGCCTCTGAGTTCGGCCGGGGCCGGCCAACCCGCCCAAATCGTCCTAATATCTTTTAAAACGGTGGAAACTCATCGAAACAGTGCTAAATCAATGACAACACACCACGAAACTACTAATTACCACTGTACAATTTCGCAAAACAAAACGCACAACGCGGGGATCGAACCAACAAACACCGTAGATTGCTGGCCGCGCGCGCTATCCCCTACACTACCACCACACACACTCTCCCTCACACTCGTACTGCCTATCCTCTCTTCTCTTCCTTCACCTTAGACTTGGACTAAAAAATGCACTATCTCCACAAATACCAGTCAGCCGCGCACTAATCACCTATACTAGCCCCCCACTTTTTCATCCCCAATCCTCACCATATCATAACACTTTCCCAAAACACCGATTCGCTTCTTCCAAAGTCGCCGGGAAATGTATGAAATCATCACCCCAAATTATCCACAATTCACATTTTCCCCAGCAATCGTCTACTCACAGCCAATTTCCGCAATTCCCGTCGCGACTGGTCTTTGCGCCGTGAAAAGTTTTATTCAAAAATTCATAATTTGCTTTAAAGTTAAAATTAAAGAATGCGGTTTGCGCAGGTTTGTAGAGCATAACAAACGGAAGACTACTGTCCCTTCAAAAATATTTCTATTTGTTGTATTGAACACGTTTCACGCGAGATCAATGCCGGGCATGGCGCCGAAACATTGCACCGAAAACTCTTATTTTCGGCGCGAATGTTTCGGCAGCCGAAAGCACAGACACGTGTGCGTCCGCATATCTCACGCCATTCGAAGAATCGCATTCAACCTATCTCTGTGGCCTTGTGGTTAGGGTGGTCGATGATTGTTTGCCAGACGCGGGCTCAATTACGGCTGCTATCAATTTTTTTTGCCGCATAATAAGCACACGTTGTAGATGTTCACAAGTTGTTTTGCCTGAAACCAGAACACCCCGCTTTCCACGCGACCCGACTTCCACTCTGTACCTGAGGAGAGAGAGAGAGAGAGAGTCTTCGCAAAGTTCACCTCCACAATTTATTGAATACGTTTCACGCGAAATCATTGTCGAAACATGGCGCCGAAATATTTTTCTATTGTTTTCGGCGATCTGTCAAAGTTGCTGGCAAAACTCGCCAATCAAACAATCAATCAACACTCAATCACTAATAAAACAATACTTAATTGATAATCGATCAATAATCGATCAATAGTCGATCGATAAGTCGATAATTCATCGATAATCCACGAAAACACAGCCTTTTCTAGGTTGGTGATTCCCCATCTCTCTCCAATCATTGAATACTCGATACCTAATCAACATCCAGTCACTAGTCGCATAGAAACACAAACAATCACCGTCTCTCCCCTCTCTCATCGCTTCGTTCGCTCGGCTCAGTCGCCGTTGCCTCTGAGTTCGGCCGGGGCCGGCCAACCCGCCCAAATCGTCCTAATATCTTTTAAAACGGTGGAAACTCATCGAAACAGTGCTAAATCAATGACAACACACCACGAAACTACTAATTACCACTGTACAATTTCGCAAAACAAAACGCACAACGCGGGGATCGAACCAACAAACACCGTAGATTGCTGGCCGCGCGCGCTATCCCCTACACTACCACCACACACACTCTCCCTCACACTCGTACTGCCTATCCTCTCTTCTCTTCCTTCACCTTAGACTTGCACTAAAAAATGCACTATCTCCACAAATACCAGTCAGCCGCGCACTAATCACCTATACTAGCCCCCCACTTTTTCATCCCCAATCCTCACCATATCATAACACTTTCCCAAAACACCGATTCGCTTCTTCCAAAGTCGCCGGGAAATGTATGAAATCATCACCCCAAATTATCCACAATTCACATTTTCCCCAGCAATCGTCTACTCACAGCCAATTTCCGCAATTCCCGTCGCGACTGGTCTTTGCGCCGTGAAAAGTTTTATTCAAAAATTCATAATTTGCTTTAAAGTTAAAATTAAAGAATGCGGTTTGCGCAGGTTTGTAGAGCATAACAAACGGAAGACTACTGTCCCTTCAAAAATATTTCTATTTGTTGTATTGAACACGTTTCACGCGAGATCAATGCCGGGCATGGCGCCGAAACATTGCACCGAAAACTCTTATTTTCGGCGCGAATGTTTCGGCAGCCGAAAGCACAGACACGTGTGCGTCCGCATATCTCACGCCATTCGAAGAATCGCATTCAACCTATCTCTGTGGCCTTGTGGTTAGGGTGGTCGATGATTGTTTGCCAGACGCGGGCTCAATTACGGCTGCTATCAATTTTTTTTGCCGCATAATAAGCACACGTTGTAGATGTTCACAAGTTGTTTTGCCTGAAACCAGAACACCCCGCTTTCCACGCGACCCGACTTCCACTCTGTACCTGAGGAGAGAGAGAGAGAGAGAGTCTTCGCAAAGTTCACCTCCACAATTTATTGAATACGTTTCACGCGAAATCATTGTCGAAACATGGCGCCGAAATATTTTTCTATTGTTTTCGGCGATCTGTCAAAGTTGCTGGCAAAACTCGCCAATCAAACAATCAATCAACACTCAATCACTAATAAAACAATACTTAATTGATAATCGATCAATAATCGATCAATAGTCGATCGATAAGTCGATAATTCATCGATAATCCACGAAAACACAGCCTTTTCTAGGTTGGTGATTCCCCATCTCTCTCCAATCATTGAATACTCGATACCTAATCAACATCCAGTCACTAGTCGCATAGAAACACAAACAATCACCGTCTCTCCCCTCTCTCATCGCTTCGTTCGCTCGGCTCAGTCGCCGTTGCCTCTGAGTTCGGCCGGGGCCGGCCAACCCGCCCAAATCGTCCTAATATCTTTTAAAACGGTGGAAACTCATCGAAACAGTGCTAAATCAATGACAACACACCACGAAACTACTAATTACCACTGTACAATTTCGCAAAACAAAACGCACAACGCGGGGATCGAACCAACAAACACCGTAGATTGCTGGCCGCGCGCGCTATCCCCTACACTACCACCACACACACTCTCCCTCACACTCGTACTGCCTATCCTCTCTTCTCTTCCTTCACCTTAGACTTGCACTAAAAAATGCACTATCTCCACAAATACCAGTCAGCCGCGCACTAATCACCTATACTAGCCCCCCACTTTTTCATCCCCAATCCTCACCATATCATAACACTTTCCCAAAACACCGATTCGCTTCTTCCAAAGTCGCCGGGAAATGTATGAAATCATCACCCCAAATTATCCACAATTCACATTTTCCCCAGCAATCGTCTACTCACAGCCAATTTCCGCAATTCCCGTCGCGACTGGTCTTTGCGCCGTGAAAAGTTTTATTCAAAAATTCATAATTTGCTTTAAAGTTAAAATTAAAGAATGCGGTTTGCGCAGGTTTGTAGAGCATAACAAACGGAAGACTACTGTCCCTTCAAAAATATTTCTATTTGTTGTATTGAACACGTTTCACGCGAGATCAATGCCGGGCATGGCGCCGAAACATTGCACCGAAAACTCTTATTTTCGGCGCGAATGTTTCGGCAGCCGAAAGCACAGACACGTGTGCGTCCGCATATCTCACGCCATTCGAAGAATCGCATTCAACCTATCTCTGTGGCCTTGTGGTTAGGGTGGTCGATGATTGTTTGCCAGACGCGGGCTCAATTACGGCTGCTATCAATTTTTTTTGCCGCATAATAAGCACACGTTGTAGATGTTCACAAGTTGTTTTGCCTGAAACCAGAACACCCCGCTTTCCACGCGACCCGACTTCCACTCTGTACCTGAGGAGAGAGAGAGAGAGAGAGTCTTCGCAAAGTTCACCTCCACAATTTATTGAATACGTTTCACGCGAAATCATTGTCGAAACATGGCGCCGAAATATTTTTCTATTGTTTTCGGCGATCTGTCAAAGTTGCTGGCAAAACTCGCCAATCAAACAATCAATCAACACTCAATCACTAATAAAACAATACTTAATTGATAATCGATCAATAATCGATCAATAGTCGATCGATAAGTCGATAATTCATCGATAATCCACGAAAACACAGCCTTTTCTAGGTTGGTGATTCCCCATCTCTCTCCAATCATTGAATACTCGATACCTAATCAACATCCAGTCACTAGTCGCATAGAAACACAAACAATCACCGTCTCTCCCCTCTCTCATCGCTTCGTTCGCTCGGCTCAGTCGCCGTTGCCTCTGAGTTCGGCCGGGGCCGGCCAACCCGCCCAAATCGTCCTAATATCTTTTAAAACGGTGGAAACTCATCGAAACAGTGCTAAATCAATGACAACACACCACGAAACTACTAATTACCACTGTACAATTTCGCAAAACAAAACGCACAACGCGGGGATCGAACCAACAAACACCGTAGATTGCTGGCCGCGCGCGCTATCCCCTACACTACCACCACACACACTCTCCCTCACACTCGTACTGCCTATCCTCTCTTCTCTTCCTTCACCTTAGACTTGGACTAAAAAATGCACTATCTCCACAAATACCAGTCAGCCGCGCACTAATCACCTATACTAGCCCCCCACTTTTTCATCCCCAATCCTCACCATATCATAACACTTTCCCAAAACACCGATTCGCTTCTTCCAAAGTCGCCGGGAAATGTATGAAATCATCACCCCAAATTATCCACAATTCACATTTTCCCCAGCAATCGTCTACTCACAGCCAATTTCCGCAATTCCCGTCGCGACTGGTCTTTGCGCCGTGAAAAGTTTTATTCAAAAATTCATAATTTACTTTAAAGTTAAAATTAAAGAATGCGGTTTGCGCAGGTTTGTAGAGCATAACAAACGGAAGACTACTGTCCCTTCAAAAATATTTCTATTTGTTGTATTGAACACGTTTCAGGCGAAATCAATGCCGGGCATGGCGCCGAAACATTGCACCGAAAACTCTTATTTTCGGCGCGAATGTTTCGGCAGCCGAAAGCACAGACACGTGTGCGTCCGCATATCTCACGCCATTCGAAGAATCGCATTCAACCTATCTCTGTGGCCTTGTGGTTAGGGTGGTCGATGATTGTTTGCCAGACGCGGGCTCAATTACGGCTGCTATCAATTTTTTTTGCCGCATAATAAGCACACGTTGTAGATGTTCACAAGTTGTTTTGCCTGAAACCAGAACACCCCGCTTTCCACGCGACCCGACTTCCACTCTGTACCTGAGGAGAGAGAGAGAGAGAGAGTCTTCGCAAAGTTCACCTCCACAATTTATTGAATACGTTTCACGCGAAATCATTGTCGAAACATGGCGCCGAAATATTTTTCTATTGTTTTCGGCGATCTGTCAAAGTTGCTGGCAAAACTCGCCAATCAAACAATCAATCAACACTCAATCACTAATAAAACAATACTTAATTGATAATCGATCAATAATCGATCAATAGTCGATCGATAAGTCGATAATTCATCGATAATCCACGAAAACACAGCCTTTTCTAGATTGGTGATTCCCCATCTCTCTCCAATCATTGAATACTCGATACCTAATCAACATCCAGTCACTAGTCGCATAGAAACACAAACAATCACCGTCTCTCCCCTCTCTCATCGCTTCGTTCGCTCGGCTCAGTCGCCGTTGCCTCTGAGTTCGGCCGGGGCCGGCCAACCCGCCCAAATCGTCCTAATATCTTTTAAAACGGTGGAAACTCATCGAAACAGTGCTAAATCAATGACAACACACCACGAAACTACTAATTACCACTGTACAATTTCGCAAAACAAAACGCACAACGCGGGGATCGAACCAACAAACACCGTAGATTGCTGGCCGCGCGCGCTATCCCCTACACTACCACCACACACACTCTCCCTCACACTCGTACTGCCTATCCTCTCTTCTCTTCCTTCACCTTAGACTTGGACTAAAAAATGCACTATCTCCACAAATACCAGTCAGCCGCGCACTAATCACCTATACTAGCCCCCCACTTTTTCATCCCCAATCCTCACCATATCATAACACTTTCCCAAAACACCGATTCGCTTCTTCCAAAGTCGCCGGGAAATGTATGAAATCATCACCCCAAATTATCCACAATTCACATTTTCCCCAGCAATCGTCTACTCACAGCCAATTTCCGCAATTCCCGTCGCGACTGGTCTTTGCGCCGTGAAAAGTTTTATTCAAAAATTCATAATTTACTTTAAAGTTAAAATTAAAGAATGCGGTTTGCGCAGGTTTGTAGAGCATAACAAACGGAAGACTACTGTCCCTTCAAAAATATTTCTATTTGTTGTATTGAACACGTTTCAGGCGAAATCAATGCCGGGCATGGCGCCGAAACATTGCACCGAAAACTCTTATTTTCGGCGCGAATGTTTCGGCAGCCGAAAGCACAGACACGTGTGCGTCCGCATATCTCACGCCATTCGAAGAATCGCATTCAACTTGTCTCTGTGGCCTTGTGGTTAGGGTGGTCGATGATTGTTTGCCAGGCGCGGGCTCGATTCCGGCTGCCATCAATTTTTTTTGCCGCATAATAAGCACACGTTGTAGATGTTCACAAGTTGTTTTAGATAGGTTTATTACCGATAACATGGAAAAAAAAAACGCAATTATAAACAAAAAGTGAGCAATACAAACGGCAGGTATAAACGGGGTTTCAATGATATTGAACACGAACATAATCACATAGTATTACATGGAAAAGGAAGTGGGGGGAGAGCTCTCTATAGGTTGCGCAATTTGCTAGGTGGCATGAGATCTAATGTAGAGAGTTGTGATTTGAAGATAGAGGGATCATTGATGGAGATTAGGTCACGAGAAAGCGCATTCCATATTGCGAAGGTTCTGCTTAAAAAAGTGCTGGTACGGCCTGTGTGATCAAATGATGGAACAATTCTAAATTCATGAGAGCCACGAGTACGAGATGGAATAATTGCAAAAAGACCATGATAGTCCAATATAGTTTTCGAGTGGATTACTTTGTGAATGTATGTGACATCATTCAAGAATCGTCTATTTTCGAGAGTTTGAAGATTGAAAAGCTCAAGGCGTTGAGGATATGATAGGCTGCGCCCGATACGCTGACACACACGACGAGTATAATAGCGTTGTATGTTCTCAATTAGGTTTACAGAAGCAACATCAGTAGGGTTCCAGAGCTCAGTGCAATATTCTAATTTACAGCGAAAATAGGTTGTGTATGCGGTGATCAGTAGTGTGGGATTTCGTGTTTTGTATGTCCGAAAAAAATCATTTATAGAATACAGAGTTTGTTGAATTATTTGTTTGAAATGATCACGGAACAATAAGTTATTACTCATGAGAATACCAAGATCCTTTGCAGAATCTACTGGTTTGAGAGTTGAGTCGTGGACGATATAAGTGTGCTTTGGATTCCGCTTGCCTACATGCAATATTTGAGTTTTCTCAGTGGATATCTGAAGTCCCCATGAAGCTGACCATGCTGCGACTATGTCAATGGCTTTTTGGAAAATAGACT
Source organism: Rhabditoides inermis (assembly GCA_963966185.1). Taxonomy (NCBI): domain Eukaryota; kingdom Metazoa; phylum Nematoda; class Chromadorea; order Rhabditida; family Rhabditidae; genus Rhabditoides; species Rhabditoides inermis. The sequence continues at coordinate 20,326 of CAWZYM010000349.1, read as the reverse complement.
TCGCAGAAGTACTGGTAAAATCAAAAGGAAAGTAAATTTTCAAATCGTCTGCATAAAGCGCATAATAAACGCCATCTGGTAAATTATCAGGAATGTTATCTATGAAAATGTTGAACAGCAAGGGTCCAAGACACGAACCTTGTGGAACGCCACAATTAACAGTGCGCGGTGAGGAACGCTTAGATCCAATCATAACAGATTGCTTGCGATTTTTGAGAAATTCAATTATCCAGCCGAGAGCATTACCGCGAATACCGATAGCGTCAAGTTTCTTGAAAAGAAGGTCATGGTTGATGGTATCAAATGCTTTTTTAAAGTCGAAATAGATGCAATCTATTACGGAACCAGATGAAATATGCTTGCACCAATTCATATGACATTCAATTAGTTGTGCATTAGTGGATCGATTTTTGCGAAAACCAAATTGTTTTTTGGAGAGTAGGTTGTGCTTTTCTAAGTATTTTGTAATCTGCTGAACGCATATTCTTTCCATAACTTTAGAGATGCTACATGTGAGAGAAATCGGTCTGTAGTTTGAGACAGATTCACGTGCGCCTTTTTTGAATAATGGTTTCACCCAAGCTTCTTTCCAAATAGATGGGATTTCTCTGACAGACATGGACATTGCAAAAAGAATCGTCAATGGAACCGATATGGAAGTTGCCGTACGTTTCAGAAACACGTTGTTAATACCATCTGGAGAAGTGTTATATTTGGAATCGAGTTTGGAAATGATTTTATGAACTTCGAGAAGGGTAATGTCAATCATATCAAGTGAATGTGGTAGTTTAGGCAAGTCAGCACCAGGTGGTGTGATGGAATCGCGATAAACTGATTCAAAATAGTCAGCAAAGATCTCACATTTGTCCAGCGCATTGTGAATGAAAATATCATCGTGACAAATTGCGCCGATGCCACCATCGGGATGCATTTTATTTCGAACATCACGATAGAAAGCTGATTTATTGCCATTAACGATCAATTTAGATTCACGCTTGCAATTCCAAGAAACTATTGCTTTACGTAGGCGACGCTGTGACCTATTAGAATCGATGGAGTGGGGTCTCGTTGATGAAAGTTTATTGGCTTGTCGCTTCAGCTTAGTTAGATAACGAGGTAATGGGCGGGGGCGTTTGTTAGCTGGAGCGACAAGCGGAATGTGAGCATCAATTATGTCATGTATGATTTCGTAAAACTTGAATGCAGCTTGTTCAACTGTTTTGCCAATAAAAACACGCGTCCAGCGAATAGAATCAATAGCATTGTTAATGGTATCCCAGTTTACATTTCTATAGTTTCGTACGAGATCAGGTTTGTGGTGTGCAGACATGTCTTCGACGCGCAATATGAATTCAACTGGCAGATGATCGCAGGTACTGAAGCGATGAAGTATGCGTGTACTAGTTACAAGAGAGGAATTGTCGACAAGTATTATATCGAGAATATTTGATTTTATGCCGGTACGTTTAACCATGGTAGGTTTGTTTACCGTTTGAAACATTGAGTGTAAGCAAGCGAAATCCAAGAGCGATTTGTCAAAGGAGTCAAAAGCACGACCGCATTTCCAATCGATTGAAGGCGCATTAAAATCGCCTAAAACAATATGTGACCTGTTTTCGGAGTCAATAAGTGAGTCTAATTCAGAAATGAGCTGGAACCCTGTTCGTTTAATTTCGGGAGTGGAGCCGGGCGTACGGTAGCAAGCAATGAAGCGTATTGGTCTATCTAAGTGCAAATTGTCAGAAGGGAAAACATCAAATGAGAGAATTTCGGAGAGATTGTTGATCGATGTTGACCTGATTAGCTTAATAGAAATATTTGATTGATACAACGCCATTACACCCCCTGCATGAGTGAGCCTATCGGAACGCAAAATGGAATATCGACCACCCAGTGAGAGTGAAGCGATTGATTCGTGTGGGCTGAGCCAGGTTTCGGTCAGTATAACAATCATGGGCTTTTCGGTGTTTAGAAGAAGTTCGAGTTCATATAGCTTGTTTTTGACCGAGCGCACGTTAATTAACAGAACCTTCGAAAACGGAATACGGACAGAGCTACCAGAATCAACATTATGACAATTTACAGTATCACAATCACAATCTACAGAATCTACAAAAGGGGGAGCCACCTGCGCATAGAGAGGAGATTGATCTGGGGCCTGGCGAGCTCCCTAGGAGACGGCGGACACGTCCATCGTCACGGCAGTGTCTGCGGCAGAAGAGGAAGCGGCAGCGTCCCCGGCGACCCGCTTCGGCTCCTGGAAAGTGCCTCCGGCAGACTCGTCAGCAACCCGTTTAGACCCGCGAGTAGAAGAGAGAGAACGCGCAGTGGAACAGGAAGCGGCACGAGAGCGAGACGCGCGAGACTGCGAGCGCGCAGAGGCAGTGGTGACAGCGGTGACACGGCTCCTCCTGGAGGCGGGGACGGTGGGCGGCACGAACTCAGAGACGAGTGGCAAAGGAGGCGGGGCTGCGGAAGGCGACGTGTGATCCTTGAACTCGCGGGGGACACGCAGCTTGACGAGTCGGCAGTCGCGGACGACGAAGGCGACCTTGCCGGCAGACTCATTGAGGGACTTGCCTGAAACCAGAACACCCCGCTTTCCACGCGACCCGACTCCCACTCTGTACCCGAGAAGATTCTTCACAAAGTTCATCCTCACAAGTTGTTTTATTAATACAAAACTGTTCTATGGGCGCAGGAACGACTACAAGCAGTGGGCGACTGCCGTTCACTGTGGCGAAAGTTGGGCTCCGCGCTCGCAAGCTGAAAGAGAATTCAAGTATTCAAGTACATGAATATGCGGCGGCACTGTGACATGGGCAGCGGCATAGCAAGTCCTGAATAAGAATGAGAACCTGTTGAATTCACCAAAAAAAGAGCTCCGCGAGAAAAAAAACAATGTTTCAGTTAGTCACTTGTGTCCTTGTGTGTGTCACTTCAGGTTTCAATACATCACTCAGGCAGTCCCGAGACGATCGCTGATCGAAACCACTTGTTGCCAGCGCCTGAAAAGAGTCTCAGTTGTTTTCGCTAGTACGTTTTGAAAACGTGTCTCTGGTATTGGTCGCCCATTGTTCTCAAAGTGCATTTGCATACCTTCGATTTAGTTCGTCATTTTCCTACTGTCTGCAGACTTGTTTGTTGTTGTTGTTGTGTGGCAGGTTCATTTCGCCCACCCGTCCGGTCGCTCTTCCCACCCGTCATTCCCCCTCCTCTCCCGTCAGCGATGGGCTGCCGCACCGCGCGGCACCTATGGCTACTCTTCAACAAGGTCCGCCGTCACTCGCCACTCTTTCGCTGCTCCTCTCTCTCGTGTTTCCGCCCGCTCAGGGTTCTTCGTTCTAGGACCTGGTTCTGATGTGGCGCTCGAAGGTGTGGACGGCTGTGGAGATTCTCCTGCCCATTCTATTCATCATCCCCTTCTTCTTGATGGGCGTGAGTGCTGGGTGGTGGAAACACTTTATCACACCACAAGGTTGCTTCAAATATAAAATGCCTGTGAACAATGACAATGGAGGGCACACAGTAGAGTACTAGAAACTATGGTTCTAGAAACCAGCAATAAAAATCCACGATGACGGTGTGTCTTCTGGCTAGATATCGATTGATCACTGATTAGGTATATCGATTGATCGCTGATTATAAACATTGATAAGGTCGGTGAGATGTCGATTGATGCAATAGAGTAACCATCATCATTCCGTTCTTATTTATGATATGGGCGTGATTGCGAGAATACACAAACGGAAAACATTCTAATAAGAATGTCTAGTTAGAATAAAGTTCGTATGCGGATCTACAGTGAAAAGTATACAACTTGTAAAAAATAATTAATATCTATAGTAAACGTAATAAATGACTGTAACTCCGTTCAGAGGCTGATTTTCGAGTTGCTCCAAAAAAGAGCTGTTGTTTACAGTAGTCTACATGCAAACCGCTTTGAAAACCCAAAACGATCGGCGCTTCGCGCCGATTCTAATTTTCGTGTATCAAAACACGCCTCGCTCATGTGCCTTGAATAGCACAATAAAAACTACAGCAATACGTCAAGTCAACTTAATCCTCTCTGAAATGCCTTACGAAACGCTATTGAAGAACGTGCCTTCTAACTATTCGCTTCAAAACATCCACCAACCACTTCAAGCGACTTGCCAACGCCTTTTAACCATTTTGAACTACTTCGAAAAAAACAAATTTCGGAGAGACTGCCAACGCTTTTAGAGTTTCGACATGACTAGCGAATCGGAGCCAGCGGCACACTTTCTGCCGCTGCAACTGCGAGCCAGCCTGGTAGACGCCACTGATCACTTGCCTGAGATATGGAAATACTCTCTGGACGCTCGACAAAACGGGATCACCAACGGAACAGTACGACAAACAAACAACTTCACCATTGGCTACGTGTGAGTGGCGACTCTTTCGAAATTTCATGTGCATGTCTGTCGAAAAAAGGGAATTTGAGAATTTGAATATCGTCATCATTTTAGGACGTCCCCGGAAAGCGATGCCGCCGTGGTGACCCAGCTCTTGACCAAACTCGCTCAGAGGTTTTCCGGAACAAAAGACAATGTTGTTCACGAGGCAATCTTTGAAAAGTTCAGCAACGACGCATTGATGAAGGCGGAAATCAGTAAAAATTTCTGGTACGTTTCTCTCTGCGCGGAGACGAGTGAACTTGTTTTGTAAGGACTCACGCGGCCGGGATTTCGTTTGGCACCGTGAATGCGCAGACGAAACGACTCGCGTACACGATATTTGCCAAGACCAATCTTGGCTTCCGAACCAAGTGGCAGTCGAAAGACTTCGGAATGCAGACGGCCACGCGAGGCGCCAACCACATCTACCCACCGAGAGGATCGTATGGATATCGAAAGTACGGATAGCATTGCAGTTGCAATCGACAGTTTTGTTTTAGCTGGACGAGTAGTGAGTTCTGGAAATCTGGGGCAGTGTCTCTTCAGGCGGCTATCGATTCGATCTTCATAGAGGTATGTTTGCTATGACACATTGTTGTACCCTGAGCAAACGAAAGCAGATATCATAGCATGTTCGTGATATGAAAACGTCAGTGTGTGTACATGTGAAGCTGGTGAGCTCATTCTGTTTCTCCAGTCTACGCTGATAAAAAACAGCTAAGCCGGTCACAACACGCACATCATTGTTGATGGGAAACTGCTAGTTTCAATCAGCGAGCTACATTTTGCTTATAGCACGTCTCCGGCTCCTCGCAGTCGGCTCGCCTGCTGCTACAACGCTTTCCGATTGCCGCCCACACTCCGGTCAATCCGATCACCAGTATGATCACCAAGGTGATAATGATGCAGCAGTCCACTATGTTCTCTTGAGCACCTGTAATCGATTACAGTATCTTTCGATCTGGTGGGGTATCATGCTTTTGCCTGCCATTCTACACACCGCATCCACCATGGCAAGCGAGAATGAGAGTGGAATGAAGGTGTTTTCGTCTACAAAAATGGGAACCTATGGGCACTTTTGCAGAGTTTTCTCGGTGTGATGGGCCTATCTCGCTATGTGTGGTTCACCGGCCACATAGTCATGGCGCTCTTGAAAATCATCATCTTTGTCATACTCTTTGGATTTTACATTGCAAAAATTGCCGATGTAGGTTGCAAAGTTGTTGAAATTTGACCAATCATTGCTTTCAGAACATTCCGATGTCTATCATGATGCTCATATGTTTCATCTACTCGTTCGGAGCCGTTGTTTTTGCTGGCATGCTGTCAACCTTCCTGAAAAGTGGAAACGCTATTAAAGGTATATAGTTTTCCGGTTATGGTTATCGGAACACGATCATCGTTTTGCCTTGACGAACGAAAAAAACAGAATGTTGTTTCAGTGAGCGCCATTCTCTGGATTCTTTTGTCGTCTATGAATGCACTGGGAGAGTTTCTTCCCGGTCGATCGCAGGTGCTCTACTGCCATCTTCTCTCACTCAACATGTGTCAAGCACTCGGTTATATTTTCGAAATATACGAGAAAGCCGTTTATGAAGGTGCCCTGTCATAAAACGACGTCGTTCATAAAATAAAACAAAATGCTATTTTTAGACATCGGCTGGTCAAATATGTTTGATCAAAGCTCGGAGTACTTCTCCCTCGGAAGTGCCATTATGATGATGGTAGGATATTGTAGTTTGTATGTGTATGCAGTGAAACGAGAAACTCTTCAGATGTTTGATGTTCTATGGATGGGTGCACTGATGTTGTTGATCGATTCCGTCAAAACTTCTACGGACAATCCGTTTTCCAAGCTCAAGTATCTCTGCTCTAAAAACAAAAACGAAAAAGTTAAGGAAATTTGGTATACTTTCTGATTTTTTATAGGTTGACGAAGCGCATACACCGGTGATCGATGAAAATATGGCGAAAGCGAACAAGCCAGCCGATATATCCATCCAAGGATTAGTTAAGGTTGGAGCTAACTAGAGCTATCGAAAAGTCCCACTGTCACTAATTTAGATTTGGTCGAACGGCGAGCGTGCAGTGAAAGGCATGGACATTGACATCTATGAAGGAGGAGTGAGTCCGACAACAAAAACAAATGGTACCTTGTCAACTTTCAGGTGACCATTCTGCTGGGTCACAACGGAGCCGGCAAGACGACCACGTTTTCTGTGATCAGCGGCGAGACACCGCCGACGGAGGGAGAAGTCCTCATTTGCGGGTCAGTTCATCCCGATCTAACATGAACGCGAACAGTGGATGATTTCAGTCACAACATCCGTTCTCAGCTCTCCAAGTGTCAGGAGAATATTGGTTTCTGTCCCCAGCAGAATGCCATCTTCAACAAGCTCACAGTGAACGATCATCTCAAGTTCTTCCATCAGCTCAAGGGCGCTGATTCTTCGAACATGAGAACCGACTGTGATACGATAATGAAGAAAGTCAACCTTGAAGATAAGAAAAACACGGTGATTTGAGAAAGGAATATAGAAGAACCACACTGTTTTAGCAAGCGGCCAAGTTGTCGGGTGGAATGAAGCGCAAGTTGTGCACTGCGATGGCACTGGTTGGAGGCAGCAAGGTGATTTTGCTCGACGAGCCGACAGCTGGCATGGATCCGACGGCGAGACAGGAGATCGAAGCTCTTCTGGCCGAGGAGAAGAAGCACAGGACCATCCTTCTCACCACCCACTACATGGACGAAGCTGAAGTGCTCGGCGATCGGGTCGCTATAATGGCTCGTGGCAGGCTGCAAGCATACGGCACTATCGACTTCCTCAAGAAGAGATTCGGCTCGGGATACATTCTCAACGTCGTGGCTTCCGATGAGGTTGACGTCCATGCGTGTGCGGAGAAGACATTGTGAGTCGTAAAGATCGGTACAATACTGATATGTGGAGTTCAGTGAGTACATCAAGACGAACTACGTTGCAACTGCCACTCTCGATCCGACGATGCACGGAAAACAATTCGAAGTTACCCTTCCCCAGGATATGGTCGACAAGTGAGTGAGACATTGCAGGGACAGACAGACACATTAACATATCAGGTTCCCCCACATGCTCGGCTACATTGAAGCAAACGCGGGAGCAATGAACATCAGTAGCTTCGGACTCTCGCTCAACAGTCTCGAGCAGATCTTCTTAAAGTAAGAATTATTCGCACTTCTCATACTGATATATTTGTTCAGGATTGACGGTATCGACCACACAAAAGACGAGCCGAAAGAACCGATCATTATTCAGAAAACTGGTTAGTATTTATCATTTGGGTGAAGAAAAGAACACGGAAAAGTGAAGGAGAAGGATGAAAATCAGCCAGAGTTTAAAAAGCGAGCGGAATCATTTTCAAAAAGGATTTATCCTAATATACAATATTACGGTACTATAAGATTTTCAGGTATTTAAGTATTATAAAAATCATATTTATTTACAGCCGATCGGCGGACGGGAGCAACTCTCTGGATGGCGCAACTCTATGCCATGCTTCTCAAGCGCTTCTACTACTTCCTCTGTCACTTTGGACAGTTTTTCTTCCAGGTGTCAGCTTTTTGAGGAGACGGATTTGATTGTTGCGTCACAGATCGTTGTGCCACTTGTGCTCATAGTCGGCTACGCCCTGTCGGAAAGTTTAAGTGCGACTGCCAAGGACTTGGCGATGAAGAACCAGCCGTCTCTGGGTGTGTGGTCAACAGAGTGCCGCTCATCGCCTTCTTTCAGGCACTGCCTACCACCAGAATCTGTTCGAGGAAACGATCCACACACCCGTCCACTTTACTGGACCCGAGTTCGCATCGCTTTCCGGTGGACTTTCGAAAATTGACGCTGCAAACAACTTCACGGCATACTTGTTGGAGCGCGGAAAAGTAAACCTGTATACAGTTTTTTTGTGTAAAGCTGCGCATTGTTCACCATTTCTGGAGTGGTCTAGTGACTATGAAAGAACACGCACACCTTGCAGCGTCTGCCCGTAATGGCGTTCGCATTTGACGTGAAATCGACGGACATCATCATTTACTTCAACGAAAATGTGAGTAGCCTCATGTGTCGAAAAGTGACCAGAAACCCTCAATTAAGTCGCCCGTATCGATACCAGTCGCACTGAACGTATTGGCAAATGCTAGGCTGGGATCAGGTTGGATGTCCACACCATCTTCCTAACCTAACTGTTTTCTTTTCTTCAGGCTCAATTTCGACGTCGTTCCGCCAAGTGATGCGAGCCTTCGATGAACAAGGTTTGGGCATCGACAGTGCTTCCAGCAGTGCACAGTATCGTGAGTGCTTGATCGACAACTACGTTGGTCTAACGTGTGCGCGATTCAGCTATGGAGCTGGGAATCATCGTGTACGTTGTCTGTGTCATGGTGTCGTCACCATTCGTCGTGTTTCTGGTCGATGAGCGCGTGGGCGGATTCCGTCACCAGGTGAGTCGACATCGGCTCTATGCTTATGACCACGAGACTTCAGCAATGGCTCACCGGCGTGTCTCCACTCGTGTTGTGGGGCGGACTGCTCATCTACGACTTTTTCATATATTTCGTTGTCGCCGTGGCCACTGTTGTGGAAATCAAGCTGATAGATTTGTATCCCGCCTACTTTATCGAGTACGCGAAACCAATGGTGGCACGAAGAACTGTTCTCTTTCAGAGTCGCCGCGCTTTGCTTGCTGTACTTTGCAGCAGCCGCGCCGTTCATATACGCAGCGTCTTTCCTGTTCCATTCCCCGGCTAGGGTTCGTTAAAGTGTCACACCTTCTCAATTCACCACAACTGTTCAGGGCAATTTGGCCGTCTTTCTCTGGCAAGCGCTGGTAGGCACGTTGATTGCTGTCTTGATGATGTTGACCCGCGTTCGAGATGGCGATTTTTTCGTGAGTAACGTGCGATGGTTGTAGAGACCAATCACGTGTGTTCAGCCTTCGCCCAATTACATTGCGCGGATCATTGTCCCTCCGTTCGGACTGTGCGATGGTTTCTTGGACATCTGGAGACATGATAGAGCACTCGTCCAAAAAGTGATGGGGATGCTGAATGGGCGAGGACAACAACAGTTTCATGAACTTGATGAACGACAGAACATGCGTGAGTCACATTGCGCGCACTGCGCCAATCGCCAATGAATTTCGTAGTAGTGATGGTACACAAAGTTACAAAACTCAGTGGGCCGGTCCTAACATCGCGTTGCATTTGCGAGAAATCTTGCGTTTGCAAGAATTCTTGCGATTGCAAGACATCTTGTAACTCTAGAAAGAATCGCGAACGGAAGACACTGATGGCAAAACAATGATTGTGCTTGATACATTCGGATGAGGGCTATCGAGAGACATCGTCATTTATCGATAAGTCTATCAATATAACAAACCCGTATGGTCTCGCATGCTGCGCGATGATATGTTAAACGCGCGCACCTGCGCGACAGTGATGTGGACTCGGTTCCCAAGTTTGAGGTGCATGCAATCCTTTGCATTTGCAGGAAATCTTGACATGTCAAGTTTGAGGTGCATGCAATCCTTTGCATTTGCAGGAAATCTTGACATGTCAAGTTGCAATGCAAGAATCTTTGCGTTTACAACGTTACATTGCAAGAATTCTTGTATTTGCAAGATTTCTTGCAATTGCAACGCGATGTTAGGACCGGCCCTCAGTGAATTGGGGAAAGTTACACTGTAACAATATGGTATCAAAAAACATAGGAATTGAAATATTCCCGAACTAGCTGATTTTTATGATTTAGTGCCCACGTTTGTGATAATGATCGTTTCTTCCATCTACATGACCATCATTTTCGTCATGATGCAGTTCCGCACGGTGAGGCTCTGTGCTATGAATGACTTTAAGACTTTATATCTTTTACATATATTCCAGATTCGGTTCTGGTTTGTTCGCAAGATCGGTGATCCCATTTACTACAAGATTCACAAAAACAAACACGGAGACGTAAGCAACACAAAAAACCGCGTATCTCGATTGTCGTTTGTATTTAGAATGAGGCGAACGACGATAAGGAAGACGACGACGTGCAGAGGGAGAGGGAGCGAGTGATGGGGCAGCTGGACGAGCCTGTCACCAGATCGAGAGTGCGTGAGCAACATCTGACAAGTTGAATATTCCACTTGAAGAGTATGTCAACCGAAGTGAACAAGTCAAAAACGGCCGAGACGGCAACAAAAATGGGCGCCTCCGGAACGGTACAGTCCTCGATAAACATTGGAAAGGAAGACGGCGATGTTCTCAAGGTATAGTAGACACTCTGTTACTCTACATAGATTTTTCAGGTGAAAAGCCTGGTCAAATCGTATGGATCTTTCACGGCGGTCGACCACCTGACGTTTGGAGTGAAGCCGAACGAGTGTCTGGGTCTTCTGGGAGTGAACGGCGCTGGCAAGACGTCGACATTCAATGTGATCACAGGAACGCAGTTTGCTAGCAGTGGCAACGCGACAGTCAACGGGCGCGAGGTGACACAGCGAGTGGTGAGTCGCACAGGCCAGTATCGATCGCGCGCCCTCTGTGCCACTCTGTGCCACTGCGCGTTGACCCGATTATCGATCGGGGGCGCCGTCACAGAGTGAGACGCTGCGCATTGCAGCCGATCGGCTACTGTCCGCAGTTTGATGCTCTGATGTTGGATCTGACTGGCCGGCAGAACCTCCGAATTCTGGCGCTCCTCCACGGATTCAAGTAACACACTGTCACTCGGTAGAAAAGAACATGTTGTTTAGGGATGCGAATCAGCGCGTTTCTGACGTGTTGTCGCAAGTGGGAATGGAGAAGCACGCGGACAAGAAGGTGAACCGATGCAGTGGCGGACAGCGGCGGCGTCTCAGCGTGGCCGCCGCCATTCTGTCCGAAGCGGACCTGGTCATCCTCGACGAACCCACTGCCGGCATCGACCCGAAGGCTCGCCGCGAGATCTGGGACCTGCTGTCGGCGATTCGCGCGTCTGGCACCGCCATCCTCCTCACATCTCATTCTATGAGCGAGTGCGAGGCGCTGTGCAGTCGCATTGCTGTGCTCAGCAAGGGAAAGATGATCGCCGTCGGATCCGCGCAGCATCTCAAGAGCAGGTGTGCACGAGATAGTACATTCATCAAAAACGTACAATCATGCGCAACGTACGAACAATAATCTAGTAATATCAACAGCATGTAAACAATCAAATGGTGATGAGATGACTTTGAGGTACGGCAAGCACTTCTGCCTGACGATGACCCTGTCTTCCGAAGAGAGTACGGACGAGAAAAAGAACGAGGTGATGACTGGTATCAAGAACGAGTTCGGCGAGGCGAACACATCTTTCCTCACTTCTAACACCAGTGAGGTTCAGTGCAAGGTACGATACTTGCAATTTGACAAACAAAAAGTCATGGAATGTAGATCACGCGTCAAGATGGCGACAAGTGGTCTGCGATGTTCACTCGGGTGCTGGCATTGAAGAAGACACTGGGAGTGGCCGACTTCTGTCTCTCGCAAGCATCTCTCGAAGACACTTTCCAGTGTCTCGCCGGAGCGCATCGCAAAGCGGCCGAGGCTCACAAGTAGACTAAAACAACATTTTAAACTTAAACGTTAACTTCGAATAACTCGTATGATTGGTGGTGAAAAGCTGGAATAAATTGACGTTATGTTACCTCGTTGTTTAAAAAAAAACTTGTGTGAAGTGATTCTTTTTTAAACGTTTAGTTGCGACGAAATATTTGTAAAAACATAGGAAACATACAACTCTATATATTATAATTCATTAAGCGTATTCAGTTAAGCGTTCATTCTGTTCTTGTTTTGTAACATGTCTATACAACGTGTTTCGCACGTATTCGTCCACTCTGAAGGTGAATTGTCTCACTGCTGTAGTGATACCGCTCTTTCCGACTACCGCTTCAAAAAGCCATACTACGTCAAAACGCTGTGAGTTCCGTTTTTCGAGTGATTGGCTTCGATAGATTACGATGTCGACTCTTTCACTTATAAGAGAAATACCTGCCAATCGATGTGAATTTAGTTGACTAGTGACTTTTGTGAAAATCAGCTACATATATCAGTTTGTCAGTGAAAGGAAAGCGACAAATCGAAAAGGTACTATAGTAAATACTGTTCCATAATTCATACTCTTTACCCGTGTTTTGACTGCTTGTAGTTGTTATCCAAACAAACTTTTTCGTGATACGTTTTTTTTTTAATTATCTCGTTAACTTGTCGCCACACATCATTCAATCATATATCGCCTTGTTTAATTAGAGAGGGCGCGCAGCGCCCTCTCTTTTGGCTTAGGATAGGGCTCGCGCCAGAACTTTCAAGAAGCGATGTCCAAAAAATCATGTTAGCAGGAATGCGCACTCATCCAATTTATGTTAGTTAGATTTGCACGGTTCCGTAGGCCATATCACAAATTGATGGCATCTTTGTATCTTTTCTCCGAAAGAAGTTATGAGCGATCTCGCGCACCCTTGAGGTGAGAGGCCAGCGTGTGGGTGGGTGGGTGGGTGGATGTCGTGTCCGGTAACGCTGACTCTCTGCCAAAAGCGTACCCTCTCGGCGTTTTCTGCGCGTGTTCTCAAACTAGCACTTTGAGTGTAGTTCGCCTCGCCGCCGCCAGCGTCTAATTCGCGCCGGGTTTGCGTTGTTTTGTTTTCTCTGGCTCTGGCTAGCTCTCTCTCTCTCGGCAGGCGGGCAGGGCGCGCAGAGAAATTAACGACAGAGCTTGGGAATCAGAAACAGAAGAAATTTCTATGAAATTCAACAAAAGCACATATATTATCTGTTAAAAAGTACTTGCGTAAAGATATTAAGTTTGTCTTGACCCAATTTAACAAAAGCGCATGCATAAAACGTTTACAAATACTAACACAAACCTGCGCATAACGGACAGTGGACACTAACAGATTAAATATAACAATACAAATGAATAACGTCATACGTCCATATTAGAGAGAGAGAGAGAGAGAGAGAGAGGAGAGAGAGAGAGGGGGGAGAGAGGCGCAGGTTTGTGTTAGTATTTGTAAACGTTTTATGCATGCGCTTTTGTTGAATTGGGTCAAGACAAACTTAATATTTTTACGCAAGTACTTTTTAACAGATAATGACAAGTTGTCTTATAAAGTGGTGCATAATGTGAGATTGCAGGTTTTGAGAGAGCTGGCTGAGCTGGCTATCCAATGGGGTACACCGTGAAGTCAGACTCATATCTTCACGATCGAAGACCCGCTTTCAAGGTGGGAACTTGAAGAAGTGTTATTAGTATGTAGTTTCAATGATCAATTTGAAGGTGATTTTTTTTACTCTCCGAACCTAGTGTCCGGTCGAATGGAACGGTTTAACCCTGCCTGGAAACATGTCATTATGTTTTTCCAAACCCTGTCACGAAAACACCTGTTGACTCTTTTTGACGTTTCGTACTATATCGATAAGGTGCGGTGATTGGTGAGTCACTTCTCACAACTTGTATCCGTTCGCACTCGCATTGCAAAACGCTTCTTATCTACTATGTTATCCACTCTGCTCCTGGCTGTTTCTCAATATACTGATAGCTACCAGCTGATTCACAATAAATATCGAGGACGAGTGTAGTGCTGTGTAGTGCTGGCGATCACTCACGCACCCAACTACTCTTGTTGGTCGATGTATAGCTTGCCCGGATCATTTTCCTTCGATTGCGTGTTGATCTCACCGCGCCGCGCCGCCTACATTCTCGAATACGCCCATCTCGACTATCAAGCTGTTGCAGGGGAGGCAATGAGCGAGTCTATCCCTATCCTCGTGTCGTCGCAGCTCGATCACATGTCGAAATCCGCCAACGACATCTATTCCATCGCCGGCGACTTTGAAGTCATCCCACCCCACCTCGGTGATGCACTTTTGACTATGTTACTATTACTTTTGACTTACACTTTTGACTATGTTGAGTATGTTTGACTACTTTTGACTAGCAACATGTTGTTGTATGATGCCTTTAGTATAACGTATGACAATGCGCAGAGAACACGGAGATGGACTTATACGCGCGCTTTTTCGCAGCTCCGAGAGCCGTCAACGCCGACGCGCAACTGCCCATCTCGTGCGTTACTCTTCTATACGAACGTTTATTGTTAGAGAGAGAGAGAGAGAGAGAGAGAGAGAGAGCGAGAGAGAGAGAGAGATAGAGAGAGAGAGAGAGAGAGATCTACAACTTTTCAATGTGACATTGCTTGCAGTTCCATGGCGAGCGTGTACAGCGACTTCCGCCCGTCGAACTCTCTGTCGAAGCCGGCCGGATCGTTGTCGACCCTGGTGAGATAAGCAGCGAGATGTGAGCTGTTTGATGATGGCTCTCGAGTGCAGTGCACGTCTGTGTCGGGGCTCTCTTCGACTCGCAGCCTGCACGGCAGCGAGGGATCCGCGCAAGGTGCGCCTCTCTCTCCAGCCACGTCCACTGGCACCACCCTGCATGATCCTTCCACACACACCGATGCGCCCCACTCGCTACAACATGTGAATCAATTAATTTTTTTGTTTATATAATTACTCTCTTACAGGACGACGCTCTTACTCCTCAGGCTAGTCTGGACAGGGAAGATCTGGAGGAAATGATGAAGAAAGAACTGGATGATAGTATAAAGAAGGAACTGGAGGGGAAGAAGGAGAAGCAGAGAAAGGAAAAGGAGCACGCAGATAAAGAGAAGGAAGAGCTGGAGGAGAGGCAGAGGGAGGAGAACGAGCAGGTGGATACGGAAAAGAATAAGCTGGAGGAGAGGGAGAGGGAGGAGAAGGAGCAGGCGGATGAGGAGCTAGAGAAAAAGCAGAGAAAGGAGAAGGAACGAGCACATAAGAAAAATGAAGAGCTGGAGGAGAGGGAGAGGACAGGAGAAGGAGCAGGCGGATAAGGAGAAGGAGGAGACTGTGGACAAGCTGAGGTGAGTGTGTGGAGGAGAGTGTGGATGGATGGATAGCTGGGTTGTGTGTGCAGGACGGAGCTGAGTGAGATGACGGCGCGCCACGCCCGGGAACACGACATGCGAGTGAAGGCCGAGGAGCAGATCAAGCAGCTCGAGGCAGACGGCGAGTCGCTTCTCGAACTCAAACTCATCCTTCAGAAGGAGCTCGCCACGGTCAAGCAGGAGGTGCATCAGCCGTAGTAGAATATTTCTACATCTTGTATTCCAGCTGGCTGCGACAAAGGCAGATCTGACTGCGGCCGTGATGGAGGCGGGCAAATACCGCGCCTGCGTAAAGGCCATGCAGGTCAGACACCACTTTTTCGACGAAAAGTTGCTCACCGTTCGCGCATCTGCCGCGTGCAAGCTGAGTGGATAACAGGCTTGTCGAGTTATAGTTGCAATCTACTCTGTCTCTGTATGGAATATATAGTGGGTCCGCAAAAGAGTTCAGGAGAGACTTCAGGGTGGTTAGACAAAGATCAGAACTCATTGGATGATAGTTTCAACTTAACAAAATTTTGCGTGTGTACCCAAGAACGAACCCGCGGACCGCTGCTTACTAATCTAAGCGACAGCGTTACCAAAACACTGCGTGGTCATGTGCGAAAAGCAGCGACTTTGAACAAAGAACTCCAAGTAAAATCTGCAGAGTTTCTCGTTCAGTATACTATAAGTTCAAAATCCACGATAATGTTTTCAACGAAAAATACGGTACCAAATGCGAGTCTATAATAGTGCCTATCAGATCCATGGAAAGCTATCAGTGATAGATGTTCTATTAACTATACGTGTTTTCTTTCACCGCGCTGTGTGGTCGGTTCGACTAAATGATCCTGCGAGAGTAGCAAGGCGATACAGAAGTTCACGAGAGCTTCTTCACCGGTACATATAACGATTCCGGATAGACCTCTGAACTCTGAACTCTGATGCAGATCTCAAAACACATTTGCACCAGGTGTTTGCGCGCAAATTGTGCTCTTGGAAAGTGGGAGATGATTTTAGCTGCTTATAGGACGACCACACCGACGGCACGCGTCTTCTGGCAAAGCGCGAACAGAAGATTCGCCGCCTCAACGACATTATCAGGATGTTCGAGGCACAGAAGAGAGAAGACGTCAACTTCTAGAAGTCTGTTCTCAGTCAACAGCGGAATTGAAACTTCGATCACTTTCCACCTTACACTCTTAACACAGAATCGTTATCTTTGAAATGCAGTGCCCATCAGATTTATGGAACTCTGAACGTATAGTCTCCCATGTTGGCATGTTTACTCTCTCGGTTTATTTGAAAAATATCGGGTTCACGCTTGTTTTTACACAAACACATGTAGAGTTGGAGATTATTGGTTATAAGATAAAAATGGTTGAAATTGTGTGTTTAAAAGGCATCAATAACAACACGTACGCATCCACGGGCCTACCGAAATCCGTGTTGTTGGAACTCGGAGTAGGCATTGTATTACTGTATTTCACCTATCTTATCGTAATTTACGTAATCGATATTGTGTGCTACTTGATTCGAGATATATATTCTGATTCTGATTCTGTTTGAAAGGGTGGCACTGGCATCTTCCGCAACGCGACCCTCCATATTCCGGCTCGTGAACTGGTAATAATGATGAAACAGGGCATTTCCCCCGTTCATCGTACGGCAGTTCCCTTTCCGAATATTTCCCACACACCTTTCGATGACATATAGTGGGTCCCCCGTTTTCGCGGTCCGCCGAAACGAAAAATGGAATACGAGATGTGACAGTCCCGACTCATAAGTTGAGATACCAGACGCGTTTCGCTAGTTCATTTTTCACTTTCCAGACCGGTTAGCGGTGTGAACGAGATGAAGTTGCATACGTAATGTAGGGAAATGAACTGTGCCACTAGCGCACCAACTACCGTAGCCGCGTCATATTTTAAAAAGTGATTGAATTGCGATAGATTGTTCCCAATTTGAGTACTAATAGCCTCAGGCAAAAACGAGTACGTGACGTCTTCGTAGTTTACGAGGAGTGTAGTAGGGGCCACACCCTCGGATTCGTACCAAATTTATATAATACCTTAGTTAGAACCCTAGCCATCGAATTGTGGTGTCCGAATTTCCTAAACAAACTATACGTTTCCGGTACGAAAACGTACAGGGCTCGTTTTTCGCGTTCTTCTCACCCTACGCGGCGGTCAAAGACGTTGTGGCCTAGTGGCGAAAGCGTCTGCCTGCCGAAATGACCCTCACGAGTTCGATTCCGCGCACATGCTTTTTGTTTTGCCAACTGATATGGTTGATCGGTCTCGCTGTTCAAAAACTGGTTAGTGAAGAAAAGAATTGACGAAAGGTATGACCGACTCTATGGTTTCTCTTCAAGAAGGACGACTGTCAGGAACAGAGATGATCTACCGTGCGCATCATTACAATTTTAAACTCTACACAATAATCACACACGATCAAAATACATACGACAGTGTGAAGTAGCTTGACGACGTTCGGGACTTCTCTGACAGAAGACGATACAGTTGCGAGCTAGATATGGCTGATGCAAATATCACTACGTCACTACGACGATCGACAGCTGACATTGAGATCGACAAGACTGTCTCATTAAAAAAAAAACTTATTTGATAGAGTTGTTTCATGGACCATGAGAAAATGATGATATAGTCAGAAAGTACAAGTCCATAAATTTTTGACAATACAAAAAAGCATGTGCGTGGAATCGAACTCGTGAGGCTCATTTCGGCAGGCAGACGCTTTCGCCACTAGGCCACAACGGCTCGGTCTTCGGCCGCCGTGTAGGGTGAGAGGAACGCGAAAAACGAGCCCTGTACGTTTTCGTACCGGAAACGTATAGTTCGTTTAGGAAATTCTGACACCACAATTCGATGGCTAGGGTCCATAACTAAGGTATTCTATCAATTTGGTACGAATCGAGGGTGTGGCCCCTACTACACTCCTCGTTAGATTTATTCGCATTGAAGTTGTGATCGATATCTGATCGATAAACGGAAATAACTCCTCGGCAGATGACTAGCGCTCCGGCGCGCTGTCGCGCGCCTCCGCACTAGGCATACAAGATACAAAAATAGACAAAATAGAAAAATAGTTGCTTTTTGCGTAGAAACATGTATTTCTTTCAAGTTCTGTCTGTTTTTTTTTTGGTTTAGCCGGTTGAATCCGGGGTCCTCCTAGTCGAGAACAAGATAGGGTTCTTGGACTACGACGACGTCCAGCAGAGGTAGTTGGGTTGGGTGGCGTCGGACGTCTTGAATTCCGTTCTTGAGTCCGTAGATGGTGCTGTGACGCTTTTTGGCTACCATGAGAGTGGTTTGCCACACCACAGGGGCTGGGTGAATTTCGCAAGAATGGTTGACTCCGAGGGGGGATCGAACCAGCGACCGTGAGATTTAGAGACGAACGCTCTATCCACTGAGCCGCGCCCCCGGCGTCTGTTTCAACTATCTCTCACCTACTTTTTTCTTCTGTTTTTCTTTCTAGTTTTCTCTATTTTCAACTCATTACTTCCTCTTCCTCCATATCTCTCTTCTACCTCTTTCCCCTCTCTCTCTCTCTCTCTCTCTCTCTCTCTCTCCCTCTCTCCCTCTCTACCCTCCTTCCTCTCTCCACCTCCGTCTCTCTCTTTTTCACTATCTTTTATCTCTATTCTCACGTCTCCGCAGCGGTGACAACAAAATTCTAGAGACAGTACTATGGCACCTTCTGTCTAATCTTCTACTCTCACGTCTGCAGCAGTCACTGCGACTATGGAGAGACAGTTACATATTCTCTCCTTCCTCTCTCCTATCTTCTCTCTCTCTCTCTCTCTCTCTCTCTCTCTCTCTCTCTCTCTGTCTTCTCTCTCTCTCTTTCTCTCTCTCTCTCTCTCTCTCTCTCTGTCTTTTTCTTGTCTCACGTCTCTGCATCGGTGACAACAATTATCTAGAGACAGTACTATGACACCTTTTATCTACTCTTCTACTCTCACGTCTGCAGCAGTCACTGCCACTTTCAATAGACAGTTATGTCTACTCTCCCTCCTCTCTCCTTCCTTCTCTCTTCTCTCTCTCTCTCTCTCTCTCTCTCTCTCTCTTTCTGTCTCTCTGTCTTTTTCTTGTCCTTATCTCACGTCACCGCATCGGTGACAACAATTTTCTAGAGACAGTACTATGGTACCTTTTATCTACTCTTCTACACTCACGTCTGCAGCAGTCACTGTCACTTTCAATAGACAGTTATGTCTACTCTCCCTCCTCTCTCTTTCTCTCTCTCTTCTCTCTCTCTCTTCTCTTCTTTTTCTCTCTTTCTCTCTCTCTCTCTCTCTCTCTCTTTCTGTCTCTCTGTCTTTTTCTTGTCTATTCTCACGTCACCGCATCGGTGACAACAATTTTCTAGAGACAATACTATGGCACCTTTTATCTACTATTCTACTCTCACGTCTGCAGCAGTCACTGCGACTTTCGAGAGACAGTTATGTGAAAACAACTTTTTTACTACTACTCTCTTCTGTCTACTGTCTACTCTCCCTGCTGTCTACTCTCTCACGTTCTAAAAAGTATACTTCGAACGCCTGTGCTTGCCAAATGACATGTGAGGTGAAATCGATTCTCACCTCACCTCACTCCCACTCGTCACTGTACTGCATCAATAAGCGGAATTTCAGGCTCAATTTGTTCAAGTAATGAACTGAAGATACATACACGCAAGGGCTGTAGTTGAAGTGTTCAAGTTCTATGTATGTTCTATATGTAGCTTAGTTTTTGTCTTTTCTAACTATCTCTCCTACTTCTTTTTCACCAAATTCATGTTTCACAGATGTACACTGCCCCATCTCTTTCTCCTCCACATTGTTCTGTCTACTTTCCATCCTATCTCCCTCCTTCTCCCCCTGCCCCCTCCCCCCTCTCTCTCTCTCTCTCTCTCTCTCTCTTTCCTCGACACAGTTCTACTCTCCCCTATCTCTCCTCTCT
>CAWZYM010000348.1:567500-710179 GCA_963966185.1 Rhabditoides inermis | reverse complement strand
CGATTCGCTACATTAGGCTATATGCAAAAGAAACGAATTGAGTTGTCAGTTCTTCGAAACACTGTGAAATGCCCTAACTCTCCCCCAACTTTACGAAATGCCTTGCTATCTCGTCGGAACATTTGCTTTCAAAGAGACTGACACTCCTTCGCAACTACGACTGACAACAACGTCACCACGCAACCACGACTGTGAGCGCTACCAGCGCGGGGCGCCTTGCCCCTCGTTCACGCGAGAAAAGTGCCGGGCATAGCGCCGAAACATTGCGCCGAAAACTCTTATTTTCGGCGCGAATGTTTCGTTAGACGAAAGCACATACACGTGAGAGAGTAGGGCGGCCGCTTGCGGTCACCCTATGTACCGCCCCTTTAGGCCACGCCCCTTTTGGCCACGCCCCTTTAGGCACGCCCCTTTTGGCCACGCCTCTTTAGACCACGCCCACTTGGCCACGCCCCTTTAGACCACGCCCACTTGCCACGCCCCTGTTGTCACGCCCATCTAAGCCACGCCTCTCGGCTCCGCTCTCTAAACCACGCCTTCTAGAATCCGCCCATTTAAGCGCCGCCTACTAGAGCCACCTCTCTCTCTCTCTCTCTCTTTCTCTCTCTCTCACACACACACACACACAAATGTCGAAAACGGTAATCGATACGGATGTTACCGGCTTGAAGGCGAATCGCGGCGGATGAGTAATCTAGAATCCGCCCATTAAGCGCCGCCTACTAGAGCCACCTCTCTCTCTCTCTCTTTCTCTCTCTCTCACACACACACACACACACACAAATGTCGAAAACGGTAATCGATACGGATGTTACCGGCTTGAAGGCGAATCGCGGCGGATGAGTAATCGCCTTATCTTGACTCGATCGGCAGAGGCGCGGCGAGAGTCCAAATGCCGGCGATCGCAAGATTGATAAAAACAAATTAACAACACAAACAAATTATTTTGTTAAACACGTTCATGTATGATATTTAAAATATTATCGTCGAAATTTTCATCTCCGGTGCTGAAACATACAAAATGTCTAGAAAGGATAATCCCCGTACACACTCACGTAGATTTATTGAAGATGTCACACCTCCCGCCATAGTTTCCTGTAAAACTGAACGTGAAACGTAAATATACCTTGAATGAACCACTCACCTGTCTGCCATGTTTCTTGTTTGTAATGGTCTATATAGAGGACAATGTGTTCGGTATTTATGGCCGAATATAAACAGAATAAAACAGTTCGGTGTCTCACACTCCGAGTCCTTAATCGAGAAATTTGGTAAATTGTGAGAAAAGATACACTCACCAATCTCTGAAGCAATCATACTAAATAATTATTCCGTTGTGAACAATGATTCTATTTATGACCGGGAATCGATTAACGAAAAGGAAACTGACTTACCCGGGCGCGAAATTCAAACGTTATCTATATTAGAAACGACATCCCTGTATAATGACGGATTCGTGAACTTGTATAGTTAGAAATAATCCACGTTCTAGCGAAGGAGCACTGAAAGAAAAGGATGAAAGAGGGAAAATCAGTAAAGTAACTCACAGGTCGGTCCCTTTCAGCCGTCTTTGCCTTCTGTCAGTTGTGACAAAGCACACCTTGTCGCACAGCGGACAGCACTGACGCGGTATATTTTGATGTTCTTTCCATTTACTCTATCTAAAAAAAAAAAGAAGTTATTCAAAGATATTGTAAACGAATATCTTACCTGTTCCCTCTATTTGTATGAGAACGTATGGAGGCGGTGTATGCGTCACTACGTCTATTTACGAGGAAAATATTATAATAGGACGCTACGCTGCTGAAGAAAAAAGGTATAAATATAAAACACTTGATGAGGACTCACTCGATGAACGACTTTCATTTTCTACACCCACAGGTCCAGCTTTCTCTGAATTCATCATATAATAAAATCGAATAGGCAAACTTACATGGTTGCGTTTCAAACTGGAGTACGTCGTCAAAAATATTGATTCGGTTCATGCGAAATATATAATGTAAGTATTAAACAAAAACCACAACGTTCCTAGTCCTATAGTTTCGTTTCTTCTGACTGACACCTGCATGTGGTACATACGGCCTGCCGTATCCCTCTTAACCCTTGAATTAGTTAACAATAAGAAAACAAACTCTTACCTTCTAGTGTGCAATCCTTTCGAGACGATAATATGCAGTCAATATATGTGACAATAAACGCGACTTATGAGCGTAAAAAATACAAAATCGAGAATTTTAGGCCGAAAGCGTTTCGAATAGAGCGTGTCCGGCAGATGTGATGTACGTTAGAGAAAGAAAGAAAGAATACTGTACACAAAAGCGCGCTCCAGACGGAGCAATCTATTACACCACATGCGAGACGATTCAATAGTCCAGTCGGGTTGTGTTTAGAGAAAAGGCGGTGAAGTGCTCAAGGAGATCAAGGAGAGGGTCAAGGAGATAGATGTAACTACATATGGAGAATAATTTCACAATTGCGAGCGAGTCATTGTTTTGATTTCTGTGTATCTATGACATACACTATTTCTACTCTGTTTCTATCTCTAATCAATCTATATTGAATCGCGGGCTCCGCCTACTGGATAAGAAATCCGAGATCATTGTCTCCAAAAGTAGCCTGTCGTTCGGCAGTTCTATCTGTTCTCCCTGGTTCTGAGCGACTACTCGTTCACACCCTCGCCATGCCTGAAGCTCCGAAGAGTGAGTGAATCACCGTGTTGTCTAACCACATGCCAGCGTTCAGCTTTTGCTGAATACGTTGAGGAATTCGCACCGTCTACCACCACGGCAAAAGAGTCGGTAGGAAACATGCCGCGCAGCGCCCTATTCAGGTGAGAAAAGAGACGGTTGCCAGGAATAATCACGTTTTCAGACTTCTCGGGGTTCACGGTTGTGTTGATTGTGTGGCGACTACCGATCTGGTGTTCTCGCCTGACAACATGAAGGGAATGGTCACCATGAAGTTCTGCTCCGACTGCGCTCTCAGTGTGCGCCGCGTAAACAACGCCACCTTCAATATCAAACTCAAGAACAGCAAGGATGCGGCCGCGCGAGCGGTCCCGGACAAGGCCTTTGGGGCGAAACCCAAGTTCTAAAAAGCGATTACGATTCCGTCTGTCTAGTGACCAATAAACATATGTTTGTGTCAGCTGTGTTTGGTATCGCATGCGAGCGGTCGTGGGAGAAAGA
This sequence comes from Rhabditoides inermis, assembly GCA_963966185.1. NCBI lineage: Eukaryota > Metazoa > Nematoda > Chromadorea > Rhabditida > Rhabditidae > Rhabditoides > Rhabditoides inermis. The sequence goes on along the minus strand of CAWZYM010000348.1, from coordinate 706,991 downwards.
AAGTGAGGGAGGGCGGGGAGAGAGAGAGAGAGAGAGAAAGAGGAAGAGAGAGAGAGAGAGAGAGAGAGAGAGAGAGAGAGAGAGAGAGAGCAGATTGCGGCGAGACCAAAAGCTGAAATGGGAGAAGACGCGATGAATCAATATGAGTCCCTGCAGATGTACACAGTCGCGTTCTTACTATCCCTCCAAACGGCTTCGCTTATCAGTTATCAACGTTTGTAATGCGGCTTTTCAGGACGTAAAAAATGGCACGTACATCTAATTTCATATGTAGAAATACGAATGGCGAATGAACGGTGAGTGTTCAAATCTGTTTATCATACGGAAATATGTTTATGTATCGCACATGTTGAGAAAATAGACGGATCTAATGTAAATAACACTGAGCCAATTATCGATATGATCATGATTTTTGCCACTTCGTTTTCATGTTTCACTTATCTGTAGATGTTAAATACGACCTGAGTTCCCGAACCCTTGGCGAAATTGAACGTGTAAGTGTGGGCAGACGTGTCAGGTACTGTAGAGTGAGTAGTAGAAGAAGTAGGAGCAGTACCAATAGTGCCAGTAGTAGGACCTGTAGGGAGATGAGTGTAATCCGTGGTTCGGAAGAATGTTGATGCATCGACGTTATCCTAGGTATTTAGCGTGGTTGTTTTTATCGATACGCCGTGTTAGGTCAGTGTCACCTGGAAAGGAGGAACTGCGATCGAGGGAAGCGTCGACGCGGGACGACCGCACGACATGAGCACGTGAGAGGTAATGAATGACATTACTGTTTTATCCGTTATATTTGTATGTTTTGTTTGTTACAGCCGATAGTCGAAGCTTTCTCCTACTGCTCGTTTTTTTCGTTACGAAGAACGTGCCAGCTATTAGACGAGTCATGCATGACCTTTACGTTTTTGGCATGTCTAAGTGGTTCGAGACTTCGAGAGGGGAGTGGTCAGTCCGAAGAAAAAAGTTTCGCGAAGACGGTATCCGCCCACATTCAGATCTCTCATTGTTCATTTGCATTTCGGATTATCCGGTACCATGTCTTTTCTCGCTTTACATTATGTCCACAATATATATTGATATATATGTACATATATACATTTCAGTTTCGGATACTCACGTTTAGCATGAAGCGAGCTGGAGAAAGCAACGGCAAGGAGAACGTCGCTCCGGTGAGTCGGGTCGCCAGAGTCTTGAAGGAAAGAGGACGAGAGATAAACGAAGAGAGAGGTAGAGAGGTAGAGAGATAGAGAGATAGAGAGAGGGAGGGAGAGAGAGAGAGAGGCTCGTATATTTGAAAAGCGAAGAATGTGACATCTAGGAACCCTAAATCGAGTTCTAACGGAGAGTGTTATGATCAGAGCGTTCGTTGCGAATACCGAACCCATCAACATAGAGCGGCAGCAACCTGAAAACTCATTATCTTCAGAGGACGACCAAGAGGTCGAAGTTGCTGGAGTGGATGACGACCGCCCAGAAGAAGAAGCTCGAGGAAGACGGCGATGGCGACGATGACGTGAGTGTTCCGTCATACGATGCTATGTATGTATATATGTTTCCGCCAACATTGACCTTTTAGGTCGTAGTACTCGAGGACCTGCCCGCAACCTCGAGCACGGGACGGCCGAAGGTATGTGCCGTTTACATATGTATAACAGTCATCATTACTGCGTATGTTATGGCACTGATAATTTTCTCGCGTTTACAGAGATCGGCTCGCCGTTGCCTGTTTGGCACCCATAAGGGTCGCAATCTGGCGGCTGTCGCCAGCAAGCGGGGCAAGGAGACGGAGGAGGCCGCGGGCGAGGCCTACCACGTCGTCGTGGACGGCGCGGGAAAATCGTATGCCGTGATGCGTTCGGTAAGTAATAAATTGTAGCCGTGTCTGTTTGATAGTGTGTGTGTGTTACAGCTGCGCGAGCAGGACCTCCCCGTTCTGGACCGCCAGACTGTCGACGACGTGGTTCGTTCATTGAAACGGGTGTTTAAGTTTTTTTGCATAAATACGTATGCGTTTCACGTCGCAGTGTTTATTTCTAGTTGACCCATTGGCCGCCCGTCGAGCGGGAGGGAGGAACGACCGGTGCGTGGTCTCAGGTAAGTATCGAATTTATACTTCTCTCACTACTATGACCTCATCCCTCTTATAGGACTCGGTCGTGGAGGACCCGCAGGACGTCGAGCAGGGTCTGGAGGTGATCGTCCAGGTCGGTTTCATTCCCAATTTCGTTTTCTCATCTCCTACCTCCCTTATAGGAGGAGGGGGAGGAGGAGAACCCCGAGAAGTCCGGAGAGGACGGCGGCGAGGAGGTAAAATCTCTCTCTCTCTCTCTCTCTCTCTCTCTCTCTCTTTATCACACACACACACACAAACACGCAACACACACACACTTTCTCTCTCTCTCTCGTTTTCTCTCTCGGTTGATCCCCCAGTAAGTCATCTTTATAAAAGCAGGAGGACGCTGTGGAGGTCGACGACGAGATCGACCTGGACGAGACCTCTGGGGAGGAGGAGGAGGAGGAGGAGGAGGAGGAGGAAGGGTTCAGCTCGGTGAGTTGCTCGCCGAGGGCTGAGGAGTGGGAGATGGCGAGAGTGGAGCTTCAAAAAATCGGGTATCTCCTGTAGAGATCGCACCGTCGTTGTTTTACGTTATGATGTGTGGTAGTTTTGTTAGTTATCCGAGGTTGTCGTTATCTGATTGTTGTTGTTTTAAATGTATATGGCATTCTTTAATAAAACATTTATTTAAATTCGATATGTATTGCTGTTCTTCTAGACCGTCTCACAGACGGGGGGGTCTGGAGGAAGACCCCTTGTTGTCCTCGGTGCGGTGTCGTCGCGCTACAACAAAGTGTTTTGCGTCGATCAACACAGTGTCGGCGTGGTCTTCTCGCGAGACCTGGAGCGAGACCCCGAACGGTTGTTCCCCTTGGTGAGTCGCGTTTGAGTATGTATGTGAGAGGCGGTTCTGTGTGTGTGTGTGTGTAGGGTGTAGTGTCAGGTATGAAGAGAGTAAGAGAGCGAGAGAGAGAGAGAGAGAGAGAGAGAGAGAGAGAGCGGTCGGTCGGTGTTGTACGGAAACGAAGGTTCACCAGCACGGTCCGGTAGAAGGACATACCGCTGCGGATCTATGCGCAAGACAAAAAATAAACATGAAATCATGCGGCATGAAAAACGATTTGATAACGGTGATAGGGTAAACACGATATATTCACAAATAACTCTGTTGAATAGTAAATTACTACTATTCCGCTATTGAAGGCAGTCGAAGAGGCTGTCCAGGAGGCTAGACGTCTCTTGCCTCCTCAAGTCGATCGGCCCTCACACGTGGCAGTGTCTCTCGACGTGGATGGGTCCGCTCTCACATTCCACTCCGGACTCGTCGCGCTCGAGAGGTTTGATGGAAACCGTCTAGCGGAAGCAATCAGTAGAGCCGCGCAGTCGGAAAAGGCGCATCTCGTGGTGGGCAAGAAGGTGCGGTTGTGTGTGCGTGTGAGGGTTCCAATTGTTGCTGTTCAGGCCGCCCTCAACGTGAGCTACCTGCGTCTCCCCTCGGCCAACGGCACTCTGCACGGCGCTATCGGCGGAGACAAGAAGAACATCACTCTTGTCGAGGGTAAGTCATATTCTCATTATAACTTCTCAACTTTTTGTATGTATGTCTATCATGCGAACGCTTCAGGAGATCGCCTGTGCCTCGTGAAGGCTGTGGTTCTCGGCGCGGCGTACGTCGACATGCTCAACGCTCCGGAGGGAACACAGAGACGCATCAAGAAGAACGCGTACAACAACATGGTCAAACGGCCGAGCGCTCTCGCCTCCAAAGTTGACGCGTTCATGAAGCGCCACCGCTACACTAAGCAGAGAGGGTACGGTATCGCGGATGTGGACATGATGCAGAAGTTTCTCGGCAGTGAGTACCGTATTGTGTGCTTTCAAGATATCGCCAATACGGAACCCGTGTACGATTACCACATCGGGCCCGCAGACAGAGTGATCGGACTGCGCTACAAGGAGGAGATCGGCGGTGGTCACGGTCATTTCGACCACATCAAGAAGGTGGCCAGATGGGTGGGGAGAAGCTACTATTGCTTCGGGTGCAAGAAGGGTTACAATAACCGCACCGACCACATGGACTGCCCGTACCGGTGTGTGCATTGTGGAGAGTACGGATCGAAACAATGTGCTGGAGATGAGGACCTTCTATGCGGTGTCTGCGAGGAGCGGTTTCCCAGCGAGCGCTGCATGTCCAACCATCTGGAGGTGTCGTCTGCCGGACACAGCATGTGCAGTCTGAAGACCAGGCGGGTGAAGAGGGTTAAAGAGTAGTTGTAATATGGATTTTACAGGTGTCCGAAATGTCGGCAGTGGGATCTCTCAGGGCGTACAGGGATCGAGCACAAATGTCACCACACGTGAGTTTCTATGGAATCGATTTTCGATTTATTGTTTTTCTGATTTGAGGTTCTGTAAGCGGTGCTCAGCCCAGCGTCCTCCCTCTCATACTTGCACCGTCGCACCTCTCCGTATGAAGAAGGTCAAGAATCAGAAGTTCACCATATTCGACATGGAAAGCACTCTGGTGGATGTTGTGCGTCCTGACGGGACTGTGATGAAGGAGCACAAACCGAATCTTATCATGGCCCTCAAGTGCTGTACAAAGTGTATGGACGTGAGTGTAGTCGTGTACCGGTTTTCGTACAGTTGTCATCCAGGTGTCTCCCGGAGGACTGAACGACCCTCTGCCTCCTTGTAGCGCAGGCGTGTGTGGTGAGAGATTCAAGGTGTACTCTCAACTGGACCACCCGACTATGGACGTAGTCGAAGCGTTCGTGTCGGATCTGGTGCGCCCCGAGAATAGCGACAGGACTATAATCGCCCACAATTTGAGCGGGTCAGAGAGAAAGAGAGAGAGAGAGAGAGAGAGAGAGAGAGAGAGAGAGGGAGGGGTAGAGAGAGAGAGAGAGAGAGAGAGAAAGAGGAAGAGAGAGAGAGAGAGAGAGAGAGAGAGAGGGAGGAAGGAAGGGATAGAGAGAGAGAGAGAGAGAGAGAGAAAGAGAGAGAGAAAGAGGAAGAGAGAGAGAGAGAGAGAGGGAGGAAGGAAGGGATAGAGAGAGAGAGAGAGAGAGAGAGAGAGAGAGAGAGAGAGAGAGAGTCTTATTTCAGGTACGACGGTCAGTTCATTCTACGAGAGATTGAGCGTCAGAAGCATCTCTACTGTGAGAAGCTGGTATTGAATGGCCGGAAGATCATCAAGGCTGAACTCTACAACAAGTCTGTATTGCTCGATACTCTACACTACTGGCAGCAACCGCTAGCTAAGTGCTCACAAACCTTCAATCTCACAGAACTCAAAAAGGGTAAGTTAGTTCGTAGGCTTATGTTGGAATAGTTGAATTTTTTAGGACATTTTCCTCACCGTCTGAACGTGCCATCTTTCTACGATTACGTCGGCGATCTACCCGCTCTCGAGAACTATGCAGACAGCCTCTTCCACACCTCGAAGCAGGTGAAGGAGATCACCGCATGGTGGAGAGAAGAGGATGCGCGAATGAGGGCGGCCGGAGAACAATGGTCGTTTAAAACGGTGAGTAATCAGATCTTGACGTTTGTACTTTTGTTGTTTTAGTCCTTGTATGAGTACTGCTACTCGGATACAAAATTGCTGTACGAGTCTGTTCTCGCATTCCGACGGAGCTTCATGGCTATAACTGGCGGTGTCGAAGTGTTTGCTGTCTCGTCTACCGCTGCATCTGCAGCCATGGCGACCTTTCGGACAAATCACCTCACCCCTGATACTATTGCTATCAGCGATCCACCACAGCACCGTGCGATCCAGTCAGTTAAGGCGGCGAAGTACTTTTCCTGGTACAACCACCAAGCGGCTGCGAGAGGTGAGCCTGTGGCGCGCTTTGCTCTGACTCCTGGAGGTGAACATCAAGTGCCCGGAACCAAATACAAGGTGGATGGTTTCGTGGAGCGGACAGACGGCCAACGTCCTCTCGCTATCGAGTTTCAAGGATGCTATTATCACGCCTGCGGGTCAGTGGTATCGCGTACTACCCAATTTCACGTCATTATTTCAGCTGTAAGTACTCTGCACTCTCGATCGTCAGAGAAGATGCGAATGGTCGCCCGGTCTATGCACACGCGATCCGCGCTCGAGACAATGCCCGCGCCGAGTGTATCCGCGAGTTGTACGACTATGCGATCGTGCGAGAGTGCGATGTTGATGTGGAGATTCGTCAAAACAGCGAAATGGCGGCGTTCTTTGACAGCTGCGAGATTCAAGTGAGCGAAATCTCTCTCTCTCTCTCCCTTCCTCTCCCTCTCTCTCTCTCTCTCTCTCTCTCCCTTCCTCTCCCTCTCTCCCCTTTCATCGCGCCGACTCGCTTTCTGCATGTCTCTCCCCTCTCTCTCCCTCCTCGCTTTCTAACGACTCTCCACGACACACAATCACAACATGCGCGCGCGTGTTGTAAATGTGTGCGACTAGCATTTGAGAGAGTGCGCTCATTGTTACAACACCTATAATTACACACCTGGCGTAATCTTCTTGCCATGGGAAGCCATGCATGAGGGTAGTCGATCGGACCGCCTTGATCTCCATATTTCAGTCGCCGCTTCATGTGAGGGATGCGTTGTTCGGCGGACGTACTGAAGCGTTCACTCTCTACCGTGCCGGAATCATTTCCTACCTTGATTTTTGCTCGCTCTACCCCTTCACCAATAAGAATTGCAGGTAAATCATCTGAAAAGTAATTGCAAAAACATAAGCGGGTGAGAATTGTCAGAGTACGGTATGTGCGCGCTCTTTCAGGTATCCGGTTGGCGCGCCGACGCGCACTGTCACTGACCGGGTCAAGTGTCCGATTACAGATCCTGCGCAGATTGAGACCGACGGTTTTCTCAAATGCAAGGCAAGCTTATAGTGAAACGTTTTCTTCACTCGCGCTTTCATTTCTTCAGGTTTTGCCCCCGGCCCGGCTCTTCCTTCCCGTACTCCCGTTCCGCCCACCGGATAGGGCGTCGCTTCTCTTCGGCCTGTGTAGGACGTGTATGAGAGAGCAGAAAACAGGGTTCTGTCGTCACACCGATGCGGAGAGGAGCTTCTGGGGGACGTGGGCGACTGACGAGGTAGGCACATTGAAGATTGTAAAGTAAGACCATGTTCGTACGTCATTGTTATAGTTGAAGCTGGCTGTCGCACGGGGATATACTGTCATTGACGTTCACGAGGTGAGCCGTTGTTGTACACCTGCAGATTTTTGTTTTATTCGATGACGACTATAGTAATGCAGGGTCTACACTACGACACGTGGAAGCAGTACAACAAGGAGACGGGAGAACACGGGCCTCTCTCATCGTACATCGACTGCTTCTTGCGTGTGAAGCAGGTACGTCTCGGCTGCTATGTGATGTGTAAAACATGCGGTTAAAGGAGTCGTCCGGACTGCCTCCGGGAGTGGCTACCGAAGCCGAGATCGACGCGTACATTGAGAGATATCGAGAACAAGAGGGCATTCAGCTGGTCCGCGAGAACATCAAGTACAACCCGGGAGAGAGGGCGGGAAGCAAGCTGTTGCTGAACAGCTTGTGTGAGTACACTTTACCACCCACTCGTCTGCATATCAAGTGTTACATACGCCTTTTAGGGGGCAAATTGGGAGAGAATCCCGACAAGCCCCACACTGTTCACCTCACCAGCGCAGGAGACTTTTGGGCGTTGATCGGTAACGGTTCGAACGTGGTGCACAACATCAACTTTATCTCCGACAACAAGATTATCGTCCAGTACAGGAAGGTTATTACCAGTCTCCATATCTCTCACTAATACGACTTCTATACAGGCCGCCGAGGAGCTGCTACCGTCGCACACGTCCTCTGAGGCTTACGCAGCGCTCACCACCGCATACGCGAGGATTCGGCTGTATGAAGCTCTCGAGAAGATTGCGGAGGCTGATCTGCTGTACGCAGGTGAACTTATAAAATCACTCTTTGTTACTGTAATATAATTGTTTGTCTTTAGATACCGACTCTGCGCAATTTGAAGTGCGAGACGGCGAGGCGAACCCTCTGCAGGACATGATTGGAGAATTCCTCGGTGAGTGGCTTGCAAAGTCTTCTTTGATGTGTCGTCTGTTCAGGCGATCTCACTTCTGAAATCCCCGAGGGGTGGACGGAAACAGAGTTTGCCGCAGCAGGTCCGAAAAACTATGCGTACAGGTGTACAAACTCGGCTGGTGAGGAGAAGACCGAGGTGAGCACAGGTGTTTGGGCATGATTGTTTCACTCTTATTCTTTGTTTTGTAGGTGAAGTGTCGCGGCTTCAAGCTGACTGATGAGGCCAGCAAGAAGATCACGTTCGACGAGGTGAAGAGACGCGCCGACGCGCTCGCGGAGGGACGCGACCTCCCGCCTCTAGACGTTCACTATTCCCTCATTCGACCTGACGGAACCCACAGGGTGTTCACCGTCCCCACCACCAAGCGGTACCGTGCCGTATTCAACAAGAGGATGATCGGCCTGGTGCCGGAGGACAAGTACCGTACCCTGCCCTGGGGGTACAAACAGTGCATGATCTTCCGACGGTGTTCAGTTGTTTGATGTTTTGATGTATTTTGTACGAGTTGTTTCTTTATGCGGGTTATTTGTATGTTTGTTTGATTTTGTAATTTATCGTGACAGACAAAGATATTTCACATTATACATTATTCTCGTTTTGCGGATTATTGTCCCTTGTCGACAGTCGGTCGCTCAGTCAGTCAGTTAGTCAGTCAGTCGGCCTACTATGTTACGCTGGAACACAAACATGCTAGTTTCCGGACCAACCGGTGCCGGTAAGACTCACTTTGTGTCCCGCCTTATCGCCTCTCGCAATGAGATTTACGATACAAAGTCTCCAAAAGTGTTGTTTTGTTACAATGAGTGGCAACCTGCGTACGATCGTCTCGCTCTCCGCCCGGACATTGTGTTCATTGAGGGACTGCCCGAAATGAACTATCTGAAAGAAAATAGCGGCTCTCTACTGGTTCTAGACGATTTGATGATTAAAATGGATAGTTGGCCTGAGGCGGAAAAATTGTTCAGCGTCGCTACCCATCATTTTTCTCTGGCCGTCATTTCGATAGTTCATTCGCTTTTTTACTCTCGCACGTTACGTAACCTCCGACTGAACACCTCTTATATTTGTCTGTTCCGGAACAACGCTGATAAACTCAGTGTCCGAAATCTCGCCACGCAAATCTTTCCGACAAAACGTAAATTCTTTTTAGAAGCATTTGAAAACGCCACAGCCAAACCGTTTTCTTATTTATTCATCGATTTGGATCAACAAACATTGGAAAATTTCCAGTTGCGCACTTCCATTTTTCCGGAAGACATCACATACTGCTACATCGCGAAATGACTGTTGCATCATGCTTGTGGGATGAGAGATGTTTGCGTGAATTGTTCGAAGTATCGTTATTGAGAGACAAAGCTCAACTTGTGTCAAAAACCTGCAAGCTATCCGATAACGCGATAAAATGTCTCATCGAGGCGTTATGTAATATATTATCTCGCCCTAATCATTACCTTCCAAAACTAGCACGTAGCCGGATTCAGCGTCATTTGATCAAAACTCGAAAATTGGCGTCTATTCGCGACGTGCAAAAAGCCCGCAGTTATTGTGAGCAGAGAGGTGCCGGGTTTCTCCCTGTCGTGTTGCCTATCATTGTCAGTACATTGACTGGCCTACTAGCCGACGCCGTGCGCTAATGTCGTCATTTCGAAAAATGATGCTGGTCCCTGTGGACCGCGTGAGTGCTGGAGCAAAGAACGCGTCGTCTACCAACGACGGGGTCGTCCAAGTGGCTGCGCCCGCCCCTCTACCTCCTGAGACAGTCTGCGATCTACAGGCTATACTCGAAAACGTCAGCCACTCTCCTGATGTGAAAATTCGGCTGCTGAATGAGGCGTTGACGAGGAGAAGTGTACAGTCCAGACAGACGTTGGGTGCGCAGACAGAGCCGGCCCTGTCTACCGAAAACGTCAGACGAGAAGAAATCGGAACGCAGACCGAAATGTCTGAAGTGAAACCTATCGACTTTCCCGCTCAGTCTCCCGTTGACCAGGAATTAACAACGGCTTCTGAAGATTTGTTGGATGATACTGTGATCGGGACGACCCCGAGTAATAAAAGGGCAAAAATGGAATTCACTCCCTCGCCTGCAGCCGAATCGGAACCGCACTCGAAAAGACGTCGACGACAAAAACCGAGAAACACCCCGCCAGCACTCGCTCAAGATGGTGAGCACGGAGACTCGTCGCCTATTTCTTCTAAGAGATTGAGAACCGATCCGCTCGTACGTCACTGTAAAAAATGGCAGCTTCGAACGACGACAAAACACGAGCTGTTCGACGACGACGACTCGCCTGTAACAGGATCGAACATTTACCGTTTAATTGACGATTTTACCAACCCGTACCGTAATAGATCGGCAAAACTGCCGGGAAACGACGTTTTCTTAACGTTTCTCACCAAAACAGCCTTCCCTGTAGATCAGATTTTGAACAAGGCTCGCCGACCTCCCATTCATTCAATGTCCACTCGTTTCAACGTTAATCGATGGTGAAAAGTGATAATTTTAATAGTGTTTTAGCGGATATTTATTACGACGTTAAACACCCTGCAGGTTACTCTGGTAAATATCGCTTGTATAAGGCCGCCAAGGAAGTTGTAAATAAAATCACGATTAGAGATGTGGAAGAATTTTTGTCGTCATCAGAAACGTACACACTGCATCATCCGCTCGGTAAAGCGTCGTGCAAGGGGACCACTCAGTGTTCTGGTCTAAACACGAATCACGAAGCAGATCTGGCAGTAATGGACGACAAATTGACAGAATTAAATGACGGTTATCGATATATTCTCGTGGTCGTGGATGTTTTGTCGCGCTACGTAATGTTTGAGCCTATGAGACGGAAGACAGGCGCGGAGACGGCTGACGCGTATACAAAAATATTGAGGCGCGAGCGACGATTGTGCACCACTCTCACCACAGACGCAGGTTTAGAATTTCGAGCCGCTGCATTCCAGAACGTACTGAAAGAGTGTAGCATTATGCATCACATACCCAAAAACCACGATGTTAAAGCAGGATTCGCGGAAAACGCGGTGCGTCGTTGCAAATCAAAACTTTACAAGTTTATGACTGCGAAAAACACCTCGCGCTGGGTTGGCGTTTTGCAGGATGTCGCTTCTGGGCTGAATCGCGCTTGTTTGAAATCAATCGGTTGTGCGCCTGTCGATGTCACGCATAAAAACGAGCGAGTAGTATGGCAGCGAGTTTATGAAAAACATAAACAAAAACAGGTGGTACATCGCTACAAGATAGGCGATACCGTGAGGTTGGCAGTAAAGAGAGGCGAGACGTTCAGAAAAGGCTACACTCACACTTTCACACCAGAAGTTTTCAAGATTAAGAAATTATTGTTCAAATCTGTTCCCGCATACATTATTTGCGATTTGGCTGATGAAGAGATCGATTCGGTGGTATATGAACACGAACTTGTGCGTTTTAACAATACGAGTGACGTGTGGAAAATTGATCAAATTCTGGACAGTAGGAAAGTTCGGGGGAGAAAACAAATATTTGTATCTTGGAAAGGATTCCCGAAAAAATTTAATTGCTGGATCGATGCACGCCAGATTGCCGACAATTGAAATGGAGGACGACAATTCCGCTACTCCTACCACCTGGCGAGTCGGAGGCTACGAGTGCTCCAAGGCGTTAGTCGTCTATCTCGCCCAGATCATTATGATTTATGGTGTGGTGGCGACAGCCGTTTACTGTCTCGCATTTCGACAAACAAACTGCGACGAGAAGCTGTGGATTGCCGTGTTATCGTCCGCTATAGGCTACCTGCTCCCGAACCCCTCGCTCACGCCTCACCATGGATAGCGACTTTTATGTCACTCTTATGAGCGATTCACTGCCGACAAACTCTATTGCCAGTTTTGACGTCATCTTACCTGCGCCTGTTGCCTTGTCGAGGAAATATGAAGTGGCGCTCACACACCTCATATACCCCTACACATTTGATGTGGTACGCGCGGACAGACCGAACTCGTCGCGAGAATCTGAAACGGAGGTCTCGCTCACGCTCCAGGACGGAACAATTGTAACCTCCCATTTGGACGCTTTCAACTACGCTTCAGCCGACCAGTTAATCGACATTCTCAATAGACAGTTTTTCAATATTCTCGTCAAGACAAAACTGATTAACAGTTCTCACACCATACATATATGGCTGTATGACGAACATTCGAGAAAGTGTATCGTCGAGTTTCCAAACTCTATCATGCGCGCAATCACTCTCTCCCCGAAAATATCGTATCTGCTAGGAATTCCGCGTATATTGACCCGTTCGATGACTGGAGAGTACCCCGTACACACTGCGAGCCCTCTCATGTTTATTTACTCGGATGTTGTAGATTATCAACTAGTTTCAAATGTTCGCGCGCAGCTTTTAAAAATCGCTGTAGTCAAAGGAAAAATTGGAGAGAACATTGAAATCAGCGTGAATACACCTCAGTACGTAAACGTACTCTATCAGGATCTGCGTAAAATCCACGTTGAAGTGAAAAACGAATTAAACGAACTGTTTGATTTTCATTCTGGAAAAATCTGCATGATTCTCCATTTTAGACCGAAACAGTACACTGATTGATTTTTTTGCCTATTTAACAAAGTTTGCCAGTGTTGTGTCAACGTTATAAAATGTTATCGTCATTGTTGTCATTGTGTGTCCGGCGTGAGAGTGATGATTGATTATCATCCTGATTTGAATGTCGACTGGTTATCGGTGTTTGAAAGCCAAACAGGCGCTGGCTACCAAGGGTACGCGTATCAGCGCGGTTCATCAGGACTTGGAGGTTTGCTGTCGAAACTGCTGGGCATGGTTTTGCCGATTGCCAAGTCTGCCAGCCGAGCCATTTCTTCAGAGGCTCTCTCGGCGAGTGGCCGTATGCTAGACGATATTGTTGCCGGGCGTTCTGTTGGCGACGCGCTCAAGGACCACGGAAACCAAGCGTATCAGTCGCTCGTAACACGGGCGGTAAACCGTATCAATCAGAGAGGAGCAGGCGGAAGTCGACGTAAACGCGGTGAAACCAAGAAATCGAAGAAGAAATCGCGCAAAACTGTAAAGAAGACCAAGAAACGCGTTGTTCGTAAGAAGCGAAGAAAGAGCGGAAGTAAGAAAAGCGCGACGAAACGGGCCAATCCATTTGCATCATGGGTAAGCTGATAGACGCCCGTTCACAACCGGCTACCCGTTCCGAAGTGTCGCTCTTCAATGTTCCCAACACTCAGGTAATATTATCGTATCCAGTAATCGCTCACACACACATGGTTTTAGGTGGTGTTTGACCATTCGTCTTGGCAGACCATACAGACAGCCACACCAATCAGCAACACTGGACCTTTTAGTTTTGAAATTTGTCGCAATAGAAAATATTTGGACCTAGGTCGGACCTATGTCTGTCTCCGTCTAAAGCTGGTCCAAGATTCGAAAAAAACAGGGGCTGCTCCTAACGTAGGTTTTATCAACTACATCGGGGCCACATTCTTTTCGCATGCAAAACTCGAGATCAACAACACTGAGATTTACGACTGCCCTCATTATGCGTACAAGTCATTCATCGAAATGTTCTTGAACAATGGGGAACAGGAGAAACGTAGTCTGCTACAAGCGTCCGGGTATTTTGACGACACAGGCGACTTGGACAGCGCGAGTAATACAGGATATCTTACCCGCGTTAAAATGCTAAAGAACGGTGAAGTTGATCTGGTGACACCCGTTCACATAGACCCAATGCTAGTCTCGCGTCTAATGATCCCGCACGTTGATATGCGCATCACGTTTTATAGAAACGGAGACAAGTTCATTTTGGAATCACACGATAGCACGTTGCCTGAAGAGCTGTCTGTGAGCGTGGTCTCTATGAGTCTGATGGTCAAAACTGTCGAGGTGGTCGCTTCGGCAAACCTGGCGATTGAGAAAATGCTTCTGCAACATCCTGCCAAGTACCCCTACAAGAGATCACAGATCAAGATTATTGCCGTTCCGGGCGATCGATTTGACATCCCCTTCTCCACGCTGTTCACCAACGTCATCCCACGACGCATAATTGTCTGCTTTGTAAAAGATGCGGCGTATCAGGGCGCTCTCGATAGCAGTCCTTTCAATTTTGTAAACGCAAACGTGAGCGAGATTGCAATCGACGCGGGAGGCCGGCTCTATCCCTCTCAGCCGCTGGCCATCGATTTCGAAAACTTGCGCTACGCTCAGCTGTTCACGTTGTTCTACGAGAGTATCGGCAACATTGGGAGCAGCCACACTCCCTCTGTCTCCTACAAGGAGTTTGCCCAGGGCAAGACATTTTTCGCTTTCAACCTTGCCGCCGCAGACCACGATCAAGGGTTCGAATTGATCAGCACCGGAACTACTCAGATCAAAATCAAATTTGCCAAGAAAACTCCTGCAACGGGCTATCAGATGATTGCATATTGCGAATTTGACGGTTTGTACACTATTGACCAGTTTAGAAACGTTTCACACGCTTATCAATGAATACGTTTGTTTTGTATGTAGTGATTTCTTGTTTCGTATAAATACTGTATCCGCACCGAAAGTGTCATTGTGTCCGGGGTCGTCATGTGGGTCAGCGTCCCTACTGCACTTTATTTGCGTTTCAACATTGACTTGGCGGAAGTTTCGGATCATGCGGACTTGTCGCGCGCTCTGCACGGGGCCTCTCTACGAACCTCACACACTCAGACTAACAAGGATGTGTCGGGAGGAGTCGTCATGCGGTTCAGCAGTTCCAACCGCTACAAGTAAATTTCAAACGCGTATGTGTAATCGCTTGATCGGGTGTTGTAGAATGCAAGCGGACGTGTCTGTGCTCGACCTGGATGGTTTCCTGTTCACCCCCTACGACGGAGTCACAATGTCAATGAGGGTATGCGCTTTGTCACAGTTAGCACTCTATGGTAGTTGTTTCAGGACTATTACTACCAAAAACACAAGATTATCCTCGAACACCCTTACGCTCCGGTGTACAAATGTGGAAACGACGCGTACCCTCTCGAGGTACTGGAGATTGATATCTGATCGTCATTTCCCTACATAACCATGTTATCGACCGGTGATATTGATAAAATGTTATCAAACTGCATTCACAGTCGTCGCGTTTATCGAGGTACTCGACCATGCGATAAGATTCCACGATCGTTGTTCGGAGTGGATAATGGCATGGTGTTGAATTTGGACGATTCCACTCAACCGGGAAGACATTGGGTGGCCGTTTTTGTCGATAGGAGAGGTGTATGTGATTATTTCGATTCCACAGGCGCTCCCGCCGAACCGGTAATCGAAGCGTATTTACGGACATTCACAAAAACGCGTAGAAACACAACCCAGTTTCAGCACGCTCTAAGTAATGTTTGCGGTTATTACGCGGTTTTCTATATAATGATGCGTTCTCGCGGATATTCTCACACATCTATAATTAAAATGTTCAATCCTTCCAATCCGACGGAAAACGACAGAAAAGTATGCGCAAAAGTGTCAAAACATTTGGCTGCTTGTTGTCCTTCTTACATGTAGTCATTGTCTAGTTTACACTCGCCGCAGCATGTTCTTCATTTCGAACCCTCTCACTATCTCTTCTCCCGAGGAGAATGTGGTTGCTGAGAGTGACTCTCTTGGAGTGGTTGCTGAGGCTACGCCTGTTGATACGGAGACGCTGCAGCAGCAGCTGATTGACGTCAAGCAGGAGCCGGAGGATGTTGCGGAAGAGACGGAGGAGGAGGAGGAGAGGCGCGGAGAGACCGAGGAAAATGAGGAGCAGAAACAGCAAGCAGAGGCAGAGGAGATTGCCGTGGAGGATGAGGAGGAGGAGGAGGAGGAGGAGGGGGAGACGGTCGTGCTGGGAGAGGCGAACGAAGAGAATGCACGAATGGACGCGGGGAATGTCGTGGTCGCCGAGAATGCGCAACTGTACGAGGCTATGAAGGAGGAGGTTGCAGAGAAGAAGGATGCGGCCGTACAGACGTGTCGTGTGTGCGAGGCCGTGGCTGCGCGCAAGGCGCTGCGGCAGAAGAAGAGGAAGAACGACAACCCCTCTGCGCCCGCTCACCGCACAATCGAAAAGAACAACACTCTCAAGAAGCTTGCTTGTGTTCCCCTATTTATCGATTCTGACGAGAAGATTTATATTCGTATCGTTTGAAACAGTTTTATTTATGAAAACTGATAAATTGTTTGGTAATAATATTTTCTTCTTTTCTCCTTATCGCGACGCGGCGTCCGGCGGCGTGCAGCCGCGTGTAGCCCTGGAATGTGAATATTAGCACGGTTACTCAAGCAAGTACACATACCTTTTATGCGGGTCTCTATTACGTGTACACGACACATTGTACGCTAATCGCGTACAATGTGTCGTGTAGACGTCACTCTCATGCAAAACGCATGAGGTGACGCCACACCTTTATGTGGGATCTAGAATGCAGACAGTCGGTATAGTATGCGTACAATATCGCGAAATATGCGTGAATAGAATGACACAAAACGACCGCACGTGTCACTATAAAAATGAAGACGGGGTCTCTGCGTCGCCCCGCCCACCATTACACGATTACACTTTGAAAAAACAAACAAACAAACAAACAAAAACAAATCAAAATAAAATTATAAATCGGATGCCACACCTTTATGTGGAATCTAGAATGCAGACAGTCGGTACAGTATGCGTACAATATAGCGATATATGCGCGAATAGAATGACAGAAAACGACCGCACGAGTCACTATAAAAATGAAGACTGGGTCTCTGCGTCGCTCCGCCCACCATTACACGATTACACTTTGAAAAAAAAAATCAAAACAAATTGAGTTTCATTATTGGATTTTTACTCTTCTTTGGCGGTCGTCTCGCGATCGCTTGACATTTGCCCTTTGCCGGCATTTGGACTCTCGCCGCGCCTCTGCCGATCGAGTCAAGATAAGCGATTACTCATCCGCTGCGATTCGCCTTCAAGCCGGTAACATCCGTATCGATTACCGTTTTCGACATTTGTGTGTGTGTGGGAGAGAGAGAGAAAGAGAGAGAGAGAGAGAGAGGTGGCTCTAGTAGGCGGCGCTTAAATGGGCGGATTCTAGAAGGCGTGGTTTAGAGAGGCGGAGCCGAGAGGCGTGGCTTAGATGGGCGTGACAACAGGGGCGTGGCTTAGAGGGGCGTGGTCAAAGGGGCGTGGCCAAGTGGGTGTGGTCTAAAGAGGCGTGGCCAAAAGGGGCGTGGCCTAAAGGGGCGTGGCCAAAAGGGGCGTGGCCTAAAGGGGCGGTACATAGGGTGACCGCAAGCGGCCGCCCTACTCTCTCACGTGTGCGTCCGCATATCTCACGCCATTCGAAGAATCGCATTCATCCTGTCTCTCTGGCCTTGTGGCTAGGGTGGTCGATGATTGTTTGCGCGGCTTCGATTCCGGCTGCCATCAATTTTTTTGCCGCATAACAAGCACACATTGTAGATGTTCACAAGTTGTTTTGCCTGAAACCAGAACACCCCGCTTTCCACGCGACCCGACTCCCACTCTGTACCCGAGAAGATTCTTCACAAAGTTCATCCTCACAAGTTGTTTTATTAATACAAAACTGTTCTATGGGCGCAGGAACGACTACAAGCAGTGGGCGACTGCCGTTCACTGTGGCGAAAGATGCGCTCCGCGCTTGCAAGCTGAAAGAGCATCCAAGTATTCAAGTAAATGAATATGCGGCGGTACTGTTCATGAGCAGCGGCCAGCGGCATAGAAAATCCCGAATAAGAACTAGAACCTGTTGAATTCACCAAAAAAGAGCTCCGCGAGAAAAAACACCAATGTTTCAGTTAGTCACTTGTGTCCTTGTGTGAGTCACTTCAGGTTTCAATACATCACTCAGACCCAAGACGATCGCTGATCGAAACCACTTGTTGCCAGCGCCTGAAAAGAGTCTTAGTTGTTTTCGCTTGTACGTTTTGAAAACGTGTCTCTGGTATTGGTCGCTCATTGTTCTCAAAGTGCATTTGCATACCTTCGACTTTGTTCGTCATTTTCCTACTCTCTGCAGACTTGTTTGTTGTTGTTGGTGTGTTGTTGTTGTTGTTGTTGTGTGGCAGGTTCATTTCGCCCACCCGTCCGGTCGCTCTTCCCACCCGTCATTTCCCCTCCTCTCCCGTCAGCGATGGGCTGCCGCACCGCGCGGCACCTATGGCTACTCTTCAAGAAGGTACGCCGTCACTCGCCACTCTTTCGCTGCTCCTCTCTCTCGTGTTTCCGCCTGCTCAGGGTTCTTCGTTCTAGGACCTGGTTCTGATGTGGCGCTCGAAGGTGTGGACGGCTGTGGAGATTCTCCTGCCCATTCTATTCATCATCCCCTTCTTCTTCATGGGCGTGAGTGCTGGCTGGTGGAAACACTTTATTACACCACAAGTATGCTTCAAATATAAAACCTGTGAACAATGACATAGGAGGAGAGACACTAAAGTACTAGATGTTATGGTTTTACATAGAAAAGTAGCAATGAGAATCCACGATGACGGTGTGTCTTCTGGCTAGATATCGATTGATCACTGATTAGGTATATCGATTGATCGCTGATTATAAACATTGATAAGGTCGGTGAGATGTCGATTGATGCAATAGAGTAACCATCATCATTCCGTTCTTATTTATGATATGGGCGTGATTGCGAGAATACACAAACGGAAAACATTCTAATAAGAATGTCTAGTTAGAATAAAGTTCGTATGCGGATCTACAGTGAAAAGTAGACAACTTGTAAAAAATAATTAATATCTATAGTAAACGTAATAAATGACTGTAACTCCGTTCAGAGGCTGATTTTTGAGTTGCTCCAAAAAAGAGCTGTTGTTTACAGTAGTCTACATGCAAACCGCTTTGAAAACCCAAAACGATCGGCGCTTCGCGCCGATTCTAATTTTCGTGTATCAAAACACGCCTCGCTCATGTGCCTTGAATAGCACAGTAAAAACTACAGCAATACGTCAAGTCAACTTAATCCTCTCTGAAATGCCTTACGAAACGCTATTGAAGAACGTGCCTTCTAACTATTCGCTTCAAAACATCCACCAACCACTTCAAGCGACTTGCCAACGCCTTTTAACCATTTTGAACTACTTCGAAAAAAACAAATTTCGGAGAGACTGACAACGCTTTTAGAGTTTCGACATGACTAGCGAATCGGAGCCAGCGGCACACTTTCTGCCGCTGCAACTGCGAGCCAGCCTGGTAGACGCCACTGATCACTTGCCTGAGATATGGAAATACTCTCTGGACGCTCGACAAAACGGGATCACCAACGGAACAGTACGACAAACAAACAACTTCACCATTGGCTACGTGTGAGTGGCGACTCTTTCGAAATTTCATGTGCATGTCTGTCGAAAAAAGGGAATTTGAGAATTTGAATATCGTCATCATTTTAGGACGTCCCCGGAAAGCGATGCCGCCGTGGTGACCCAGCTCTTGACCAAACTCGCTCAGAGGTTTTCCGGAACAAAAGACAATGTTGTTCACGAGGCAATCTTTGAAAAGTTCAGCAACGACGCATTGATGAAGGCGGAAATGAGTAAAAATTTCTGGTACGTTTCTCTCTGCGCGGAGACGAGTGAACTTGTATTGTAAGGACTCACGCGGCCGGCATTTCGTTTGGCACCGTGAATGCGCAGACGAAACGACTCGCGTACACGATATTTGCCAAGACCAACGTTGGCTTTCGAACCAAGTGGCAGTCGAAAGACTTCGAAATGGAGACGGCCCCGCGAGGCGCCAACCACATCTACCCACCGAGAGGATCGTATGGATATCGAAAGTATGGATAGCATTGCAGTTGCAATCGACAGTTTTTTTTAGCTGGACGAGTAGTGAGTTCTGGGAGTCTGGGGCAGTGTCTTTCCAGGCGGCTATCGACTCGATATTCATAGAGGTATGTTTGCTATGACACATGTACACTCCCTATCTCCCCACAAGCACTCAATTATCGATCACTGATATCACTCTGATCACTTGTCATATCACTTGTCTCACCACCAACAGTCACTCTTCAATCGACCGTCACAAATCCCCATTTTCGATCAGCACTCACTCACTCACCACCTATCATAACACACTTTTCCTGACGCCAGCCGACTCACCTCATCACTCTTACTCCACACTCAAAATTTCATCACTAGTCGATTGCAACACAACTTATCACTATGCAATAATAGGCGCCGGCGCGCTGCGCGCGCCGCACATTGACAGCGGAATGGCAAAGACCTCACACTTTCATAGTTCGAGCTCTCGATTTCGCCACTTCTCTCTTCGCGCGCGGCTCTCGCGCGACACCTATTTTTTTGGAAAAAATATATCCATATCATATCACCCTCTTCTCTCCAAACCCCTTTTTCCCCATCCTGAAACTCCCCGGATCATTGATTTCCATTTTCAAAACCCCCAAAAGCTCAAACCGACCCCCATCGAGATACCGCTGGTAAGGCCCACATCTGGATCCACGAAGGCCCAAAACTGGGCCTTCAGAAAATCGTGAATAACTCGGTCATTTTTTGAGCTAGAAATTTCTAGTTTAGTGCAATAGATTTCTCGCGAAACCAGAATTTCAACAGTATACTATTTTGTGGGGGTCACTATAAAACGTATCGCACTGTGCCCCGAAACGTACCCCGCAAATCCACAGGGGGGAGTACATGGAATGTCCGGTTCGACCGAAAAAAAATTGTCTCTGATTTTTGCAAAACAACTTTTTCGTTCACTATCCGGCACCCGCTTTCCAAAATACATAGTTTGACATATGTTTACTCACAACTTTACTCACTACACTCCATCCAAAAGTCTCACCCGGCTGACCAGGCCGTCTCCGATCCGGGCGCTGATTGGTCGGCACGCGCTGAAACCCCGCCCCCAGCCTCGAACCGCGCAGGCCCAAAAGTGGGCTTTCGAAATTCAAGGTTCGAGCAAAGGCCCGCGATTGGATCTTTCCTCGAACCGTCTCTTCTGACTCGCCTCACATCAACCCACCCGAGTTTGAGGTAATTTCAAGGATTCGCTCATCTTATGATGTGGTGAATTCAAATTTTGGAACGCTCTGTCTCAGATTTCTGCAAAAACATAGAGTTAGTGTGTTATAAGGCTCTCTCTCTCTTTCAAAAAGTAAAAAAAGTTAAATGTAAGTTGTGTCAAAACTATGTCAGCAGTGACTGCTGTGTGTGCATGTATTGCGCGAGGCAACGCTTTCGTCGGTTTAATTACCCAAGTTTGAGGTAATTTCAAAGTTCTCATGCTCATCTCATGATGTGGTGAATTCCAAAGAGAGACGACGCTCACCGCACCGGTCGCTTCCAACTGTAACATGTTTTTTGTCGTGGTTTTACTCGAGAAAGCACAATCCAGTTTACTTGTCATGGTGTTACCTCCGTGTGCGAGTAGTTTTTCAGTCCGGTGCGCAAGATGTTGTGCCAATTGCTGATCGGCGAGCCGCTATGAATTGCGAGCGTTATCGGCTGCCGCCAAGCCACTAGTGCACTGTTGCTGACGGTGAAGTGTTGAGATGCATAAATATAATTACGACATGCTTGCCCCATTTTTTTTCACAAATAGTGCTCTGACTCAGGCAGAACGATTCAAAATTTGGAATTCACCACATCATGAGATGAGCATGAGAACTTTGAAATTACCTCAAACTTGGGTAATTAAACCGACGAAAGCGTTGCCTCGCGCAATACATGCACACACAGCAGTCACTGCTGACATAGTTTTGACACAACTTACATTTAACTTTTTTTACTTTTTGAAAGAGAGAGAGAGCCTTATAACACACTAACTCTATGTTTTTGCAGAAATCTGAGACAGAGCGTTCCAAAATTTGAATTCACCACATCATAAGATGAGCGAATCCTTGAAATTACCTCAAACTCGGGTGGGTTGATGTGAGGCGAGTCAGAAGAGACGGTTCGAGGAAAGATCCAATCGCGGGCCTTTGCTCGAACCTTGAATTTCGAAAGCCCACTTTTGGGCCTGCGCGGTTCGAGGCTGGGGGCGGGGTTTCAGCGCGTGCCGACCAATCAGCGCCCGGATCGGAGACGGCCTGGTCAGCCGGGTGAGACTTTTGGATGGAGTGTAGTGAGTAAAGTTGTGAGTAAACATATGTCAAACTATGTATTTTGGAAAGCGGGTGCCGGATAGTGAACGAAAAAGTTGTTTTGCAAAAATCAGAGACAATTTTTTTTCGGTCGAACCGGACATTCCATGTACTCCCCCCTGTGGATTTGCGGGGTACGTTTCGGGGCACAGTGCGATACGTTTTATAGTGACCCCCACAAAATAGTATACTGTTGAAATTCTGGTTTCGCGAGAAATCTATTGCACTAAACTAGAAATTTCTAGCTCAAAAAATGACCGAGTTATTCACGATTTTCTGAAGGCCCAGTTTTGGGCCTTCGTGGATCCAGATGTGGGCCTTACCAGCGGTATCTCGATGGGGGTCGGTTTGAGCTTTTGGGGGTTTTGAAAATGGAAATCAATGATCCGGGGAGTTTCAGGATGGGGAAAAAGGGGTTTGGAGAGAAGAGGGTGATATGATATGGATATATTTTTTCCAAAAAAATAGGTGTCGCGCGAGAGCCGCGCGCGAAGAGAGAAGTGGCGAAATCGAGAGCTCGAACTATGAAAGTGTGAGGTCTTTGCCATTCCGCTGTCAATGTGCGGCGCGCGCAGCGCGCCGGCGCCTATTATTGCATAGTGATAAGTTGTGTTGCAATCGACTAGTGATGAAATTTTGAGTGTGGAGTAAGAGTGATGAGGTGAGTCGGCTGGCGTCAGGAAAAGTGTGTTATGATAGGTGGTGAGTGAGTGAGTGCTGATCGAAAATGGGGATTTGTGACGGTCGATTGAAGAGTGACTGTTGGTGGTGAGACAAGTGATATGACAAGTGATCAGAGTGATATCAGTGATCGATAATTGAGTGCTTGTGGGGAGATAGGGAGTGTACATGGTTGGAGAGGTCTCGTCGAGGTGATTTCGGAGAGATGGAGTGTCAGTGTGAGTAGTATGCTAATGGAATGATGGTATCAGTGATAGATAATAAGGTGATCAGAGTGATAAAATTAAGTAATGGTTAAGTGAAATGGAGTGTGATACATGGTTGGAGAGGTCTCATCTAGGTGATTTCGTTTTTATAGGTTTAATATAGTGATAAAGTGATGAGATCATTGAAACGTAATGATGCGATAGGAGTGATATCAGTAATAAAATGATCTCTTTTCAAGAGTTCACAGTATTTCTCAAAATAAAATACTCGGATAGCATTAATGAAATGTTTTTTTCTTCAAAATCGCGATTATGACACGTACACTCCACATGGTGCCAAACGTGCCACTTGATTCGAGATTTCATTACAAAACATCAGGTGATGTGCGTTCACTGTTCACTGAAACGTAATTGAAACAATTGCGGGTGAACATCATTGGTTTGCTGGCAGAACGTGAGAATAAGGAGATCAACATTGTGAAGTTGAAGTGCAAAGATTGCAAAGTCGTCTACGTCAATCGATAAATCCATCGCTCCATCAATCGATACACTTCACAAATGCATACGCCGTAAGGATATGTGACTCACGGCTGAACTCGCGCCTATAATATAATGAATACAGAATAAACATTAGAGTACGATAATAAATGTGAATATCTGCATATGCATATCATATGCTGATCACTTTATATCTTGTATGTCGAAAACTTTTCCAACCGCCTTGATTTAATCTTTCAAGTCACTGGTGAAACGTATGTCAAAAACCATCACGGAAAAAAAAGATATATGCTTTTGGCATTTCTGTATAGGACGGATTTGAACTATTTCAAGATATATGAAATCATTTCGTGGAATTCACAAACATTTGATGCTTCCTAAAACCGAATCATAGTGTTCCCTTTTCTGGCGTTGGTATAAGATGATTTCAAGTTGTAGTCGACAGCCGCGACTGAAAGAGAAAGATTATAGAGATTCGAACGGATCGAGCATATACATTGATTATCGATTGACAGACAAATGTGCGGGTTGACAGGTTGACAAAGGGACATAGATCATTAGTTCAGTGAGACTATTATCGCGTAAATAGGATGCGATGATCGATTGGAAGAAATAGTGATGGGGGCATAGATGTATGGATTATGGATAATAGTGGAATAGTGGGTGCAAAAAAATCTGCGACATTCTCACGGTTTCATGCATGCTTTCGTTTCATACGATCATAAGTCGTGTCATAATTGCGATACCAAGTATGCGGCACACTACTGTATGCTTCATATCATCATGATTGTGTTATCATATTCTGTCAGATATAACGATTCCGTATAAACGAATGATTGGTTGATTGATACCCTAACTCATAACTTGACTCACTACAGTCTATCACTATTTACAGTTTATCACTCGGCTCTAATTTATTTTCACATGGTATGGTATAAGTTGGCATAAATAATAAAGTTATAACGGCATGCTCATCTCACTTTGAGTCATGTATAGTGCTCCGCCAAAAGCAAAGCGTTCCAAAATTTGAAATCACCACATCACAAGATGAGCGAAACTTTGAAATTACCTCAAACTTGGGTAATTAAACCGACGCTGATGTCGGTTAATTCGATATATGCACCCGTGACAACTATGTCAAACCGGGTTTATGTCATTTACCTTATCCGATCGGATATAGTGTCCGAGTAA
Source organism: Rhabditoides inermis (assembly GCA_963966185.1). NCBI lineage: Eukaryota > Metazoa > Nematoda > Chromadorea > Rhabditida > Rhabditidae > Rhabditoides > Rhabditoides inermis. The sequence goes on along the minus strand of CAWZYM010000348.1, from coordinate 682,173 downwards.
GGTTAAATTTGAAGGTTTTCAAAAACGGTCTTTTATACCACCCCTGGGTAGCATAAGCAACGGTCCATGATCCTTCCGAGGTATCAAGGTCTTATGCCACCTCTGGGTGGTATAAGGGCGGAGGGTGGTATAAGGCGCATGCGGGTGTAATATAAGTTTCCAATGGTGACCAAATCTTCGAATCTCCTAAAAAAGAAATTTATTAACTGCAAAAATTCAAAAGGTTACGTTAACCGGGATTCCCGGGCGCAACGTTGCTTGACTTGCCAGATCGGACGGGATGGCGTATTTCCAACAAGCTATGAACGTATGGGTGAAGTGTCGGCCTTGTCGAATATGCGTGTATGGGACCCCTCACCTCACCTCACGTTGGTTCTTGCCTCGCCTCACATATATGGCGACCCGCGCTTTATCGACGGGTTCTTGCGATAAAATGCTCGGTCCACCCGCGAAATACCGCGGAGGTGATCCAACATGGCCCAACGTAACCCAAGTGTGATCAATCACCTCATATTCCCCCGTGTATGTATGAGTGACTGCGATTATTTCCCCCGGAGGGGAGGGCCGATCTCAGAGGCAAGTGCAAGACTGAGCCGACCCATGGAGAGCGAGTAGCAAGCTACTACAAACTCTCCGAGTTGCAAAAATAGGTTAAACTCAATGCGACCAAATGGACACGTATAGGAGTTTAAACCTATAACAACAGAGTAAGAGTTTCCGGTGTGAACCGATTGAGAGAGAGGAGACATCCATCGGAAGTTTGAGGCTTGAGTTACAGGAGGCACTCGCTGAAAATGTGAGGGGTTGTTCCCATAGGTGTGTGCAAGGACAGTGGTCATATATTTTACCTGAAGCCCAGAGGTCGTTGTTTCGACTTGTTTACCTCAGCCACCGTCTCACCTAGGGCGGCATCAGTCATATGCGCAAGCAGGGTGAATGGAGTGTTGTTTCGCTCCGCCCTACTCACTAGCGTGATACATTTTTGGTCACTGGTCGTTTTTCAGTTTCATCTCTTTGGGCGCTCATCCCCTAGGATCACCCCTAGCCCTAGTTGTGCAAGGACTCAAACGAGCCTTTGTACATCGCGACCAGTGAAGATGCGTGTATCGCGTTCCGAATCTTAGCCAAGAGGCCGAGAAGCGATACTAAAACAGTTTCGTATTCCAAATTATGAACACTTTGCAATTAATATACAAAACATTGTTGCGCGGGTGCGTTCTGCGATCGGTCGGATGGCGTGTCCTCTGAGATCGGTCGGATAGGTGGTGGGGCACAGGGTCAGCCGGCGACTAGTGCGGGACATCTGAAACTATAATATGCGAAACAGTTGTATGCGAGTACCAACGATGTCATAAAATAGTGACACAAGTGGCATAAAATTGCGACACAGCAGATGATACCGGAAATGTGGATGGGTTGTTTTGTGGGAGTGATGGAGGGGTGATGTGCGTGAGTGGTGTATGTTATAGAGACACAGGATATGGTATAAGTTGGCATAAATAATAAAGTTACGACATGCTTACCCCAATTTTATTCACAAATAGTGCTCTGACTCAGACAGAACGATTCAAAATTTGAATTCACCACATCATAAGATGAGCGAAACTTTGAAATTACCTCAAACTTACGTAATTAGACCGACAAAACCCCAGCGCGAGTCAAACTCTGTGCCGAATGCAAGTTCCGAACTGAGCAGGAGAACATGGGGCGAGTTGTGGTGTTCCCCGATTCTGAAATGTGCAGCTACACGATGATGATGTGTGTGAGTGTGAGCTGTCTTTTTTTAAATGAAAGACCTTAACCGATAGATTCTCTCAATGCAATTTCTACCGTATATGCGCACGGAGTGGTACGAGAATTCCACCACATCCGGAATCTACTTTCTATGAAGAGATTCCGTAGCCAGTACGATATTCCTCCGCCCAATTTGCCTGTGTAAAGAACCATTCTTACTGTTTACTGTACAAAGTACTTCATCAGTAAAAATGTAGAGATTTTTCATTTTCATACATTCTTTATTTTATTCTTCTTTTTTATTTTATCTCGCTTTCTCATTTTCCGCGTACATACTCAATCATCAATGTGTTCTAGACATGTGTGTTTGTGTGTGTTTGTATGATAAACATCACACCAATCAGTAAATCAATAACTCACCTAGACAGCCACCTCTGTACTGGCTGCCGTCTCGTCTAAATGCTCCATGTCGTGTTGTTGTGAGAAAACGGTGAGAGTATGAGCATTCTTCCCAAACGCGACAGCTGGGATTGTCTCTACCGTTCTCTATCTTTCTTCCCCATCCTTCTCCCCATCCCCTCCTCTCCCTCCCCTCTCTCTCTATCTCTCTCAAACACCACTTAAACTCTATTCCCATTCTAACCATGTCCTTTCACCGTTCCGTTTTGATTCCATGTGAAGAGTAGATTTTTAAACATTTTATGAAACATACAAAGCCAGATGATAAAAAATGATGAAACATGATATAAAACATAGATATAAATGCGAGCAAAGCCATATGATTCTCACTATCAACCAAAGTAGAGATGGTGATGTGTTTCGGTTAAGCGTCCCAGACCGGCATCAGACGAACTATGCGCCAGTTCTCGCCCCCGGGAGAGCAGTCCTCTCCGCGCACGGCGGCGTGCCAGAACTGCCTGCAATGCATCCAGTCAGCACCCCATCACATTCCCTTTCCTATCTCCCCTCAACCACTCACTGCGTGAGAACAGCTTTCTGCTGCGGGCGTCAGATGGCCGTCGGATGACTGACGGCGGGAGGCTGGGGTAGTCACACTGCGAGGGATGGGAGAGAAGCATAGGGCAAAAGAGGGAGCGTCAGTGAAAGCGCGTCTTACTGGAGTATGAACTGCAAAAGAACATCACACTTCTAGCTCCTAGCTGATTCTTTCTCCTCACCCGGGAGGATCTGTGACTTTCAATATACAGTAAACCAGTACTAGCTACAGTAACCCGATATCTTGTCATGTAAGAAACGTGCCCGGAAAATAGATAGAGATCATGAAATGGGTACCGCCAGACTCGGACAGGGCCGGACAAGGTCCCTGTATACTCTTTTCCTGTGGCTCCTCTCTCTCTCCTTCTCTCCCTCTCACTCACTACCCGCAGCCAGACCCCATTCGTGAGGCGCGCTTTAAAATACGATTTGAATATGAGAAAAGATATCGACATGCGGTTTTCTCGTAGACCTTCCCTATCACACTGCTGTACTCTCTGCCAAGTTTCACGTTCTAATCTCAATCCAGTCTCTTTCTGGGCCTCAATCCATTTCCGGCCAATTCACCCCCTGAGGGCAAATGATCACTGATATGCATCAAATCACACCTCCGTAGAAATCTAATGCTTTCTTCAAACTCACTACTTTCGATTCTGTCCAGAAACACCCATAAACCCATTCCCGGAAGGATCTGTGACTTTCAATATACAGTAAACCAGTACTAGCTACAGTAACCCGATATCTTGTCATGTAAGAAACGTGCCCGGAAAATAGATAGAGATCATGAAATGGGTACCGCCAGACTCGGACAGGGCCGGACAAGGTCCCTGTATACTCTTTTCCTGTGGCTCCTCTCTCTCTCCTTCTCTCCCTCTCACTCACTACCCGCAGCCAGACCCCATTCGTGAGGCGCGCTTTGAGATACGATTTGAATCTAAGAAAAGATATCGACATGCGGTTTTCTCCTAGACCTTTCCTATCACTCTGCGGTACTCTCTGCCAATTCTCACTTTCTAATCTCAATCCAGTCACTTTCTGGGCCTCAATCCATTTCCGACCAATTCACCCCCTGAGGGCAAATGATCACTGATATGCATCAAATCACACCTCCGTAGAAATCTAATGCTTTCTTTGAACTCAACACTTTTGAATTTTTCTAGAAACACCTTTATATTCTCTCCCTGGATTTTCTGTGACTTTCAATGTACAGTAAACCAGTAAAAGATACAGTAACCAGATATCTTGTCATGTTCGAAACGTGCCCGGAAATTAGATAGAGATATTGAAATGGGTACCCCTAGACTCGTACAGAACCGAACAAGGTCCCTGTATACTCTTTTCTTGTGGTTCCTCTCTCTCTCCTTCTCTCCCTCTCACTCACTACCCGCAGCCGGACCCCATTCGTGAAGCGCGCTTTGAGATACGATTTGAATATAAGAAAATATATCGACATGCGGTTTTCTCGTAGACCTTTCCTATCACACTGCGGTACTCTCTGCCAAGTTTCACGTTCTAATCACAATCCAGTCACTTTCTGGGCCTCAATCCATTTCCATTCAATCCATTCGTAAAATGGTAGTACGGCAGTTCCCTTTCCGAATATTTCCCACACACCTTTCGATGACATAGCGCCTGTCCAAGTTCATTCGGCAGAGGTGTATTTTCGCTTGGCGGTCATATTACGCGTGCAAATTAGCGCATGCAAATGAATTCATTCGAATGGTTAATTAGTTTTGCGCCCAAGAAAGGATTTGTCTTGGAAATAACTCCGCGTTCGGAAAAGTGTCGCTTGTGTCGTTTTTGAAAAAGTCGTTTGTGTTTTTCACAAAAGCTTTTTAGTGAAAATTTCGACACTGCTGAACGGAACGGTCGCTGGTTCGATTCCCTCGCGGGCAATTGTTCTACTGAATGCCACTACCTTCCGGTGGGCCGCGTGAACCCACTCTCTTCTCTCTGAGAGCCCTACCATCGGCGGCGGCAGTCTTTCATGATCTTCTACCACGCCTCGCATCCGGAACAGGCCACTTCGCGATGTTCACGCCCATCTACCATAAACAGTCAGGACTCGCGCCGCACTGTTCCAGCCAAGGAGCCCCAATACCTTACTGTAGGATTATGTGTGTGCTTCCAGATAACCCATCATGCTACCATTGTATGTACATGTCGGAATCAGGCTGATAAACAAACAAACAAACAGAGCCTAAAACAGCGTATTCCAGTAGTGTAAACTGTTTTGTTTATTTATAACTTCTTTGAGCTAGAGGGCTGATACTTGAATATGTCGTTTACAAGATCTCTTAAAAAAACGCTTTTTTTTCGATTTCGAAAAATGTTCATTATACTTACAGTAATAAAGGACAAAACCGAAAAATGATATCGATTTAATTTCTCGTCGTGTCCTCCGGCGATGATGCCATACGATGAAAATGGGGAATGCTCTATAGATGCTGCATAAAAAATATTTGAAAAAGCTAAAAAAAATATGAGTTACCACCAAGCAAACAGCTGACTGCCAATCTGCTGCTGAAGGTACAATGATTATCGTACGATAATAACAACAAAAATAATAATAATACAGCTATATAAAAGCTACCTAAATGATTTCAAATCATATAAATATTCAGCTACATACCTATGTGATTCGAAACCAAACTTTCATAAGTACATCTCTCTCGCATAAGTATGACTTTCTACTAACTAATTCCGCTTTTCCCGTACAATGGTCATCAGATTTATATTAAAAAAAACCAAGGAAAAGTTTTAAGAAGAGGTTGCCCTAATTTAACTCACATATGTGCAGCCGATGGTGTTTTTGTTGATACGTTGATTCCCGCGTCTCCTCAATTAGATTGCAAAGTGCTTCAACTCCGACCTGGCCTGTCTATCGAGGTCTACCTGCATTACTGCGACCGGATGGTGTCCGAGTGGGGAGAGGCGGGATGCGTGCGAATGCAAGGCTATACACTGTGAGCAATGATGGTCAAGTCTCTCTCCCGCATATCTCACGCCATTCGGAGAATCGCATTCAACCTGTCTCTCTGGCCTTGTGGCTAGGGTGGTCGATGATTGTTTGCGCGGCTTCGATTCCGGCTGCCATCAATTTTTTTGCCGCATAACAAGCACACATTGTAGATGTTCACAAGTTGTTTTGCCTGAAACCAGAACACCCCGCTTTCCACGCGACCCGACTCCCACTCTGTACCCGAGAAGATTCTTCACAAAGTTCATCCTCACAAGTTGTTTTATTAATACAAAACTGTTCTATGGGCGCAGGAACGACTACAAGCAGTGGGCGACTGCCGTTCACTGTGGCGAAAGATGCGCTCCGCGCTTGCAAGCTGAAAGAGCATCCAAGTATTCAAGTAAATGAATATGCGGCGGTACTGTTCATGAGCAGCGGCCAGCGGCATAGAAAATCCCGAATAAGAACTAGAACCTGTTGAATTCACCAAAAAAGAGCTCCGCGAGAAAAAACACCAATGTTTCAGTTAGTCACTTGTGTCCTTGTGTGAGTCACTTCAGGTTTCAATACATCACTCAGACCCAAGACGATCGCTGATCGAAACCACTTGTTGCCAGCGCCTGAAAAGAGTCTTAGTTGTTTTCGCTTGTACGTTTTGAAAACGTGTCTCTGGTATTGGTCGCTCATTGTTCTCAAAGTGCATTTGCATACCTTCGACTTTGTTCGTCATTTTCCTACTCTCTGCAGACTTGTTTGTTGTTGTTGGTGTGTTGTTGTTGTTGTTGTTGTGTGGCAGGTTCATTTCGCCCACCCGTCCGGTCGCTCTTCCCACCCGTCATTTCCCCTCCTCTCCCGTCAGCGATGGGCTGCCGCACCGCGCGGCACCTATGGCTACTCTTCAAGAAGGTACGCCGTCACTCGCCACTCTTTCGCTGCTCCTCTCTCTCGTGTTTCCGCCTGCTCAGGGTTCTTCGTTCTAGGACCTGGTTCTGATGTGGCGCTCGAAGGTGTGGACGGCTGTGGAGATTCTCCTGCCCATTCTATTCATCATCCCCTTCTTCTTCATGGGCGTGAGTGCTGGCTGGTGGAAACACTTTATTACACCACAAGGATGCTTCAAATATAAAACCTGTGAACAATGACATAGGAGGAGAGACACTAAAGTACTAGATGTTATGGTTTTACATAGAAAAGTAGCAATGAGAATCCACGATGACGGTGTGTCTTCTGGCTAGATATCGATTGATCACTGATTAGGTATATCGATTGATCGCTGATTATAAACATTGATAAGGTCGGTGAGATGTCGATTGATGCAATAGAGTAACCATCATCATTCCGTTCTTATTTATGATATGGGCGTGATTGCGAGAATACACAAACGGAAAACATTCTAATAAGAATGTCTAGTTAGAATAAAGTTCGTATGCGGATCTACAGTGAAAAGTATACAACTTGTAAAAAATAATTAATATCTATAGTAAACGTAATAAATGACTGTAACTCCGTTCAGAGGCTGATTTTCGAGTTGCTCCAAAAAAGAGCTGTTGTTTACAGTAGTCTACATGCAAACCGCTTTGAAAACCCAAAACGATCGGCGCTTCGCGCCGATTCTAATTTTCGTGTATCAAAACACGCCTCGCTCATGTGCCTTGAATAGCACAATAAAAACTACAGCAATACGTCAAGTCAACTTAATCCTCTCTGAAATGCCTTACGAAACGCTATTGAAGAACGTGCCTTCTAACTATTCGCTTCAAAACATCCACCAACCACTTCAAGCGACTTGCCAACGCCTTTTAACCATTTTGAACTACTTCGAAAAAAACAAATTTCGGAGAGACTGCCAACGCTTTTAGAGTTTCGACATGACTAGCGAATCGGAGCCAGCGGCACACTTTCTGCCGCTGCAACTGCGAGCCAGCCTGGTAGACGCCACTGATCACTTGCCTGAGATATGGAAATACTCTCTGGACGCTCGACAAAACGGGATCACCAACGGAACAGTACGACAAACAAACAACTTCACCATTGGCTACGTGTGAGTGGCGACTCTTTCGAAATTTCATGTGCATGTCTGTCGAAAAAAGGGAATTTGAGAATTTGAATATCGTCATCATTTTAGGACGTCCCGGAAAGCGATGCCGCCGTGGTGACCCAGCTCTTGACCAAACTCGCTCAGAGGTTTTCCGGAACAAAAGACAATGTTGTTCACGAGGCAATCTTTGAAAAGTTCAGCAACGACGCATTGATGAAGGCGGAAATCAGTAAAAATTTCTGGTACGTTTCTCTCTGCGCGGAGACGAGTGAACTTGTTTTGTAAGGACTCACGCGGCCGGGATTTCGTTTGGCACCGTGAATGCGCAGACGAAACGACTCGCGTACACGATATTTGCCAAGACCAATCTTGGCTTCCGAACCAAGTGGCAGTCGAAAGACTTCGGAATGCAGACGGCCACGCGAGGCGCCAACCACATCTACCCACCGAGAGGATCGTATGGATATCGAAAGTACGGATAGCATTGCAGTTGCAATCGACAGTTTTGTTTTAGCTGGACGAGTAGTGAGTTCTGGAAATCTGGGGCAGTGTCTCTTCAGGCGGCTATCGATTCGATCTTCATAGAGGTATGTTTGCTATGACACATTGTTGTACCCTGAGCAAACGAAAGCAGATATCATAGCATGTTCGTGATATGAAAACGTCAGTGTGTGTACATGTGAAGCTGGTGAGCTCATTCTGTTTCTCCAGTCTACGCTGATAAAAAACAGCTAAGCCGGTCACAACACGCACATCATTGTTGATGGGAAACTGCTAGTTTCAATCAGCGAGCTACATTTTGCTTATAGCACGTCTCCGGCTCCTCGCAGTCGGCTCGCCTGCTGCTACAACGCTTTCCGATTGCCGCCCACACTCCGGTCAATCCGATCACCAGTATGATCACCAAGGTGATAATGATGCAGCAGTCCACTATGTTCTCTTGAGCACCTGTAATCGATTACAGTATCTTTCGATCTGGTGGGGTATCATGCTTTTGCCTGCCATTCTACACACCGCATCCACCATGGCAAGCGAGAATGAGAGTGGAATGAAGGTGTTTTCGTCTACAAAAATGGGAACCTATGGGCACTTTTGCAGAGTTTTCTCGGTGTGATGGGCCTATCTCGCTATGTGTGGTTCACCGGCCACATAGTCATGGCGCTCTTGAAAATCATCATCTTTGTCATACTCTTTGGATTTTACATTGCAAAAATTGCCGATGTAGGTTGCAAAGTTGTTGAAATTTGACCAATCATTGCTTTCAGAACATTCCGATGTCTATCATGATGCTCATATGTTTCATCTACTCGTTCGGAGCCGTTGTTTTTGCTGGCATGCTGTCAACCTTCCTGAAAAGTGGAAACGCTATTAAAGGTATATAGTTTTCCGGTTATGGTTATCGGAACACGATCATCGTTTTGCCTTGACGAACGAAAAAAACAGAATGTTGTTTCAGTGAGCGCCATTCTCTGGATTCTTTTGTCGTCTATGAATGCACTGGGAGAGTTTCTTCCCGGTCGATCGCAGGTGCTCTACTGCCATCTTCTCTCACTCAACATGTGTCAAGCACTCGGTTATATTTTCGAAATATACGAGAAAGCCGTTTATGAAGGTGCCCTGTCATAAAACGACGTCGTTCATAAAATAAAACAAAATGCTATTTTTAGACATCGGCTGGTCAAATATGTTTGATCAAAGCTCGGAGTACTTCTCCCTCGGAAGTGCCATTATGATGATGGTAGGATATTGTAGTTTGTATGTGTATGCAGTGAAACGAGAAACTCTTCAGATGTTTGATGTTCTATGGATGGGTGCACTGATGTTGTTGATCGATTCCGTCAAAACTTCTACGGACAATCCGTTTTCCAAGCTCAAGTATCTCTGCTCTAAAAACAAAAACGAAAAAGTTAAGGAAATTTGGTATACTTTCTGATTTTTTATAGGTTGACGAAGCGCATACACCGGTGATCGATGAAAATATGGCGAAAGCGAACAAGCCAGCCGATATATCCATCCAAGGATTAGTTAAGGTTGGAGCTAACTAGAGCTATCGAAAAGTCCCACTGTCACTAATTTAGATTTGGTCGAACGGCGAGCGTGCAGTGAAAGGCATGGACATTGACATCTATGAAGGAGGAGTGAGTCCGACAACAAAAACAAATGGTACCTTGTCAACTTTCAGGTGACCATTCTGCTGGGTCACAACGGAGCCGGCAAGACGACCACGTTTTCTGTGATCAGCGGCGAGACACCGCCGACGGAGGGAGAAGTCCTCATTTGCGGGTCAGTTCATCCCGATCTAACATGAACGCGAACAGTGGATGATTTCAGTCACAACATCCGTTCTCAGCTCTCCAAGTGTCAGGAGAATATTGGTTTCTGTCCCCAGCAGAATGCCATCTTCAACAAGCTCACAGTGAACGATCATCTCAAGTTCTTCCATCAGCTCAAGGGCGCTGATTCTTCGAACATGAGAACCGACTGTGATACGATAATGAAGAAAGTCAACCTTGAAGATAAGAAAAACACGGTGATTTGAGAAAGGAATATAGAAGAACCACACTGTTTTAGCAAGCGGCCAAGTTGTCGGGTGGAATGAAGCGCAAGTTGTGCACTGCGATGGCACTGGTTGGAGGCAGCAAGGTGATTTTGCTCGACGAGCCGACAGCTGGCATGGATCCGACGGCGAGACAGGAGATCGAAGCTCTTCTGGCCGAGGAGAAGAAGCACAGGACCATCCTTCTCACCACCCACTACATGGACGAAGCTGAAGTGCTCGGCGATCGGGTCGCTATAATGGCTCGTGGCAGGCTGCAAGCATACGGCACTATCGACTTCCTCAAGAAGAGATTCGGCTCGGGATACATTCTCAACGTCGTGGCTTCCGATGAGGTTGACGTCCATGCGTGTGCGGAGAAGACATTGTGAGTCGTAAAGATCGGTACAATACTGATATGTGGAGTTCAGTGAGTACATCAAGACGAACTACGTTGCAACTGCCACTCTCGATCCGACGATGCACGGAAAACAATTCGAAGTTACCCTTCCCCAGGATATGGTCGACAAGTGAGTGAGACATTGCAGGGACAGACAGACACATTAACATATCAGGTTCCCCCACATGCTCGGCTACATTGAAGCAAACGCGGGAGCAATGAACATCAGTAGCTTCGGACTCTCGCTCAACAGTCTCGAGCAGATCTTCTTAAAGTAAGAATTATTCGCACTTCTCATACTGATATATTTGTTCAGGATTGACGGTATCGACCACACAAAAGACGAGCCGAAAGAACCGATCATTATTCAGAAAACTGGTTAGTATTTATCATTTGGGTGAAGAAAAGAACACGGAAAAGTGAAGGAGAAGGATGAAAATCAGCCAGAGTTTAAAAAGCGAGCGGAATCATTTTCAAAAAGGATTTATCCTAATATACAATATTACGGTACTATAAGATTTTCAGGTATTTAAGTATTATAAAAATCATATTTATTTACAGCCGATCGGCGGACGGGAGCAACTCTCTGGATGGCGCAACTCTATGCCATGCTTCTCAAGCGCTTCTACTACTTCCTCTGTCACTTTGGACAGTTTTTCTTCCAGGTGTCAGCTTTTTGAGGAGACGGATTTGATTGTTGCGTCACAGATCGTTGTGCCACTTGTGCTCATAGTCGGCTACGCCCTGTCGGAAAGTTTAAGTGCGACTGCCAAGGACTTGGCGATGAAGAACCAGCCGTCTCTGGGTGTGTGGTCAACAGAGTGCCGCTCATCGCCTTCTTTCAGGCACTGCCTACCACCAGAATCTGTTCGAGGAAACGATCCACACACCCGTCCACTTTACTGGACCCGAGTTCGCATCGCTTTCCGGTGGACTTTCGAAAATTGACGCTGCAAACAACTTCACGGCATACTTGTTGGAGCGCGGAAAAGTAAACCTGTATACAGTTTTTTTGTGTAAAGCTGCGCATTGTTCACCATTTCTGGAGTGGTCTAGTGACTATGAAAGAACACGCACACCTTGCAGCGTCTGCCCGTAATGGCGTTCGCATTTGACGTGAAATCGACGGACATCATCATTTACTTCAACGAAAATGTGAGTAGCCTCATGTGTCGAAAAGTGACCAGAAACCCTCAATTAAGTCGCCCGTATCGATACCAGTCGCACTGAACGTATTGGCAAATGCTAGGCTGGGATCAGGTTGGATGTCCACACCATCTTCCTAACCTAACTGTTTTCTTTTCTTCAGGCTCAATTTCGACGTCGTTCCGCCAAGTGATGCGAGCCTTCGATGAACAAGGTTTGGGCATCGACAGTGCTTCCAGCAGTGCACAGTATCGTGAGTGCTTGATCGACAACTACGTTGGTCTAACGTGTGCGCGATTCAGCTATGGAGCTGGGAATCATCGTGTACGTTGTCTGTGTCATGGTGTCGTCACCATTCGTCGTGTTTCTGGTCGATGAGCGCGTGGGCGGATTCCGTCACCAGGTGAGTCGACATCGGCTCTATGCTTATGACCACGAGACTTCAGCAATGGCTCACCGGCGTGTCTCCACTCGTGTTGTGGGGCGGACTGCTCATCTACGACTTTTTCATATATTTCGTTGTCGCCGTGGCCACTGTTGTGGAAATCAAGCTGATAGATTTGTATCCCGCCTACTTTATCGAGTACGCGAAACCAATGGTGGCACGAAGAACTGTTCTCTTTCAGAGTCGCCGCGCTTTGCTTGCTGTACTTTGCAGCAGCCGCGCCGTTCATATACGCAGCGTCTTTCCTGTTCCATTCCCCGGCTAGGGTTCGTTAAAGTGTCACACCTTCTCAATTCACCACAACTGTTCAGGGCAATTTGGCCGTCTTTCTCTGGCAAGCGCTGGTAGGCACGTTGATTGCTGTCTTGATGATGTTGACCCGCGTTCGAGATGGCGATTTTTTCGTGAGTAACGTGCGATGGTTGTAGAGACCAATCACGTGTGTTCAGCCTTCGCCCAATTACATTGCGCGGATCATTGTCCCTCCGTTCGGACTGTGCGATGGTTTCTTGGACATCTGGAGACATGATAGAGCACTCGTCCAAAAAGTGATGGGGATGCTGAATGGGCGAGGACAACAACAGTTTCATGAACTTGATGAACGACAGAACATGCGTGAGTCACATTGCGCGCACTGCGCCAATCGCCAATGAATTTCGTAGTAGTGATGGTACACAAAGTTACAAAACTCAGTGGGCCGGTCCTAACATCGCGTTGCATTTGCGAGAAATCTTGCGTTTGCAAGAATTCTTGCGATTGCAAGACATCTTGTAACTCTAGAAAGAATCGCGAACGGAAGACACTGATGGCAAAACAATGATTGTGCTTGATACATTCGGATGAGGGCTATCGAGAGACATCGTCATTTATCGATAAGTCTATCAATATAACAAACCCGTATGGTCTCGCATGCTGCGCGATGATATGTTAAACGCGCGCACCTGCGCGACAGTGATGTGGACTCGGTTCCCAAGTTTGAGGTGCATGCAATCCTTTGCATTTGCAGGAAATCTTGACATGTCAAGTTTGAGGTGCATGCAATCCTTTGCATTTGCAGGAAATCTTGACATGTCAAGTTGCAATGCAAGAATCTTTGCGTTTACAACGTTACATTGCAAGAATTCTTGTATTTGCAAGATTTCTTGCAATTGCAACGCGATGTTAGGACCGGCCCTCAGTGAATTGGGGAAAGTTACACTGTAACAATATGGTATCAAAAAACATAGGAATTGAAATATTCCCGAACTAGCTGATTTTTATGATTTAGTGCCCACGTTTGTGATAATGATCGTTTCTTCCATCTACATGACCATCATTTTCGTCATGATGCAGTTCCGCACGGTGAGGCTCTGTGCTATGAATGACTTTAAGACTTTATATCTTTTACATATATTCCAGATTCGGTTCTGGTTTGTTCGCAAGATCGGTGATCCCATTTACTACAAGATTCACAAAAACAAACACGGAGACGTAAGCAACACAAAAAACCGCGTATCTCGATTGTCGTTTGTATTTAGAATGAGGCGAACGACGATAAGGAAGACGACGACGTGCAGAGGGAGAGGGAGCGAGTGATGGGGCAGCTGGACGAGCCTGTCACCAGATCGAGAGTGCGTGAGCAACATCTGACAAGTTGAATATTCCACTTGAAGAGTATGTCAACCGAAGTGAACAAGTCAAAAACGGCCGAGACGGCAACAAAAATGGGCGCCTCCGGAACGGTACAGTCCTCGATAAACATTGGAAAGGAAGACGGCGATGTTCTCAAGGTATAGTAGACACTCTGTTACTCTACATAGATTTTTCAGGTGAAAAGCCTGGTCAAATCGTATGGATCTTTCACGGCGGTCGACCACCTGACGTTTGGAGTGAAGCCGAACGAGTGTCTGGGTCTTCTGGGAGTGAACGGCGCTGGCAAGACGTCGACATTCAATGTGATCACAGGAACGCAGTTTGCTAGCAGTGGCAACGCGACAGTCAACGGGCGCGAGGTGACACAGCGAGTGGTGAGTCGCACAGGCCAGTATCGATCGCGCGCCCTCTGTGCCACTCTGTGCCACTGCGCGTTGACCCGATTATCGATCGGGGGCGCCGTCACAGAGTGAGACGCTGCGCATTGCAGCCGATCGGCTACTGTCCGCAGTTTGATGCTCTGATGTTGGATCTGACTGGCCGGCAGAACCTCCGAATTCTGGCGCTCCTCCACGGATTCAAGTAACACACTGTCACTCGGTAGAAAAGAACATGTTGTTTAGGGATGCGAATCAGCGCGTTTCTGACGTGTTGTCGCAAGTGGGAATGGAGAAGCACGCGGACAAGAAGGTGAACCGATGCAGTGGCGGACAGCGGCGGCGTCTCAGCGTGGCCGCCGCCATTCTGTCCGAAGCGGACCTGGTCATCCTCGACGAACCCACTGCCGGCATCGACCCGAAGGCTCGCCGCGAGATCTGGGACCTGCTGTCGGCGATTCGCGCGTCTGGCACCGCCATCCTCCTCACATCTCATTCTATGAGCGAGTGCGAGGCGCTGTGCAGTCGCATTGCTGTGCTCAGCAAGGGAAAGATGATCGCCGTCGGATCCGCGCAGCATCTCAAGAGCAGGTGTGCACGAGATAGTACATTCATCAAAAACGTACAATCATGCGCAACGTACGAACAATAATCTAGTAATATCAACAGCATGTAAACAATCAAATGGTGATGAGATGACTTTGAGGTACGGCAAGCACTTCTGCCTGACGATGACCCTGTCTTCCGAAGAGAGTACGGACGAGAAAAAGAACGAGGTGATGACTGGTATCAAGAACGAGTTCGGCGAGGCGAACACATCTTTCCTCACTTCTAACACCAGTGAGGTTCAGTGCAAGGTACGATACTTGCAATTTGACAAACAAAAAGTCATGGAATGTAGATCACGCGTCAAGATGGCGACAAGTGGTCTGCGATGTTCACTCGGGTGCTGGCATTGAAGAAGACACTGGGAGTGGCCGACTTCTGTCTCTCGCAAGCATCTCTCGAAGACACTTTCCAGTGTCTCGCCGGAGCGCATCGCAAAGCGGCCGAGGCTCACAAGTAGACTAAAACAACATTTTAAACTTAAACGTTAACTTCGAATAACTCGTATGATTGGTGGTGAAAAGCTGGAATAAATTGACGTTATGTTACCTCGTTGTTTAAAAAAAAACTTGTGTGAAGTGATTCTTTTTTAAACGTTTAGTTGCGACGAAATATTTGTAAAAACATAGGAAACATACAACTCTATATATTATAATTCATTAAGCGTATTCAGTTAAGCGTTCATTCTGTTCTTGTTTTGTAACATGTCTATACAACGTGTTTCGCACGTATTCGTCCACTCTGAAGGTGAATTGTCTCACTGCTGTAGTGATACCGCTCTTTCCGACTACCGCTTCAAAAAGCCATACTACGTCAAAACGCTGTGAGTTCCGTTTTTCGAGTGATTGGCTTCGATAGATTACGATGTCGACTCTTTCACTTATAAGAGAAATACCTGCCAATCGATGTGAATTTAGTTGACTAGTGACTTTTGTGAAAATCAGCTACATATATCAGTTTGTCAGTGAAAGGAAAGCGACAAATCGAAAAGGTACTATAGTAAATACTGTTCCATAATTCATACTCTTTACCCGTGTTTTGACTGCTTGTAGTTGTTATCCAAACAAACTTTTTCGTGATACGTTTTTTTTTTAATTATCTCGTTAACTTGTCGCCACACATCATTCAATCATATATCGCCTTGTTTAATTAGAGAGGGCGCGCAGCGCCCTCTCTTTTGGCTTAGGATAGGGCTCGCGCCAGAACTTTCAAGAAGCGATGTCCAAAAAATCATGTTAGCAGGAATGCGCACTCATCCAATTTATGTTAGTTAGATTTGCACGGTTCCGTAGGCCATATCACAAATTGATGGCATCTTTGTATCTTTTCTCCGAAAGAAGTTATGAGCGATCTCGCGCACCCTTGAGGTGAGAGGCCAGCGTGTG
This sequence comes from Rhabditoides inermis, assembly GCA_963966185.1. NCBI lineage: Eukaryota > Metazoa > Nematoda > Chromadorea > Rhabditida > Rhabditidae > Rhabditoides > Rhabditoides inermis. The sequence goes on along the minus strand of CAWZYM010000348.1, from coordinate 665,916 downwards.
GGTGGGTGGGTGGGTGGATGTCGTGTCCGGTAACGCTGACTCTCTGCCAAAAGCGTACCCTCTCGGCGTTTTCTGCGCGTGTTCTCAAACTAGCACTTTGAGTGTAGTTCGCCTCGCCGCCGCCAGCGTCTAATTCGCGCCGGGTTTGCGTTGTTTTGTTTTCTCTGGCTCTGGCTAGCTCTCTCTCTCTCGGCAGGCGGGCAGGGCGCGCAGAGAAATTAACGACAGAGCTTGGGAATCAGAAACAGAAGAAATTTCTATGAAATTCAACAAAAGCACATATATTATCTGTTAAAAAGTACTTGCGTAAAGATATTAAGTTTGTCTTGACCCAATTTAACAAAAGCGCATGCATAAAACGTTTACAAATACTAACACAAACCTGCGCATAACGGACAGTGGACACTAACAGATTAAATATAACAATACAAATGAATAACGTCATACGTCCATATTAGAGAGAGAGAGAGAGAGAGAGAGAGGAGAGAGAGAGAGGGGGGAGAGAGGCGCAGGTTTGTGTTAGTATTTGTAAACGTTTTATGCATGCGCTTTTGTTGAATTGGGTCAAGACAAACTTAATATTTTTACGCAAGTACTTTTTAACAGATAATGACAAGTTGTCTTATAAAGTGGTGCATAATGTGAGATTGCAGGTTTTGAGAGAGCTGGCTGAGCTGGCTATCCAATGGGGTACACCGTGAAGTCAGACTCATATCTTCACGATCGAAGACCCGCTTTCAAGGTGGGAACTTGAAGAAGTGTTATTAGTATGTAGTTTCAATGATCAATTTGAAGGTGATTTTTTTTACTCTCCGAACCTAGTGTCCGGTCGAATGGAACGGTTTAACCCTGCCTGGAAACATGTCATTATGTTTTTCCAAACCCTGTCACGAAAACACCTGTTGACTCTTTTTGACGTTTCGTACTATATCGATAAGGTGCGGTGATTGGTGAGTCACTTCTCACAACTTGTATCCGTTCGCACTCGCATTGCAAAACGCTTCTTATCTACTATGTTATCCACTCTGCTCCTGGCTGTTTCTCAATATACTGATAGCTACCAGCTGATTCACAATAAATATCGAGGACGAGTGTAGTGCTGTGTAGTGCTGGCGATCACTCACGCACCCAACTACTCTTGTTGGTCGATGTATAGCTTGCCCGGATCATTTTCCTTCGATTGCGTGTTGATCTCACCGCGCCGCGCCGCCTACATTCTCGAATACGCCCATCTCGACTATCAAGCTGTTGCAGGGGAGGCAATGAGCGAGTCTATCCCTATCCTCGTGTCGTCGCAGCTCGATCACATGTCGAAATCCGCCAACGACATCTATTCCATCGCCGGCGACTTTGAAGTCATCCCACCCCACCTCGGTGATGCACTTTTGACTATGTTACTATTACTTTTGACTTACACTTTTGACTATGTTGAGTATGTTTGACTACTTTTGACTAGCAACATGTTGTTGTATGATGCCTTTAGTATAACGTATGACAATGCGCAGAGAACACGGAGATGGACTTATACGCGCGCTTTTTCGCAGCTCCGAGAGCCGTCAACGCCGACGCGCAACTGCCCATCTCGTGCGTTACTCTTCTATACGAACGTTTATTGTTAGAGAGAGAGAGAGAGAGAGAGAGAGAGAGAGCGAGAGAGAGAGAGAGATAGAGAGAGAGAGAGAGAGAGATCTACAACTTTTCAATGTGACATTGCTTGCAGTTCCATGGCGAGCGTGTACAGCGACTTCCGCCCGTCGAACTCTCTGTCGAAGCCGGCCGGATCGTTGTCGACCCTGGTGAGATAAGCAGCGAGATGTGAGCTGTTTGATGATGGCTCTCGAGTGCAGTGCACGTCTGTGTCGGGGCTCTCTTCGACTCGCAGCCTGCACGGCAGCGAGGGATCCGCGCAAGGTGCGCCTCTCTCTCCAGCCACGTCCACTGGCACCACCCTGCATGATCCTTCCACACACACCGATGCGCCCCACTCGCTACAACATGTGAATCAATTAATTTTTTTGTTTATATAATTACTCTCTTACAGGACGACGCTCTTACTCCTCAGGCTAGTCTGGACAGGGAAGATCTGGAGGAAATGATGAAGAAAGAACTGGATGATAGTATAAAGAAGGAACTGGAGGGGAAGAAGGAGAAGCAGAGAAAGGAAAAGGAGCACGCAGATAAAGAGAAGGAAGAGCTGGAGGAGAGGCAGAGGGAGGAGAACGAGCAGGTGGATACGGAAAAGAATAAGCTGGAGGAGAGGGAGAGGGAGGAGAAGGAGCAGGCGGATGAGGAGCTAGAGAAAAAGCAGAGAAAGGAGAAGGAACGAGCACATAAGAAAAATGAAGAGCTGGAGGAGAGGGAGAGGACAGGAGAAGGAGCAGGCGGATAAGGAGAAGGAGGAGACTGTGGACAAGCTGAGGTGAGTGTGTGGAGGAGAGTGTGGATGGATGGATAGCTGGGTTGTGTGTGCAGGACGGAGCTGAGTGAGATGACGGCGCGCCACGCCCGGGAACACGACATGCGAGTGAAGGCCGAGGAGCAGATCAAGCAGCTCGAGGCAGACGGCGAGTCGCTTCTCGAACTCAAACTCATCCTTCAGAAGGAGCTCGCCACGGTCAAGCAGGAGGTGCATCAGCCGTAGTAGAATATTTCTACATCTTGTATTCCAGCTGGCTGCGACAAAGGCAGATCTGACTGCGGCCGTGATGGAGGCGGGCAAATACCGCGCCTGCGTAAAGGCCATGCAGGTCAGACACCACTTTTTCGACGAAAAGTTGCTCACCGTTCGCGCATCTGCCGCGTGCAAGCTGAGTGGATAACAGGCTTGTCGAGTTATAGTTGCAATCTACTCTGTCTCTGTATGGAATATATAGTGGGTCCGCAAAAGAGTTCAGGAGAGACTTCAGGGTGGTTAGACAAAGATCAGAACTCATTGGATGATAGTTTCAACTTAACAAAATTTTGCGTGTGTACCCAAGAACGAACCCGCGGACCGCTGCTTACTAATCTAAGCGACAGCGTTACCAAAACACTGCGTGGTCATGTGCGAAAAGCAGCGACTTTGAACAAAGAACTCCAAGTAAAATCTGCAGAGTTTCTCGTTCAGTATACTATAAGTTCAAAATCCACGATAATGTTTTCAACGAAAAATACGGTACCAAATGCGAGTCTATAATAGTGCCTATCAGATCCATGGAAAGCTATCAGTGATAGATGTTCTATTAACTATACGTGTTTTCTTTCACCGCGCTGTGTGGTCGGTTCGACTAAATGATCCTGCGAGAGTAGCAAGGCGATACAGAAGTTCACGAGAGCTTCTTCACCGGTACATATAACGATTCCGGATAGACCTCTGAACTCTGAACTCTGATGCAGATCTCAAAACACATTTGCACCAGGTGTTTGCGCGCAAATTGTGCTCTTGGAAAGTGGGAGATGATTTTAGCTGCTTATAGGACGACCACACCGACGGCACGCGTCTTCTGGCAAAGCGCGAACAGAAGATTCGCCGCCTCAACGACATTATCAGGATGTTCGAGGCACAGAAGAGAGAAGACGTCAACTTCTAGAAGTCTGTTCTCAGTCAACAGCGGAATTGAAACTTCGATCACTTTCCACCTTACACTCTTAACACAGAATCGTTATCTTTGAAATGCAGTGCCCATCAGATTTATGGAACTCTGAACGTATAGTCTCCCATGTTGGCATGTTTACTCTCTCGGTTTATTTGAAAAATATCGGGTTCACGCTTGTTTTTACACAAACACATGTAGAGTTGGAGATTATTGGTTATAAGATAAAAATGGTTGAAATTGTGTGTTTAAAAGGCATCAATAACAACACGTACGCATCCACGGGCCTACCGAAATCCGTGTTGTTGGAACTCGGAGTAGGCATTGTATTACTGTATTTCACCTATCTTATCGTAATTTACGTAATCGATATTGTGTGCTACTTGATTCGAGATATATATTCTGATTCTGATTCTGTTTGAAAGGGTGGCACTGGCATCTTCCGCAACGCGACCCTCCATATTCCGGCTCGTGAACTGGTAATAATGATGAAACAGGGCATTTCCCCCGTTCATCGTACGGCAGTTCCCTTTCCGAATATTTCCCACACACCTTTCGATGACATATAGTGGGTCCCCCGTTTTCGCGGTCCGCCGAAACGAAAAATGGAATACGAGATGTGACAGTCCCGACTCATAAGTTGAGATACCAGACGCGTTTCGCTAGTTCATTTTTCACTTTCCAGACCGGTTAGCGGTGTGAACGAGATGAAGTTGCATACGTAATGTAGGGAAATGAACTGTGCCACTAGCGCACCAACTACCGTAGCCGCGTCATATTTTAAAAAGTGATTGAATTGCGATAGATTGTTCCCAATTTGAGTACTAATAGCCTCAGGCAAAAACGAGTACGTGACGTCTTCGTAGTTTACGAGGAGTGTAGTAGGGGCCACACCCTCGGATTCGTACCAAATTTATATAATACCTTAGTTAGAACCCTAGCCATCGAATTGTGGTGTCCGAATTTCCTAAACAAACTATACGTTTCCGGTACGAAAACGTACAGGGCTCGTTTTTCGCGTTCTTCTCACCCTACGCGGCGGTCAAAGACGTTGTGGCCTAGTGGCGAAAGCGTCTGCCTGCCGAAATGACCCTCACGAGTTCGATTCCGCGCACATGCTTTTTGTTTTGCCAACTGATATGGTTGATCGTCTCGCTGTTCAAAAACTGGTTAGTGAAGAAAAGAATTGACGAAAGGTATGACCGACTCTATGGTTTCTCTTCAAGAAGGACGACTGTCAGGAACAGAGATGATCTACCGTGCGCATCATTACAATTTTAAACTCTACACAATAATCACACACGATCAAAATACATACGACAGTGTGAAGTAGCTTGACGACGTTCGGGACTTCTCTGACAGAAGACGATACAGTTGCGAGCTAGATATGGCTGATGCAAATATCACTACGTCACTACGACGATCGACAGCTGACATTGAGATCGACAAGACTGTCTCATTAAAAAAAAACTTATTTGATAGAGTTGTTTCATGGACCATGAGAAAATGATGATATAGTCAGAAAGTACAAGTCCATAAATTTTTGACAATACAAAAAGCATGTGCGTGGAATCGAACTCGTGAGGCTCATTTCGGCAGGCAGACGCTTTCGCCACTAGGCCACAACGGCTCGGTCTTCGGCCGCCGTGTAGGGTGAGAGGAACGCGAAAAACGAGCCCTGTACGTTTTCGTACCGGAAACGTATAGTTCGTTTAGGAAATTCTGACACCACAATTCGATGGCTAGGGTCCTAACTAAGGTATTCTATCAATTTGGTACGAATCCGAGGGTGTGGCCCCTACTACACTCCTCGTTAGATTTATTCGCATTGAAGTTGTGATCGATATCTGATCGATAAACGGAAATAACTCCTCGGCAGATGACTAGCGCTCCGGCGCGCTGTCGCGCGCCTCCGCACTAGGCATACAAGATACAAAAATAGACAAAATAGAAAAATAGTTGCTTTTTGCGTAGAAACATGTATTTCTTTCAAGTTCTGTCTGTTTTTTTTTTGTTTAGCCGGTTGAATCCGGGGTCCTCCTAGTCGAGAACAAGATAGGGTTCTTGGACTACGACGACGTCAGCAGAGGTAGTTGGGTTGGGTGGCGTCGGACGTCTTGAATTCCGTTCTTGAGTCCGTAGATGGTGCTGTGACGCTTTTTGGCTACCATGAGAGTGGTTTGCCACACCACAGGGGCTGGGTGAATTTCGCAAGAATGGTTGACTCCGAGGGGGATCGAACCAGCGACCGTGAGATTTAGAGACGAACGCTCTATCCACTGAGCCGCGCCCCCGGCGTCTGTTTCAACTATCTCTCACCTACTTTTTTCTTCTGTTTTCTTTCTAGTTTTCTCTATTTTCAACTCATTACTTCCTCTTCCTCCATATCTCTCTTCTACCTCTTTCCCCTCTCTCTCTCTCTCTCTCTCTCTCTCTCTCTCCCTCTCTCCCTCTCTACCCTCCTTCCTCTCTCCACCTCCGTCTCTCTCTTTTTCACTATCTTTTATCTCTATTCTCACGTCTCCGCAGCGGTGACAACAAAATTCTAGAGACAGTACTATGGCACCTTCTGTCTAATCTTCTACTCTCACGTCTGCAGCAGTCACTGCGACTATGGAGAGACAGTTACATATTCTCTCCTTCCTCTCTCCTATCTTCTCTCTCTCTCTCTCTCTCTCTCTCTCTCTCTCTCTCTCTCTCTGTCTTCTCTCTCTCTCTTTCTCTCTCTCTCTCTCTCTCTCTCTCTGTCTTTTTCTTGTCTCACGTCTCTGCATCGGTGACAACAATTATCTAGAGACAGTACTATGACACCTTTTATCTACTCTTCTACTCTCACGTCTGCAGCAGTCACTGCCACTTTCAATAGACAGTTATGTCTACTCTCCCTCCTCTCTCCTTCCTTCTCTCTTCTCTCTCTCTCTCTCTCTCTCTCTCTCTCTCTTTCTGTCTCTCTGTCTTTTTCTTGTCCTTATCTCACGTCACCGCATCGGTGACAACAATTTTCTAGAGACAGTACTATGGTACCTTTTATCTACTCTTCTACACTCACGTCTGCAGCAGTCACTGTCACTTTCAATAGACAGTTATGTCTACTCTCCCTCCTCTCTCTTTCTCTCTCTCTTCTCTCTCTCTCTTCTCTTCTTTTTCTCTCTTTCTCTCTCTCTCTCTCTCTCTCTCTTTCTGTCTCTCTGTCTTTTTCTTGTCTATTCTCACGTCACCGCATCGGTGACAACAATTTTCTAGAGACAATACTATGGCACCTTTTATCTACTATTCTACTCTCACGTCTGCAGCAGTCACTGCGACTTTCGAGAGACAGTTATGTGAAAACAACTTTTTTACTACTACTCTCTTCTGTCTACTGTCTACTCTCCCTGCTGTCTACTCTCTCACGTTCTAAAAAGTATACTTCGAACGCCTGTGCTTGCCAAATGACATGTGAGGTGAAATCGATTCTCACCTCACCTCACTCCCACTCGTCACTGTACTGCATCAATAAGCGGAATTTCAGGCTCAATTTGTTCAAGTAATGAACTGAAGATACATACACGCAAGGGCTGTAGTTGAAGTGTTCAAGTTCTATGTATGTTCTATATGTAGCTTAGTTTTTGTCTTTTCTAACTATCTCTCCTACTTCTTTTTCACCAAATTCATGTTTCACAGATGTACACTGCCCCATCTCTTTCTCCTCCACATTGTTCTGTCTACTTTCCATCCTATCTCCCTCCTTCTCCCCCTGCCCCCTCCCCCCTCTCTCTCTCTCTCTCTCTCTCTCTCTTTCCTCGACACAGTTCTACTCTCCCCTATCTCTCCTCTCTCTCTCTCTCTTCTCTCTCCCACTGTCTCGCTATCTCTTTCTCCTTTTCTCTTTCTCTTTCAGTGGTCTCTAGAAACAGTATTATATATTATCTATTGTCTACTGTCAACTTTCTAGAGACAATACTAATACTATGCTCTTGTTTGTCTACTGCATCTTTTTCTTCTACTGTGACAACAACTTTCTAGAACCTTTTACTATGTTTTCTTCTTTTTACTTTTACCTTTCGTCACCTCTTCCACTCTCACTCTCACATCTGCAGTAATCTGAGTAATCACTATCACTATCACTGCTCTCTCCCTCTCCCCTTCTCTCTCTCTCTCTCTCTCTCTCTCTCTCTCTCTCTCTCTTTTTCTCTCCTATTTTCTCTCTTTCTCTCTCTCTCTCCTATTCTTTCTCTTGTATACTTTCACGTCCCCGCTGCGGTGACAACAACTTTCTAGAGACAGTACTATGTTACCTTCTCACATCTGCAGTAGTCACTGCGACCTTCGAGAGACAGTTATGTGACTTTTTTCAAACAGAAAGTACTACTCTTTTCTCTACTGTCTTTTCTCTCTACTGTCTACTCTCTCACGTTCTAAAAATATAATTTGACCACCTGTGCTTGCCAAATGACATGTAAGGTGAACTCGATTCTCACCTCACCTCACTTCCACTCGACACTGTACTGCATCGAAAAGCGTGATTTCAGGCTGAATACGTACAAGAGTACAGGTAATAAACTCAAAACATACTTTCAACTGAAAAAATACAGTACACAGTTCTATATTACGTCTACAATGACTTCGAGAAAAAAAAGCCGGCTGGCGCGCCCTAACACGTTGTGCGCACGTGTGAAGGAGTTTGAAACAGTTTGAGGTTGATTTGATCGTTAAAAAACACTATCTATTGACGTCTAGAAACATTTTACTTAACTTTCAAACTTCAACGTTTCGTTTTGTCAAAGTTGTTCGTTGAAGATTTTGTCTTTTTCAATTGACTCAATCCATTATTGTTTTATTCAGACATATTCCTATCAAAAAGACACAACTGAGTAATTATGGCTCAGTGATTGCGAATGCCAACTATTCGATATCGATCGGTTGACCTGGTGGCTGGTAGCGAGCGATTCGGTGGGCGCGACCCCAGCAAGCAACGCGCGGTCAGAAAATGTCTAATACTGTATGAAGGCAAAGTCCGATCGATCTGAAACTTTGACAGAAGGGGTTTTTAGCCCATAAAAGCTTAAGTTTACAAATTGGACCCTCTATCTCGTCTGTACGAAAAGTCGATCATATTCGCCATATTTGGTGACTTTTCAAAAAAGGAAACAAGTTTTTATAATCTATTATACGTTATCTTTCTCCTATTCAATTTTTATAGAAATCGATGATCATGAATTTTGGGTGCATTTTGGGTACATTCGCCTATTTGGGCATGAAGATGAGGTCACAGGCAGCTGGTATCGCGGCTATCGACTTTTTCTAGGTCGATTCACCTACCCTCCAAATTTCGTTCTAATTGAAGTATTTTGAAATTTTTCTCCATAGTTAAGAGATTAGGTGATAACTATGATTAGGAGATCGCTATTGGCGAGATATTTGGAATTTTGCGTTCTCAGGTATTGAAGAAACTTTCTAGAAAAAATGAGTAGTTAGAGTAGACTTTGAAAAGAGATATCTCTCCGGAAGGACAGACAGACAGACAGACACCATAGTAAATTTTAGTATGAAAGGGGGACTAGCGCGCTTTGCGCGCTAGAAATATAGGTATTAAATAAAGGAGAAAATTATCTATCGATTGATATATAGATTGACTCGATTTGTGATCTAGAAGTGCTATTAGGAGCTGTGCTAGAAGTGCTGTTGTCATTCTTCCAGTAGATGGCTGATCTTTATTTCTTTCCTTATTTTTTTTCAGTTTTTTTTGAATAATGAGAAAGTGTCAGTGTCTCTGGTTGATAGTATCTGCTTGACTGCTTTTCTACAGATGTTATATTTACTATACTCATATAAGGCGCTCCGGTACGCTTCGCGCGCCTCCGCGGTCAAAGTATATCAGTAGATCAGTAAAAATAAGAATATATTGATCACTGATACAGATATGCATTCTCTCCGACTCTCTGATCTTTCACTTTCTCGTATACACATAGAAAGCGCTCCGGCACGCTCCGCGCGCCTCCGCGGTCAAAGTCGATCAGTAGATCAGTAATAATAAGAATATATTGAGCACTGTTACTGATATGCATTTTCTCCGACTCTCTGATATCTCTCTCGTATACACATGAAGGGCGCTCCGGCACGCTCCGCGCGCCTCCGCGGTCAAAGCCGATCTGTAGAACAGTAATTATAATAATACATTGATCACTGATACTGATATGCATTTTCTCCGACTCTCTGATTTTTTTACTCTTTCGTATGCACATACATAGAAGGCGCTCCGGCACGCTTCGCGCGCCTTCGCGGTCAAAGTCTATCAGTAGATCAGTAATAATAAGAATATATTGATCACTGTTACTGATATGCATTTTCTCCGACTCTCTGATATCTCTCTCGTATACACATGAAGGGCGCTCCGGCACGCTCCGCGCGCCTCCGCGGTCAAAGCCGATCTGTAGAACAGTAATTATAATAATACATTGATCACTGATACTGATATGCATTTTCTCCGACTCTCTGATCTTTCTTTCTCTCGCATGCACATAGAAAGCGCTCCGGCACGCTCCGCGCGCCTCCGCGGTCAAATTCTATCAGTAGATCAGTAATAGTAAGAATGCATTGATCACTGCTACTGATATGAATTTTCTCCGACTCTCTGATCGTTAACTTTCTCGTATGCACATAGAAAGCGCTCCGGCACGCTCCGCGCGCTTCCGCGGTCAAAATATATCAGTAGATCAGTAATAGTAAGAATGCATTGATCACTGCTACTGATATGAATTTTCTCCGACTCTCTGATCGTTCACTTTCTCGTATGCACATAGAAAGCGCTCCGGCACGCTCCGCGCGCCTCCGCGGTCAAAATATATCAGTAGATCAGTAATAGTAAAAATGCATTGATCACTGCTACTGATATGAATTTTCTCCGACTCTCTGATCGTTCACTTTCTCGTTCGCACATAGAAAGCGCTCCGGTACGCTCCGCGCGCCTCCGCGGTCAAAATATATCAGTAGATCAGTAATAGTAAGAATGCATTGATCACTGCTACAGATATGAATTTTCTCCGACTCTCTGATCTTTCTTTCTCTCGTATGCACATAGAAAGCGCTCCGGCACGCTCCGCGCGCCTCCGCGTTCAAAATTTATCAATAGATCAGTAATAGTAAGAATGCATTGATCACGGCTACTGATATGAATTTTCTCCGACTCTCTGATCGTTCACTTTCTCAAAAGCACATAGAAAGCGCTCCGGCACGCTCCGCGCGCCTCCGCGGTCAAAATATATCAGTAGATCAGTAATAGTAAGAATGCATTGATCACTGCTACTGATATGAATTTTCTCCGAATCTCTGATCGTTCACTTTCTCGTATGCACATAGAAAGCGCTCCGGCACGCTCCGCGCGCCTCCGCGGTCAAAATATATCAGTAGATCAGTAATAGTAAGAATGCATTGATCACTGCTACTGATATGAATTTTCTCCGACTCTCTGATCGTTCACTTTCTCGTTCGCACATAGAAAGCGCTCCGGTACGCTCCGCGCGCCTCCGCGGTCAAAATATATCAGTAGATCAGTAATAGTAAGAATGCATTGATCACTGCTACAGATATGAATTTTCTCCGACTCTCTGATCTTTCTTTCTCTCGTATGCACATAGAAAGCGCTCCGGCACGCTCCGCGCGCCTCCGCGTTCAAAATTTATCAATAGATCAGTAATAGTAAGAATGCATTGATCACGGCTACTGATATGAATTTTCTCCGACTCTCTGATCGTTCACTTTCTCAAAAGCACATAGAAAGCGCTCCGGCACGCTCCGCGCGCCTCCGCGGTCAAAATATATCAGTAGATCAGTAATAGTAAGAATGCATTGATCACTGCTACTGATATGAATTTTCTCCGAATCTCTGATCGTTCACTTTCTCGTATGCACATAGAAAGCGCTCCGGCACGCTCCGCGCGCCTCCGCGGTCAAAATATATCAGTAGATCAGTAATAGTAAGAATGCATTGATCACTGCTACTGATATGAATTTTCTCCGACTCTCTGATCGTTCACTTTCTCGTTCGCACATAGAAAGCGCTCCGACACGCTCCGCGCGCCTCCGCGGTCAAAATATATCAGTAGATCAGTAATAGTAAGAATGCATTGATCACTGCTACAGATATGAATTTTCTCCGACTCTCTGATCTTTCTTTCTCTCGTATGCACATAGAAAGCGCTTCGGCACGCTCCGCGCGCCTTCGCGTTCAAAATTTATCAGTAGATCAGTAATAGTAAGAATGCATTGATCACGGCTACTGATATGAATTTTCTCCGACTCTCTGATCGTTCACTTTCTCGTTCGCACATAGAAAGCGCTCCGGCACGCTCCGCGCGCCTCCGCGGTCAAAATATATCAGTAGATCAGTAATAGTGAGAATGCATTGATCACTGCTACTGATATGAATTTTCTCCGAATCTCTGATCGTTCACTTTCTCGTATGCACATAGAAAGCGCTCCGGCACGCTCCGCGGTAAAAGCCTATGAGTAGCTGGTTGACAATTTTTATTTATTAGAGATACAAATATACTTTATAGTTATAAGTTATTACTGGTCTTATATTATAAAATTTAAGCGAGCGAGCGAGAGAGAGAGAGAGAGAGAGATGAGCAGCTGGTTGACAATTATTATTTGTTTTAGATCCTAGTAGACTTCATAGTTATCAATAATCTAAAATCATAATATATAAGAGAGAGATAGAGGAAGAGAGGGAGAGAGGGAGAGAAAGAGAAAAAAAGAGAGAGAGAGAGAGAGAGAGACGTGAGAAGAGAGGGATAAGTAAAGGAGAGAGATGAGAAAAGGAGGTTACATAATATTTCGCCTCGCCTCACTTCTATGATTGAATATAGAATGACGTGAGTGCAAATACATAGTATTGTTTTATTGTATGTGCTCAGAAAATAGTTTGTTGGAGTGTGGTGAGCTGTTTCGTAGTGCATGGTGATGTTCTCGCTCATTTGCACAATTGACTGTCTTTTTCTCTGACATCAGACAGACTGGCAGCTGGCGCACTCTCACCTCGCCACACTCTCTCGTCGCGGGGCAATAAAGTGGCGTCGATTAGAGGAATTTAATTGATAGCGGGCGTCAGAGGTCACAAAAAGATGCAAATTTTGGTAGAAGTGTAGTGACCACCTATATGCATGTTGTAGTAAAGGGAGACCTTACACGATTGCCTAGTTTTCTTGAACAGCCCGCGACAACTGTTTGGTGTCGCCTCGCCTCGACTAAATCACTTCGTGAAAGGAAACCAGGAAGAGTTATAAAAAGATTACGGGCCAATTTGTAGGTGAGGGAGTGTAGAGGAGTGACGTCGAAACCGTTTTTCAATGTAATTATAATAATACATTGGTCACTAATACAGATATGCATTTTCTCCGACTCTCTGATCTTTCACTTTCTCGTCATAAAATAACTACTTTACGATCATAGATAGCCGCTCCGAGCGCCTCCGCGGTCAAATTCTATCAGTAGCTGGTTGACAATGATTAGTTATCACGGAATTGATATTATAAAATCTCTACTCTCGCCTATGATCATAGACAGCCGCTCCGCGCGCCTCCGCGGTCAAATTTTATCAGTAGCTGGTTGACAATGATTAGTTTTCACGGATCTAATATTATAAAATCTCTACTCTCGTCTATGATCATAGATCTCCGCTCAGCGCGCCTCCGCGGTCAAATTCTATCAGTAGCTGGTTGACAATGATTAGTTATGACGGATCTTATATTATAAAATCTCTACTCTCGCCTATAATCATAGACAGCCGCTCCGCGCGCCTCCGCGGTCAAACTATCAGTAGCTGGTGGACAATGATTAGTTATCACGGATCTAATATTATAAAATCTCTACTCTCGCCTATGATCATACACAGCCGGTCCGCGCGCCTCAGCGGTCAAACTATCAGTAGCTGGTTGACAATGATTAGTTATCACGGATCTTATATTATAAAATCTCTACTCTCGCCTATGATCATAGACAGCCGCTCCGCGCGCCTCAGCGGTCAAACTATCAGTAGCTGGTTAACAATGATTAGTTATCACGGATCTAATATTATAAAATCTCTACTCTCGCCTATGATCATAGACAGCCGGTCCGCGCGCCTCAGCGGTCCAACTATCAGTAGCTGGTTGACAATGATTAGTTATCACGGATCTTATATTATAAAATCTCTACTCTCGCCTATGATCATAGACAGCCGCTCCGCGCGCCTCAGCGGTCAAATTCTATCAGTAGCTGGTTGACAATGATTAGTTATCACAAGTCTAATATTATAAAATATCTACTCTCGCCTATGATCATAGATAGCCGCTCCGCGCGCCTCCGCGGTCAAATTCTATCAGTAGCTGGTTGACAATGATTATTTATCACGGATCTGATCTTATAAATCACCTACTCTCGCCTATGATCACAGACAGCCGCTCCGCGCGCCTCAGCGGTCAAACTCTATCAGTAGGTGGTTGACAATGATTAGTTTTCACGGAACTAATAATTGACTTGAAATGTGCTCTGGATGTGCTATTAGGAAATGTTCTAGGAGTGCTGTCGTCAGTCTTTCAGTAGATGACTGATCTTTATTCATTTCCTTTTTTTCTATTTTTCAGTAGTTTCAAATAATTAGAAAGTGTCACAGTTTATCAGTTTCTGGTTGATAGTATCTGGTTGACTGCTTTTCTACAGATGTGTTTACTACGCTCGTAGAAGGCGCTCCGGCACGCTCCGCTGTCAGAGCCTATCAGTAGATCAGTAATAAAATAACAATATAATGATCACTGATACTGATATGTATTTTCTCCGACTCTCTGATCTTTCATTTTCTCGTATGCACATAGAAAGCGCTCCGGCACGCTTCGCGCGCCTCCGCGGTCAAAGCCGATCAGTAGATCAGTAATTATAATAATACATTGATCACTGATACTGATATGCCTTTTCTCCTACTCTCTGATCTTTTACTCTCTCGTATGCACATAGAAGTCGCTCCGGCACGCTTCGCGCGCCTCCGCGGTCAAAGCCGATCAGTAGATCAGTAATTATAATAAAACATTGGTCACTGATACTGATATGCATTTTCTCCGACTCTCTGATTTTTTACTCTCTCTTATGCACATAGAAGGCGCTCCGGCACGCTTCGCGCGCCTCCGCGGTCAAAGCCGATCAGTAAATCAGTAATTATAATAAAACATTGATCACTGATACTGATATGCATTTTTTCCGACTCTCTGATTTTTTACTTTCTCGTATGCACATAGAGGGCGCTCCGGCACGCTCCGCGCGCCTCCGCGGTCAAAATATATCAGTAGATCAGTAATAGTAAGAATGCATTGATCACTGCTACTGATATGAATTTTCTCCGAATCTCTGATCTTTCACTCTCTCGTATGCACATAGAAAGCGCTCCGCGCGCCTCCGCGGTCACAAAATATCAGTAGATCAGTAATAGTAAGAATGCATTGATCACTGCTACTGATATGATTTTTCTCCGACTCTCTGATCTTTCACTCTCTCGTATGCACATAGAAAGCGCTCCGGCACGCTCCGCGCGCCTCCGCGGTCAAAATATATCAGTAGATCAGTAATAGTAAGAATGCATTGATCACTGCTACTGATATGATTTTTCTCCGACTCTCTGATCTTTCACTCTCTCGTATGCACATAGAAAGCGCTCCGGCACGCTCCGCGCGCCTCCGCGGTCAAAATATATCAGTAGATCAGTAATAGTAAGAATGCATTGATCGCTGCTACTGATATGAATTATCTCCGACTCTTTGATCTTTTACTCTATCGTATGCCTTTAGAGGACGCTCCGGCACGCTACGCGCGCCTCCGCGGTCAAAATATATTAGTAGATCAGTAATAGTAAGAATGCATTGATCACTGCTACTGATATGAATTATCTCCGACTCTTTGATCTTTCACTCTCTCGTATGCTCATAGAGGGCGCTCCGGCACACTCCGCGGTAAAAGCCTATCAGTAGCTGGTTGACATTTTTTATTTATTAGAGATACAAATATACTTTATAGTTATTAGTGGTCTTTTATTATAAAATTTAAGCGAGCGAGCGAGAGAGAAAGAGAGAGAGAGAGAGAGAGAGAGAGAGAGAGAGAGAGAGTGAGAGAGAGAGTGGGATGAGCAGCTGGTTGACAATTATTATTTGTTTCAGATCCTAGTAGACTTCATAGTTATCAATAATCTAAAATCATAATATATAAGAGAGAGAGATAGAGGAAGAGAGGGAGAGAGGAAGAGAAAGAGAGAGAGAGAGGGGCGTGAGAAGAGAGGGATAAGTAAAGGAGAGAGATGAGAAAAGGAGGTTACATAGTATTTGTATTTCGCCTCGCCTCACTTCTATGATTGAATATAGAATGACGTGAGTGCATATACATAGTATTGTTTTATTGTATGTGCTCAGAAAATAGTTTGTTGGAGTGTGGTGAGCTGTTTCGTAGTGCATGGTGATGTTCTCGCTCATTTGCACAATTGACTGTCTCTTTCTCTAACAGCAGACAGACTGGCAGCTGGCGCACTCTCACCTCGCCACACTCTCTCGTCGCGGGGCAATAAAGTGGCGTCGATTAGAGGAATTTAATTGATAGCGAGCGTCAGAGGTCACAAAAAGATGCAAATTTTGGTAGAAGTGTAGTGGCCACCTATTTGCATGTTGTAGTAAAGGGAGACCTTACACGGTTGCCTAGTTTTCTTGAACAGCCCGCGACAACTGTTTGGTGTCGCCTCGCCTCGACTAAATCACTTCGTGAAAGGAAACCAGGAGGATTTATAAAAAGATTACGGGCAGATTTGTAGGTGAGGGAGTGTAGAGGAGTGACGTCGAAACCGTTTTTCGATAGCTGAAGTCTGCGATTCGCAGTACTCGTTCTTGTAAGGCCTACTCGCCGCAGCCGATTCGCCAGTGACCCGTCTCCTCGCCTCACACACTATTTCGCCTCTTTTCTGTCTGACTCTCTCGGATTACGCGCTATTTCGTCGGACCTTTTTGAGCTTATAGCTCCGCGGATATGAGAGATAAAGATCTGAAAATTGGAATCCTGCATCTCGGGACCGAGACCATCGGATCGATGTCACGTTTGGCTAGATAGGAGTAGTGGGTGGCGCGGTAGAGCGATGTATGGACAGACACCATAGGGCATTTTACACATACTAGCGACTAGCGCGCTTCGCGCGCTAGAAATATAGGTATAAAATAGAGGAGAAAATTATCTATCGATTGATATATAGATTGATTTGATATGTGCTCTGGAAGTGCTATTAGGAGCTGTGCTAGAAGTGCTGTTGTCAGTCTTCCAGTAGATGACTGATCTTTATTTATTTCCTTTTTTATTTTCAGTAATTTTAAATAATTAGAAAGTGTCACAGTCTATCTGGTTGATAGTATCTGGTTGACTGTTTTTCTACAGATGTATTTACTATGCTCATAGAATGCGCTCCGGCACGCTCCGCTGTCAGAGCATATCAGTAGATCAGTAATAAAAATAACAATAATGATCACTAATGATGCATTTTCTCCTACTCTCTGATATTTTACTCTCTCGTATGCACATGGAGGGCGCTCCGGCACGCTTCGCGCGCCTCCGCGGTCAAAGCCGATCAGTGAATCAGTAATTATAATAATATAATATACTGATCACTGATACTGATATGCCTTCTCTCCTACTCTCTGAGCTTTTACTCTTTCGTACGCACATAGAAAGCGCTCCGGCACGCTTCGCGCGCATCCGCGGTCAAAGCCGATCAGTAGATCAGTAATTATAATAATATACTGATCACTGATACTGATATGCCTTCTCTCCTACTCTCTGATCTTTTACTCTCTCGTACGCACATAGAAAGCGCTCCGGCACGCTTCGCGCGCATTCGCGGTCAAAATATATCAGTAGATCAGTAATAGTAAGAATGCATTGATCACTGCTACTGATATGAATTTTCTCCGACTCTCTGATTTTTCTTTCTCTCGTATGCACATAGAAAGCGCTCCGGCACGTTCCGCGCGCCTCCGCGGTCAAATTCCATCAGTAGATCAGTAATAGTAAGAATGCATTGATCACTGCTACTGATATGAATTTTCTCCGACTCTCTGATCTTTCACTCTCTCGTATGCACATAGAAAGCGCTCCGGCACGCTCCGCGCGCCTCTGCGGTCAAATTCTATCAGTAGATCAGTAATAGTAAGAATGCATTGATCACTGCTACTGATATGAATTTTCTCCGACTCTCTGATCGTTCACTTTCTCGTATGCACATAGAAAGCGCTCCGGCACGCTCCGCGCGCCTCCGCGGTCAAAATATATCAGTAGATCAGTAGTAGTAAGAATGCATTGATCACTACCACTGATATGAATTTTCTCCGACTCTCTGATCTTTCTTTCTCTCGTATGCACATAGAAAGCGCTCCGGCACGCTCCGCGCGCCTCCGCGGTCAAAATATATCAGTAGATCAGTATTAGTAAGAATGCATTGATCACTGCTACTGATATGAATTTTCTCCGACTCTCTGATCGTTCACTTTCTCGTATGCACATAGAAAGCGCTCCGGCACGCTCCGCGCGCCTCCGCGGTCAAAGCCTATCAGTAGATCAGTAATAATAAGAATATATTGATCACTGCTACTGATATGAATTTTCTCCGAATCTCTGATCTTTCACTCTCTCGTATGTACATAGAAAGCGCTCCGGCACGCTCCGCGCGCCTCCGCGGTCAAAATATATCAGTAGATCAGTATTAGTAAGAATGCATTGATGACTGCTACTGATATGAATTTTCTCCGACTCTCTGATCGTTCACTTTCTCGTATGCACATAGAAAGCGCTCCGGCACGCTCCGCACATAGAAAGCGCTCCGGCACGCTATGCATTTTCTCCGACT
This sequence comes from Rhabditoides inermis, assembly GCA_963966185.1. Classification (NCBI taxonomy): domain Eukaryota; kingdom Metazoa; phylum Nematoda; class Chromadorea; order Rhabditida; family Rhabditidae; genus Rhabditoides; species Rhabditoides inermis. The sequence continues at coordinate 647,466 of CAWZYM010000348.1, read as the reverse complement.
CTCTGAAATTTTACTCTCTCGTATGCACATAGAAAGCGCTCCGGCACGCTCCGCGCGCCTCCGCGGTCAAAGCCTATCAGTAGATCAGTAATAATAAGAATATATTGATCACTGCTACTGATATGAATTTTCTCCGAATCTCTGATCTTTCACTCTCTCGTATGCACATAGAAAGCGCTCCGGCACGCTCCGCGCGCCTCCGCGGTCAAAATATATCAGTAGATCAGTAATAGTAAGAATGCATTGATCACTGCTACTGATATGAATTTTCTCCGACTCTCTGATCGTTCACTTTCTCGTATGCACATAGAAAGCGCTCCGGCACGCTCCGCGCGCCTCCGCGGTCAAAATATATCAGTAGATCAGTAATAGTAAGAATGCATTGATCACTACTACTGATATGAATTTTCTCCGACTCTCTGATCTTTCTTTCTCTCGTATGCACATAGAAAGCGCTCCGGCACGCTCCGCGCGCCTCCGCGGTCAAAATATATCAGTAGATCAGTATTAGTAAGAATGCATTGATCACTGCTACTGATATGAATTTTCTCCGACTCTCTGATCGTTCACTTTCTCGTATGCACATAGAAAGCGCTCCAGCACGCTCCGCGCGCCTCCGCGGTCAAAGCCTATCAGTAGATCAGTAATAATAAGAATATATTGATCACTGCTACTGATATGAATTTTCTCCGAATCTCTGATCTTTCACTCTCTCGTATGCACATAGAAAGCGCTCCGGCACGCTCCGCGCGCCTCCGCGGTCAAAATATATCAGTAGATCAGTAATAGTAAGAATGCATTGATCACTGCTACTGATATGGATTTTCTCCGACTCTCTGATCTTTCACTCTCTCGTATGCACATAGAAAGCGCTCCGGCACGCTCCGCGCGCCTCCGCGGTCAAAATATATCAGTAGATCAGTAATAGTAAGAATGCATTGATCACTGCTACTGATATGAATTTTCTCCGACTCTCTGATCTTTCACTCTCTCGTATGCACATAGAAAGCGCTCCGGCACGCTCCACGCGCCTCCGCGGTCAAAATATATCAGTAGATCAGTAATAGTAAGAATGCATTGATCACTGCTACTGATATGAATTATCTCCGACTCTTTGATCTTTTACTCTATCGTATGCCTTTAGAGGACGCTCCGGCACGCTACGCGCGCCTCCGCGGTCAAAGCCGATCAGTAGATCAGTAATTATAATAATATATTGAACACTGATACTGATATGCATTCTCTCCTACTCTCTGATCTTTCACTCTCTCGTATGCTCATAGAGGGCGCTCCGGCACACTCCGCGGTAAAAGCCTATCAGTAGCTGGTTGACAATTTTTATTTATTAGAGATACAAATATACTTTATAGTTATTACTGGTCTTATATTATAAAATTTAAGCGAGCGAGAGAGAAAGAAAGAGAGAGAGAGAGAGAGAGAGAGAGAGAGAGAGAGAGAAAGAAAGAGAAAGAGAGTGGGATGAGCAGCTGGTTGACAATTATTATTTATTTTAGATCCCAGTAGACTTCATAGTTATCAATAATCTAAAATCATAATATATAAGAGAGAGATAGAGGAAGAGAGGGAGAGAGGGAGAGAAAGAGAGAGAGAGAGAGAGAGAGAGAGAGAGAGAGAGAGAGAGAGAGGCGTGAGAAGAGAGGGATAAGTAAAGGAGAGAGATGAGAAAAGGAGGTTACATAGTATTTCGCCTCGCCTCACTTCTATGATTGAATATAGAATGACGTGAGTGCATATAGTATTGTTTTATTGTATGTGCTCAGAAAATAGTTTGTTGGAGTGTGGTGAGCTGTTTCGTAGTGCATGGTGATACTCTCGCTCATTTGCACAATTGACTGTCTCTTTCTCTGACATCAGACAGACTGGCAGCTGGCGCACTCTCACCTCGCCACACTCTCTCGTCGCGGGGCAATAAAACGACGTCGATTAGAGGAATTTAATTGATTGCAGGCGTCAGAGGTCACAAAAAGATGCGAATTTTGGTAGAAGTGTAGTGGCCACCTATTTGCATGTTGTAGTAAAGTTAGACCTTACACGATTGCCTAGTTTTCTTGAACAGCCCGCGACAACTGTTTGGTGTCGCCTCGCCTCGACTAAATCACTTCGTGAAAGGAAACCAGGAAGATTTATAAAAAGATTACGGGCAGATTTGTAGGTGAGGGAGTGTAGAGGAGTGACGTCGAAACCGTTTCTCGAAAGCTGAAGTCTGCGATTCGCAGTACTCGTTCTTGTAAGGTCTACTCGTTGCAACCGTTCAACGACCTAACCGTCTCTTCATCTGACACACTATTTCACTGCTTTTCTGTCTGACGCTCTCTGATTACGCGCTATTTCGTCGGACTTTCTCGAGCTTATAGCTCCGCGGATATGAGAGATAAAGGGCTGAAAATTGGAATTCTGCATCTCGGGACCGAGACCATCGGATCGATGTCACGTTTGGCTAGATAGGAGTAGTGGGTGGCGCGGTAGAGCGATGGACGGACGGAAACCATAGGGCATTTAGCCAGACCGGCGCAGCGGGCGCTGCGAATATTTTTTCTACAATTTTTGGATGGTAGCTTCTTAAACCCGTTTACTAGAACTCTACGTACGAAAATTTGGAAAATTTAGTCTGGTACTCATAATAATTAGCAAAATAAGAAAACGGGTAAAATCAAAATCCATATTTAACCGTTTTCCAGTGAAAAAAACTCAACATGTATAATCATGGATTCTTCCTCCCATTAGAGTACTCTGATTCTGTATCAGAGTTGAGCTACCAACTCGCAGTTATCCCCCATTTTGTACACAAATTTGGAAATAACTCGGTTCGTATTGAATAAAATTTCACAAAAATTAATCAGCGCATACTTGATAGGCATACAAACAAACCTACGTAGCAAAATTTTAAGATTTTTCATTCATGGTCAAGATATTCGACAAAACCGGCAATCGCCCCTTGGAATAGAGATCATTTCCATAATCGACCGATTGTCTGGTTTGTGTCTGCGTCATTTCTCGTAACTAGCGGACCGCGAGAACGGGGGACCCACTATAGCGCCTGTCCAAGTTCATTCGGCAGAGGTGTATTTTCGCTTGGCGGTCTCTTTACGCGTGCAAATTAGCGCATGCAATTGAATTCATTCGAATGGTTAATTAGTTTTGCGCGATTTGTCTTGGAATTAACTCCGCGTTCGGAAAAGTGTCGTTTGTGTCGTTTTTGAAAAAGTCGTTTGTGTTTTTCACAAAAGCTTTTCAGTGAAAATTTCGACACTGCTGAACGGTCGCTGGTTCGATTCCCCTCGCGGGCAATTGTTCTACTGAATTCCACTACCTTCCGGTGGGCCGCGTGAACCCACTCTCTTCTCTCTGAGAGCCCTACCATCGGCGGCGGCAGTCTTTCAAGATCTTCTACCACGCCTCGCATCCGGAACTGGTCACTTCGCGATGTTCACGCCCATCTACCATAATCAGTCAGGACTCGCGCCGCACTGTTCCAGCCAAGGAGCCCCAATACCCCACTGTAGGATTATGTGTGTGCTTCCAGATAACCCATCATGCTACCATTGTATGTACATATCGGAATCAGGCTGATAAACAAACAAACAAACAAACAGAGCCTAAAGGGTCTTCTTAGATGCACTTTTACCCTGAACTATCGTTCGGGGTGGTCCAAAGAAGGTCCAAACAAGCCCCGAACAGCCTCGTTTTCAAAGGGAAATCGTTTGGCCCAAACACCTCTTATTGAGGGCAAACTTTGCCCGAACACATCCGAACATCGCTCGGCAGCCCCAAACAACCCCGAAAGATCAGCCCAAAACAATGAAATGAGAGAGAATCGCTTGGAGCTCGCTGGGTCCTGAAACGAGTGACCTTTCATGTGATGATAGAGTATGATAGCATGACATCATGCCAGCCTGCGCGACCGCTCGGTCAAAACAGCTGATCGACTGCGATGAGAAAACGGATGTTTGTGAAGTTCTTGTTGATAATATCACTGTGTTTAGAGATTTGTCATTGACTTTTTTTGTGAATTATACTCCCTATATTTCCTTTTCTTTGTGCGATATGCGATATGCCTTGAGGCTCCAGTTTCCTCCATTTCGAAAGTGATTTTTGAATTCAATCACTTGATTGTGTGTTTAAGGGGCTGATGTTTACATATCAGAAAACGAAACATTATCAGAGCACATTTAACTCGAAACACGGTCACGTTAATGAAGTAATGACGAAACAATCAAAAGTAATGACGAAACAATCAAAAACACGGTCAAGTTAATGAAGTAATGACGAAACAATCAAAACCAGAGACCACTTTCTACACGTTTTCTCATCGCAGTCGATCAGCTGTTTTGACCGAGCTGTTTTGACTGTTTTGACCGAGGTCGCGCAGGCTGGCATGATGTCATGCTATCATACTCTATCATCACATGAAAGGTCACTCGTTTCGGGACCCAGCGAGCTCCAAGCGATTCTCTCTCATTTCATTGTTTCGGGCTGATCTTTCGGGGTTGTTTGGGGCTGCCGAGCGATGTTCGGACGTGTTCGGGCAAAGTTTGCCCTCAATAAGAGGTGTTTGGGCCAAACGATTTCTCATTGAAAACGAGGCTGTTCGGAGCTTGTTTGGACCTTCTTTGGACCACCCCAAACGATAGTTCAGGGTAAAAGTGCATCTAAGAAGACCCTTAAAACAGCGTATTCCAGTAGTGTAAACTGTTTTGTTTTAATAACTTCTTTGAGCTAGAGGGCTGATACTTGAATATGTTGTGTACAAGATCTCTTAAAAAACGTTTTTTTGTCGATTTCGAAAATTGTTCTTTATACTTACAGTAATAAAGGACAAAACCGAAAAATGTCGTTGATATCGATTCATTTTCTCGTCGTTTCCTCCGGCGATGATGCCATACGATGAAAATGGGGAATGCTCTATAGATGCTGCATAAAAATATTTGAAAAAGTTAAAAAAATATGAGTTACTACCAACCAAACAACTCACTGCCAATCCGCTGCTGAAGGTACAATGATTATCGTACGATAATAACAACAAGAATAATAATAATACAGCTAGCTAATACCCAATTTAGTAGTTTTTTTCACGATATCGTATATTCCTAAAATGATAATGGTCTAACATTGCATATTTTTGGAATCCTTGGCAGTCAAGCAATCGCGTCCAACAAACCCCATTTCTGTAGCTATCTTCCTAAAAATGATATAGACGTTTTTAACTTTTTACAACCAAACTTCAAGATCTTTATTTTAATCGATGCCTGATAACGAAAAAGTATTTTTAGGAAAGTTTCATAAGCGTATGTCAAGTTTTAAGCGCGCGCGGCCCGTATAACCGAAATGCGCGCGCGCGAGTTTTTAGGCGGCGGTTGAGGCCCCTATATGTGATTCGAAACCAAACTTTCATAAGTACATCTCTCTCGCATAAGTATGACTTTCTACTAACTAATTCCGCTTTTCCCGTACAATGGTCATCAGATTTATATTTTAAAAAAACCAAGGAAAAGTTTTAAGAAGAGATTGCCCTAATTTAACTCACATATGTGCAGCCGATGGTGTTATTTATTGTTGCTATGCTGACTCCCGCCTCTCCTCAATTTGATCGCAGAAGTGCTTCAACTCCGACCTGGCCTGTCTATCGAGGTCTACCTGCATTTCTGCGACCGGATGGTTTCCGAGTGGGGAGAGGCGGGATGCGTGCGAATGCAAGGCTATACACTGTGAGCAATGATGGTCAAGTTGGATCGTGTAAGAAAATATGCGAATGCTGTACCCACTTCACCAAACAACCACTAATTTACGGTGTAACTTCTGTCTCAAATCGTTGATCATCTTCATCGCATAAATTAATACAGTTCATTATAAAACTCATTACAAAACTCATAATAATTATTAAAGTCATGTTTGCTATCACTGATTGTTTGCGGGAAGAGTTTTTCATGAATATCAGCCGTCTCTGGTCTGCTGCAACAGTTTCTGTCTGGCAGCGTAGGAGATGTCACGAGTGAGAGCTTGAAGAGTCTGCAATAGATCACTACTATCATCGCTACCTACATACATCCACTTTCTAATAGATACACGTTCGTTGAGTTTACCTTTCGAATCTTACTGCAGTCATCATCGGTGATGTCCGGGTAGCTGTTGTTCGGATCGCTCTGCTCAAATCTGAATCAGCATGTTCCCGAAAACCGATGAATAAAGGATTCGCTAAAACAAACTAGCTGGCGCCAAGCGTCACCCACTCACACAAGCAGCATCCGCACGCAGATGAAGTCTTCGTCTTTGACAGTGAAGTAGTCACTGCGAGCGGTCGGGCAAAGGCCATGGGGAACCACTGAAAACATCGGTAACGAGTGTTTCCTATTCCGCATTTCAGCAGCACAGCAACTCTCGACACGGAATCGGTCTCCATATTATCGGACTGTCTTTTAGAACATGGTCGCGAACCTTCGCATACGGCCACTACGATGGAGGCGCGCGTGGCCATGGGATGCTTGCCGCGACAGCATTCCGAAGAGCACAGAGAGGGCGAGCGGTCCGAAAGTTGTTGGCGTTTTGCGTATCTGGAAGATGTTCGTGTTAGCGGTTAATAACACTGAAGGACACCCTTTCTACATGTGACTATGTGCACACAAACTCACTGAATGCACTGTGAGAGCTTGTTGGAAAGGTAGATGCCCTCGCCGTGCACCGTACCAGTCGCTTCCAACTGTAACATGTTTATGTCGTGGTTATACTCGAGAAGGCACAATCCAGTTTACTTGTCATGGTGTTACCTCCGTGTGCGAGTAGTTTTTCAGTCCGGTGCGCAAGATGTTGTGCCAGTTGCTGATCGGCGAGCCGCTATGAATTGCGAGCGTTATCGGCTGCCGCCAAGCCATAGTCGAAGGTACTCACTGGAAGATGAACCGCGTCTCGCCTCCGTGCTGCTCCTTCAGCTCCTGGAAGCGCGCGTGTTTCGCCGGCGTGTCGGCGAACACGAGGAATCTGGAAAAGCACTCAGTCGCCGCGATATTCTGCCTCATTGGTAGCAGCGCATTAGATGTCACTGATAGTGTCGGTGAGTGATATTTTTGATGTTGTTTTTGATGCATCTCCCTCACTCATTTTGATAACCGCCACTCACTGATGCTCACAGTTGAACGCGTCCACGTGAAGATTGCGCGGCAGCTGGTGCAGGTACGCAGGCAGGCTGATGACAAGCCTGAATAGCCGGTGGGTGGTGAGCGAGCTGCATTGCGCCTCACCACTCGAGCAGCGCGGCAGCCCGCGGTCGCTCCCATCTGAACTTGTCGTATTCCACCGCCGATGCGAGAATGCGTCGCGTGCACGGCACTGACGCTGTAAACAGTAGCGATGCACGATGAACGTTGCGGCAACCGCCTACCGATGAACGTGTGCAGAAGCGTCTGCTGGTTCCACGTCGTCGAATCGACGTCGCGACCGATGTCTGAAATGTGCGCAGCGTGCACTTAAAGAGACAATTTCACATAAAAAAAATGATATTATACTGGTGAAAAGCTAGAACTTTTTTTTATGATTTTAAACTATTTTTGCCCCCAAAAATAGTTGATTTTGAATGCTTTGTGGTTAAAAAGTGAGGTTACATCACAATTGAGAGTCTAAAACGTCTTGAATGACGGGAATTTTGAAATGAAATTTTGAAATGAAATTCAGTTTCTAGCATAAAATTAAGTCGTAGAAACCGATAAACACATCTCTACATATGTGAAACGCATCTCGAGTTCAATAGTTATAGCCAGAATTCGTAAAGCGCGCCAATTCAAAATTCAAATATTTTCCGATTACGGAACAATAAAATTGTCACTTTAACAGACAATTCAATACGGGCAAAGACATCGCACAGGCAATTCCGCGCAAACCAAACTATCTGGAGGAAGAAGAGTGCGTACGAATGGGATGGATCAGATCGAATGTAAGAAAACACATACGCGCGTCGGGCAGTTGCTCTCTCCGGCCGGTGGAGGGAGTGACGGGCGTCCACTCCTCGACTGTCACGCGTTGCACCTGCCTGCGCACCCGCCGCCGGGCCTGCTGACTGTCGAACACCTCTCGGGGTATCTGAATCACGGTACTGTTCCGTAGTGTTTCGAAATATGAAACAACATTACAGTGTTCTCTCCTGAACAATTATTTTCGAAAACCAACAAGTGAGAAATATATTGTGCGTGTTCAGTGTGAGAAATATCACTACTAACCTGGGACTGCGTGTAATCTTCATCTGTGGTGTGCCAACGCGGACCGGAGATGCCAGCGCGGGCGGCCTGACAAATCGATTGGCGTCAAACTGGCTGCTGTGACATGCTAGCGACATACCGCTGACATATTCGGACTGTTTTCCTCGTCATCACTGTCCGAGTAGTCATCGAAGACGCGGCCAGATTGTGTCTCTTCTTCCTCCTCCTCTTCGTCTTCCGACTCTTCGTCTTCCGATTCACTCTCACTACTCCAGTACTGTATTAGTCGAAGCTCGGGGCATTTCCTAAGAGCGGATGCATAGTTATGAAAAATGAACCGATCATACAGCAAATACTGGAGTAGTGAAAGTGGGCTAATACTGGAGTAAATATAGTGGGCTCGCAAATGATTTTAACGTCTTTTACAAGAGAGAAGAGGTTAGTTAGAGAAAAATCAGAGCTCGTTCAACGAGGTTTTTAATAGAAAAAAAGTTATTTCGAGACCTACGACAATGGAACGTGAGAAGATCTGCTTGTCAAATGAGAGCGTTACCACTACGCTAGCTAGATGTGGGGACAGCAACGCGAAAAACGAACTGCGAACGTGAGATGAGATAGCCCGCTGTCCAACAGACTGTTGCTGACACTGGGACAGATATGTCACGGGCGCACGACTTCGAAATTAGTGCGAGGCGGCTAGAATCGATAGGAATGCGAATGCGCGGTAATTTCAATATCTGTCATATTCGGCGTGGAACGACGGAACGTATTGTTCTTCGACCTGTACAATGTAACTCACGGTATACATGCAGTGGGATCCGACTGCAGAGCACGTTTCCTATTCAACATATTTCCGCTGTCTCTGAAATTGCCGTGAACATCATTATTCTCACTCAGACACCTCGAAGCAAAACATTAGTTACAATACATGGTCGAAAACGTTGACACACGAACTCTGAATCATTTGCCCGACTCAGAAGCACGATGAGCAGCTCCATAACTTCGGGAGACATGCGCGGCGCAGTCAGGCCGTCGTACAGTTCTGAAGAGATGAGTATGGTAGCCGCACAGAGGATAGTTTCTACTATCGCCAGCCGGGGTCTGTTGGCGAAACTCGCGAGCGTAAGGGGTCAGGCAGCGCGGGAAAGGCTCGAGCCTCTTTGATTCGCATGCCGGCTTTTTTTTAAATAAAAATTGTCGTTTGAACGCGCGCGCTTGGTTCTCTCCACGAAGGCGTAGATCAAATGCGACTAGAATGTAGATCGATTGTCTACAGTGACCCGGCCAACTAACTCCCTGAATAATATTATATATACAAACACAATATGATTTCGTTCTAGTTCACTATGAATCACACACGCACATACATTAGTAGTCAGACTGTAAATGAGATCACTTTTCGAGAGTGAAATGTAACTCTGGTACATGGGAAAAGTTGCGGAAAAGGTGCGAGCCACTTACTCAGCTCCCGAGACTGAAACGTGCACAGCTCGGAGACGCAGATGGATGGAAGCAGACCGGCGGCGGGCAGAGCCTTGTTACACATCACACAGTACCTGACGAACTAGTTTGTTCATCCCATCAGTACTTCTCGAAGTCAGTCACGCTTTATGTGAATCTATTGGTGAGCCTGTGGCATGTACATGTTAAAGAGTCGAAACAGGAATCCGTTGTACGTTGTGTATTCAGATTCAAATCTACTTCCGTGTCGTTTATCTATTAAAACATTTGTCGTTTCTCCCATGTTGTCAATGCTAGTATGTTTCTCTGGATACACATATTACTACATCGATGAGGTGCTTAGAGACTTGATCACTTTGCTGCTACCAGTGACAAATGAGCTCACTCGGTCAAACAGCACAGGCGGCGCTCCATCTCCAGGAGAAGATTGGAGAAGAATGTGGGGTGGTTGTCCGGATCCATGTCAGCCTCTCTGGCCACCACGTAGTGCGAGTGAATGTAGTCTCGCGCCAACTGAACACGTCAGCCTATTTGTGAACGTGTTAGAGAAGCCGAGTTTGAGATCGAGGTGAAGCCCTGATGATGCCATAGAGGCGAAACATCGGAATAAACTGTTTCTATGGCGGCACATCGGCTGAACATCACTTTTCAACATGTGTTAGAGATTGGTGTGTTTTCGTGTCATCGAATTCGCATTGGCAAAGGAAGAATGTGGAACGGCACACTGACGTTGGCCAGCTGATGGGCGACGATGCATGTGTGGAACTCGTCTGGCACGACGACCTGCGGACGCAGCATGGTCGCCCCGTACGCGCCGCAGCCTGCAACGTCCCGTCCCCACTGCACGCACACACCACACTCGCAACACTAGACGACCTCAGAGCCTTTGCACAATCTCCTTCTCCCCCCTTTTCGACGAGGTCGTTGGTGATATGCCTCGTACAGGCTGTCAGGAAGTTACTTACATTGAACTCACCGATGTTCCGGTAGCTGACCTTGTTGACGTTGGTCACGTGGAGCTCGATGAACTCGCCGTCGAGACCCCAGCTCTCGCGCAGAAACGCCTGAAACCATCGTTGTGAACCTGCAGTAGCTTTCAAGTGACCACAGTAGTTGGCGTTCATTCTTTTCAAACTACAGGCCAAAGTAAGCTTTGACACTCGACGCCAAACTATTTTGGCGTTGAGCCCGGAACGCACTCTCAACTACCGGTTGCCCTCCAACCACTGTGAGATTCTAAAACACGTTTTGAAGAAACTAGCAGGAGGGATCACCAGAAAGTACACCTCACATGAAATGATGAGAGAACACTTGACATTAGTCGCAGTGGTAGTAAACACGCACACGCACCGCCACTGTATCGGTCCTGACGCGGAGGAGAACAGTGTACGAGTAGGTGTCACGCTCGTCAACCAGCTCGACAACCGGCAGACCGGAAGGGAGGCAAGCTGGCAAAGCTCTCTCTCTCTCTCTCTCTCTCTCTTTCTCTCTCTCTCTCTCTCTTTCTCTCTCTCTCTCTCTCTCTCTTTCTCTCTCTCAATAGTTTGGTTCTATTATAAAAGCAACATGAAGACAGTACAGAACACGCACCATTCCTCTGCAGCGCCCTCATCTCTTTGACGAAAAACTGGTGGGCTTCCTGCAAACACAAAGTTGTTGTCGTCGAGCCGTATTGGTACACGCATTCACAAAACGAGAAGTCAGTTCCCCTAGCCATCGCTCTCGAAACTGTCTTCGAAACGCCTTCGAAACACACTGAAACACGGCCAAGTACTGTGACTTGGGATGTTTCGGAGGCGTTTCGAAGTGATTGTTGCGGAGTGACTGCCGAGTGCGACGCACCCTGTCCTGGAACCCGTCGTCATCTTCCACGTCCTGGTCATCTGGCTGCTCTGCCGGCTCCTCCGACGTCTGTCTGCAACGTTTTCTTTTTTTCACACCGGGCCGCTACTTGAAGCTCGTCGAAGCCTCTAGTTACCACTTCGAAAAATTTGTTGTGCCTATACGTGAAACCGTGTTTGACTGATTTGCGCACCTGCTCGTCCTGCGTGCGTTCAGTCGCCATACCTTCATGACAGCCTCGAGGTCGGCTTGCGTGAGGCCGGATGACATCCGAAAACATGTGTTTATTTAATTATTTTTGTTATATTTATTTACGCCTACGAAGTGTCTTCGGCCACCGACCAAGCCTTCACCATCTTCTACGCCAAAGATCAACAAACGTACAAGATCAACAACAAAAAAACATCAAAAAAGGCCGAGACGAGTAGTGAGTAAGAATCAAATCGAATGCTATCAGAAAGAAACAGCGGCATGGAAAAACGAAATAAAACCAATAGGATGTTTGCGATAGCAGTTGGGCGACTGGACGTATCGACACATATAAGAGATAACTAGTCAGGTGATCGGTGATGGTTTGATAAGACGAACATCACAACCTGTTGCACAGAGCATGTGACATGGGAAGACAGTTATTTCGCCTTTCCTTCACCTTTGTTTTCTTTTTGTCTTTTCATCATACACAATACTATTCATTCAATTATTACTCATCTCTTACTGACAAGAGGAGAGAGACAAAACATTGCCGTATAAAACTTTGCCGTATCTCTCTTTGTCTCGCATATTTTGTTCTGTTATCGCAAATATCGTGGTGCGTTCACTAGTTATGGATTTCATAATGAGAAGAAAGCGATAACCGTGAACAAAACAGGTCATATCTTTCATGCGCGCCAGCCAAACCTTGGAGTCCGAAAGATTATGAAATAGCTAAAGGAGGCATGCCTGCAATCAACACGTGATAACGAGGAATTGCAAAATAATTGACGAGAATTTGAAAATCAAAACTTCTGAAAAACAGAACTAGTTTTTTTCCATCTGAGAGTTCCTGTCGGAAGTTGACATCACTTTTGTGGCACGAGGATCGTGGCGAGACTCTAGCGCTAGCAAAAAAACACAATTCAGAAAAAAACACACCGGCCAAAGCCTCATTCGCGAGTATGAGCTCTGTTGCTCAAATATGACAAGCAATGTGTGCAAAAACAGTGTGCGCTGTTAAAATTATCAATTATGAAAACTCAATTAACCCAATTTAATTTGACATCGCATGTTATAAAACCAAGCATTTGAGTGTTCGTAACTTCAATGTGATTTTCGACAATGATATGATTGATTGATTGATTGATATGATCTCCAAATATCAAACACACAAACTTGTCGCAATACAATTATGCAACTAATGCCAAATGTTTATTGTTCGAAAATCGACATAAACATTGTGAAACGGTAGTACAAAGTAGGACTTTGGATACGCTTTACGGGCGGTCACAGTTCCATTCGACATTTTCTGTGTGATCCAATACCTTCGTAGTATATGCACCATTCGACTGGGGTACACGCGAGACAAGATGAAAGAAGCTGGCGAACATACGATCCATTATAAACGAGTGGTTCTCGCAGCCATATGTATGTGATGAACGCTGCGATCATAAGATTGCTATTGTTCGCGACATTTTCACAGTGTTCATACATGTGATTTTGACTCATCTCGACTCCACCTCGTGAAATTTGTTGTGAGAAGAAAAGTGATGTTTCGAAATAGTTTCGAGTTTGCGTGCATTGTGCGCTTCGATGCTTCTCTCTCTCTCTCTCTCTCTCTCTCTCTCTCTCTCTCTCTCTCTCTCTGCGGCGGATACAAAGTGCTCTCTGACACCGCGATCAGCGTTCTCAGTGTTCCATTCGATCGCTTTACTATTCCACCTACTCTGGACTGATGCTGTCTATATCAGCTATTGTTTTCATTCTACACTCAAGGCTAAGGTGTGTATGCGTGTACTCAATCAATAATCGCATTATGTTTGAGAAAGAAGCTGCCAGGAGGTTCGAGGTGTATAACATGCCAATTGAAGAGTCGAATCTATATACACTCAACGATATGGCACAATTGCAGTCACGTCATCTGCATTGCGACCAGAAACGTACGTTTTTCGTGATTGTAATTTTGTGTTTGAAATACAAAGAGACTTTGATGATCTAGAGCGTAAGATTACCACTCATAATTGCTGTGAAACTGCGACTTTTCTGGACGGCAAGCAGAGGTAGATATACACACATATACGAGGTCTAGCATTCTTGTCCCATCAAGTGGGAGAGAGAGAGAGAACTGAATCATTTTTTTCTCATGTGAAACTGTCCTTTCGAGCATATGTTTTTTTTTCACACGTCCACATTGATCGTGTTCAGGTGATGGATCGTGCGGTCGAGAACTTGGAGGCGTTCGAGTTGCTGACCGACACGAGGCCATTCCAATTCAGCACATGCCTCCAACTCTGCGACTGCCACGAAGAGTGAGGCTTCTGCCAGAAGAGGACGGGCGAGTCGGACTGGTCGGGCGCAGCGTGTAATCAAAGTTCTCTAGCATGTATTCAAATGTACTTTTTGTGTAGACATGTGTTTCACAAATCTTTTAAATATAAAAATTAAAGTTTGACGTTCACCGGAAGTTGTGTGCACTGACCGGAGTGATGTTTTCGCACGTAAACTGCTCCAACTTGCTTCTCATTCTCATTTGCCTCGCCGCCGAATGCGGCGCGGTCTGCGGAGAATCGCCCCGTCGTCGTCCTTCCACCCTCTCCAGTGTGGCAGCACTCGCCTGCCTCGACCAGTCGCATGCTCCGCCCTCTTCTCCTGCCGCTCCTTCTCGTCGCCGCTCTCCCCGCCGGCCACGGAGCAGCCAAAAACTGCCCTGTCGGCAGCTGGCAGCCCGGAGGTATCGACTATCGATCGGTTATCGATCGATGCTCGGTTGCAGACGCGGAGAATTTTTACAAGGAGCCGGCGTGCGATGACGGACAAACGTGCCAGGTCAGGGTGACTGCCGGAGCGGACAGGAAGCCTGCGAAGAAGGAGGGCGCGTGTGTGGCGGCCTGTGTGGTGTGTGCATCTCTCTCTCTCTCTCTCTCTCTCTCTCTCTCCGTCTCTCTCTCTCTCTCTCTCTCTCTCTCTCTCTCTCTCTCTCCGTCTCTCTCTCTTCCCCTCTCTCTCTTTCTCTTTCTCTCTCTCTCCCTCTTCCTCTCTCTCTCTTCCTCTCTCTCTCTCTCTCTCTCCGTCTCTCTCTCTCCCTCTCTCTCTTTCTCTTTCTCTCTCTCTCTCCCTCTTCCTCTCTCTCTTCCTCTCTCTCTCTCTCTCTCTCTCTCTCTCTCTCTCTCTCTCCCTCCTCTCCCCCTCCTCTCTCTCTCTCGCTCTCTCTCCCCCCTCTCTCTTTATCTCTTTTGTTGTTCACCCCATCTCTTCAGGTTGACACTGGCAAGTGCATGATTCTGAAGGGCTCTATCACCGTCGAGTGCTGTTTGAACGATGGTTCGACGTTCAAAGCTACACTTGTTCACTTGCTCAAGCTCATCCCCGCTTTCACCAAAAACGAAGTCAACGGCGGCGAGGTCACGATCGACTCTGCGGGGTTGAATGAAGCTGCCGTGTTCGTCAAGGGAGTGACGGTCGGCGAGAACTACCACCTCTCGAACGTCTACAACTCTCTGCTCACCTTGTTGCGCGAAGGCAACACTCGTGGATCAGTCATCCACCCCAAGCCCAAGCCCAAGACTGTTGTCAAACCAGTTCCGAGTACTTCTACTGTCGCACCCGCTGCTGCGAATTCCCCCCAGATCGAACCCGCACCTCCGCGCTCCGGAAAGACTTCGGCCGAGTCGCATTCTGCCGCCACTGCCACTCTGGCAGCCCTGGCTATGACTGTAGCTGCTCTCCTTTAGACTCCGCCCCATCTAGCCCCGCCTCGCTTAAATTTGTATCAAGTGTACATTAGTCCACATGTCTTGTACGTTTTCGAGCACCATTAAATAAATAAATTTGTAGCATGTTTTCTCGTTTGAATTGATGATATTTGCTTTTGAATACCTTTGTGTTTTTTTTTCTGATCAGATGGAATGGATTAACTATACACAGTCACATGTATATTGACTGAGACTGAGATTGATTTGTTGAACTGCGCTCGCAACCGTTATCGTATTGCGTTTAAGAATGAGTGATTCTTCACGGAACGTGATTAGCATAGTGTTGTTAGGTACATATGCTTCCATTCACTCAGCGAGCAACTGTGTGAGCCTCCTCTCTGGAACCATGGTTCACAAGCCCCTCATTTTTGCGATTTTGAGTATTTCCGCGGTCACAACTCGATTTATACTGAACCAATTAGTGTCAAACTTTACAGATAGTTGAGTTTCTGTCTTTAGATGCAGTCCACATCGTGGCAGTTCTCAAATTAGCATTCATTACTTCTATTTTCCACCAAAAACGGTCATTTTTGCACCTTTTTGTGTCTGTCCGCGGTCATATTGTCGTTTCTACCGAATCGATTTGCGTTAAACTTCGCAGAAATCTTACATAGTACTTCAGAATGCAGTCCACTTCATGACAGCTCTCTTCTTACATCCTATGCCCAAATTTGGAAGAAAAACCACAACGTTCTTAGATTTTGCTGCTGTCCGCAATGAAAGCTTCTCACCCAAGACGCAGTTCCGCTTCTTTTTTTCAGCAAACACGTGTGTCAAATAGTTTTTTTTCGCATACTTGCCAAATTGAGCATGAGGGGTGACGTTACAGGATGAGGAAGATATAGTTAAATCACCAAAAGGTAAGCGCGCTCTCTTTTTTCTTTCGCGATTTTAGGTACTTCCACTGTCAACTTGGTGGAGTTTTGTAATTTCTGTCTTCTCATACTTGTTGTGATAACTCTAAATATTACTTTATTTACCTGAATTTGGTTGAACGGAGGAGTCGCGATATGAGAGATAGAGAAGAGAGAGAGAGAGAAAGAGAGAAAGAGAGAAAAAGAGAAAAAGAGAAAAGGGAAAAGGAGAAAGAGAACCAGAGAGAGAAAGCGAGATAGAGAGAGAGAGATAGAGAGGGGGGTGAAAGAGAGAAGAAAAGAGAGGGGTAGAGAAAGAGAGGGGGAGAGGTGCGATTTCGTGAAGATCTAATAAGAATCTCATGAGTATGATTGTAAAGTGTTCTACATCAAACAATTACAATGTTTGAACAAATAAACACTTTCGGAGCAAAAAGTGATCTGTGTGGAAACCGAGTAGCATGGAATTGGCATGGCCCCGGCTGAATCACACTCTTGCTCATGTCTCGCCCGGGTATTGTGCAGTGGTGATGCGGTCTCGAAATGTAATATATATCACTTATCAGTGGGGACACCGAAGGTCGTTTCCTTTTCTGTTCCCTTTGGTGTTTTCGTTCCGTTTCCCTAATAACGAGCCATCATGCCACATTTATATCGCATCTTGTTTTTGCGAGAGTTTCATTAGCCCAGCCGAGTTGGGGAATTGGCAGCGGCAAAACACCTCGCATCGGTATGCATTTCACGATGCACTTCTTTATATGTCTCTCTCTCCTCTCTCCCTCCCTCTCTCCCTCTCTCTCTCTTCCATGGAATAGTTTCCACCGATCTGTGTTTTGTTTCACTTATTTACATAAAGTCATCACTGCTGGTCTTCTTGCGTCGTTCTATTCCGTTCACTCCTGTCATTTCTTCTTTTCTCCACTTTCCAGCAAGCGCGTCTCGCAATGGGCACTCGAGTCGGCAGCTCGGCGTCTTCCGAGACCGATGCGCCAACTACGCAGAATGACAAGGTAGGGAGAGAGAAGAGAAAGAGAGAGAGAGAGAGAGAGAGAGAGAGAGAGAGAGAGATAGAGAGAGAGGGAGGGAGAGAGAGAGAGAAAGAGAGAGAGAGAGAGAAAGAGAGAGATCCCCTCCAGCCTGCGTCCTCCTCCCGCATCTCCATCTCCCGAGCCACAGCCGGTCTCCTTGCCGCACTTGCATTGGGTGCAGTCGCAGCTGCTGCGCTCATCACTTGGCATGTCAGCAAGGTGAGGAGGAAAGGGGAGGCGCAGAGAAAGACAGGGAGAGGGGGTGTGTGGTATAGCTGATCCGACGGAGAGTAGAGCAGAAGATTTCGGTTGGAATCATTTTTTTTTGTTTAGCCGGTTGAATCCGGGGTCCTCCTAGTCGAGAACAAGATAGGGTTCTTGGATTACGACGACGTCAGCAGAGGTAGTTGGGTTGGTTGGCGAAGGACGTCTTGAATTCCGTTCTTGAGTCCGTAGATGGTGCTGTGACGCCTTCTGGCTACCATGAGAGTGGATTGCCACACCACAGGGGCTTGGTGAATTTCGCAAGAATGGTTGACTCCGAGGGAGATCGAACCAGCGACCACAAAATCATATATACTTATTTTTTTCCCAAGTGAAGGACAGGAGATGAAAAGTGATTGAGTGGGAGGAGTTGTGCGTGGTACTGCCTATTGCCTATTGTTTGTTTTGTGGTCCGAGAGTTGAGAAAATGATTTTCAATCAAACCGCGGGTTTTCAACATATAAAACTAGTGCCACGTAAGTGAGAGCTTATGCGTGCCCTCATTTCGAAACTGTGTTCTAGAAGTGGAAAACTTCTTTTTTCAAATTATTGTGTGTAGTTTTATCCGACTCTTCTTCAAGAAAAGTTCCAGGAAATGACGACGACGAAAAATGTTTGTTGTTTGCTCTGAAAACATGCATGAAGCTGAACATGATCATGAAACATAACATTATCATATCACTTCCTTATACAGTAGAGTATCTAATCTCGTCTCTTCATGTAAGCACATAACACATGAACACTCATCGCTATTCTTCTAGTATCATGCAGAATCACACGCTTCCCATATTTGCATTGTTATTATTAGCAACAGCGATTCCGCCTTTCAAAGTATGTTTCATCAAAAAAGTTGTATGCATCCGTCACTAGCGAGAGAGAGAGAGAGATGCCACCACTTGCAGGGTCACTTTGGCGGATCTCCCATATCTACTCTCCTTCCTCACCCTCCCTCTGATGTCACCGCCTCTCCAACTGCACCCATTGACAATGTACCCACAGCTGCTGAGTTGCGCCTGCCGAGAAGTCTGCAGCCGAGGTATGATTCAATTGATAAGTTGATTGATCGATAGATTAATTTACCAGCTTATTCGCCACTGCAAAGTTGATAAATTGATCAACTCATTAGCTGATTGGTAAACTGATCAGTCATCAACTTCAACTTATATGTCAGAAATCAGTTGACCAGCTAATCATCTGATCTACTGATCACTGCACACTTGATATAAGTATTAATAGACTCATCAAGTGACTGATACTTAGACTGATCATCCGATCTTAAGGTCCTACAACCTGTCGATCAAGGCCTACCTTCCCGGATATGGAGCTGTAATTCCGAAGGCACAAGAGTTCACCTACGATGGACTGGTGCAGATCAAGGTGAGAGAGAGAGAGAGGGAGGGAGGGAGGAAGAGAGAGAGATGAGAGAGAGAGACGTCCGCAGATGTTCGTCGCCTCCCCGACCGACAAGGTCGTGCTGTCCTCGGTCATCTCCTCCATCCACGCACCCGACTGTCACAGGCTTCTCAGTGGGAAGCAGCCAGGAGTCAGGGTTACCGAGGTGAATGAGTTCAATGTGGGATATCTGTGACGTCATCTGATCTAAATTCATTGCATTAATCGATGGACCCTTTGTAAGCAGCTAGCGATTTGTACTCGAGAGTCTTAGGTCAGTCCCCTTATTGGCTAGGTCGACGGTTGTATAACTTGAAACTTGCTGATAAACAAACGTTTTATGATTCACCGTTCTAGGCAAAAAAAACTGGTGAAGTAGTGGTCAATCCCTTTCAAATACGCTGGTCGATCGTGAAGGTGTTTCGTAGTCGTGAGGGAAGCTTTGAAGACATTCACTGCCATTTTGTTGGGTGCGGTGTTGAAGAGCGTTTCCGTAGAGACGGACAGTTACCAAAGAGTTGCGAAAGGGTAGAGAAGTGCGTTTCGCAGATTTGAAAAAAAAGTTTACAGATCACGACGCACCCCAAACTCGAGATGGTGACGTTCCATCTCGACCAGCAACTCGAAGCTGGACAGGAAGTGACTCTGGAGGTGAGAAGGGGAGAGAGAAAGGGAGAGTGACAGACAGCCAGACAAAGAGAGAGAGAGAAAGAGAGAGAGAGAAAAAGAGAGAGTGAAAGATAGAAAGAGAGAAAGACAGAGAGAGAGAGAGAGAGAGAGAGAGAGAGAGAGAGAGAGAGATACGAGGTATCGCAATTCCAGATCGCATTCACTGGCTTCATCGCTTCCTCCCTCGAAGGATTCTACAGAACCAGCTACATTGACAACAGCGGCGAGAAGAAGTGAGTGTGTGTGTGTAGCCACGCCCCTTCAAACCCCGCCCCTTTGCAGATGGGTTGCTATGACCGACTTTGAGCCGACGGACGCGCGCCGCTTCGTGCCCTGTTTCGACGAGCCCGACATGAAGGTGGTAACGATTCGATTATCGACTGATTATCGATCGATTCAGGCCACGTGGAGCGTGCACGTCACTCACCCCGAGGGCACCGAGGCGCTCGGCAATGGAATCGAGCTGCGCGCCAGCACTGGGTACGAGCGATCGATAAATCGATTAACCAATCGATATGCCAGCTCCGGCGGCTGGTTGTCGACGTCGTTCGCGGATACGCCTGCCATGTCGACTTACATTCTGGCAGTGTTCATCGGGCCGTTCAAGTACAAGGAAGCGTGGAGCAAGAGTGGAGTCAGGGTGGGTCGAGGCAGGCGGATCGATGTTGTGACATCACGTTGGAGAACATACGTATAAAATTGTTCAGGGAGATAGTTTGCCGCATCACGGTAGAAAACTGATCTACTCTTTTGTCGCATTCTACCTTCTAGTCGTGAGGAGACCCAAGCGCGCGCATTCAAACGCTAATAGCGTTCAAAAAAGCAGGCACGCGAATCGAAGAGGCCGCGACACACTCGAGTCTTTCTCGCACCGTCTGACCTCTTTCGATCGCGTATGTAGTTAGACATCATGTCGAGAGTACTTAGAGATCAACTGCAACTTTTGAGTGAAAGAAAAATACAGGGTGAGAGGGAGAAAGAGAGAGAGAGAGAGAGAGAGAGAGAGAGAGAGAGATAACCTCCAGGTTCGTGTCTACGCGCGCCCCAACGCCATGAACAAGGTCGACCACGCTCTCTCAGTGGCCGTCCACGGACTCGACCACTTCGAGGACTACTACCGAGTCAAGTTCCCCATGGCAAAGCTCGGTCAGTCTGTTTTCTCCTCTTCATGCTTTCTTTCGACGCACGACCTATCGTCTTTGCGCGGTACGCTAGACCCTCTCTCTCTCATCTGGGCAATCTCGTGTGTCTCACTGGTAGCAGCGAGTGTCGTTGTGTTGTTATCGATCGAATGTGCAGACTTACTCGGCGTGCAGGACTTCGCGGCGGGAGCCATGGAGAACTGGGGACTCATGACCTTTGTGTGAGTGATACGAATTGATCGGTCGCACTCAGGGAACTAGAAAACTATGAAATCACACTAATGGACTAGGCACTAGGAACACAAGGGAACAAGGATATGATGGAAACGATCGTTTCAGAGAGACGACGCTCTATTACCACTCGTCGGAGAACACTCTATTCGAGAAGGCCTACACCACGCAAGTCATCATGCACGAGCTGGCGCATCAGGTGGGAGAACGCAAAGGTTTCGTCAGACTAGATCCCTTCACGTGCGTAACCTGCACATTAGTTTTGGGCTAAATCCTAATCCGAGAGTTGGATTTTGGATTAATCCGTATATCCGTAATCCAAAATTGTGGATTTCAGGTTTTGGATTAACCCAAAATTCAAAGTTTTTTTGGATTTCAGGTTTTGGATTAACCCAAAATTCAAAGTTTTTTTGAATTTCAGGTTTTGGATTAACCCAAAATTCAAAGTTTTTTTTGGATTTTGGATTTCAGATTTATCCAAACTTCGGATTTTGGGTTAATCCAAAATTTACTTTGTTTTTTGGCATCTTTATGCCCTAAAGGAGCACACCCTTTAAACTTTGTGTGTGAACTACAACTAACACGTGAAAGTATAAGAAAATACAATCTCTTTTCATAAATATAAAGTATGCTGAAAATGAACAGAATATGTAGGTGTTCGTAAAATCGGTAGTGTATGGGATTGTCCCCCGCGGAGTCTCTTTTCATAAGGATCGGAACCTTGCGTGCATACTTCTTTTGTGATTTTCAGTGGTTCGGCAACCTGGTGACGATGCAGTGGTGGAGTGAGCTGTGGCTGAACGAGGGATTCGCCAGTCTGCTCGGCCACGTCGGAGAGGACCACTACAACCCGCGGTTCCAGTCGGTTAGGGCACCCTCTCGCTTGCCTCCCTGGTTTCGCCATACAATGTTAGCATGATAGGTGGTCACGTAGCACACACACACGCACACACGCACACACGCACACACGCACACACGCACACACGCACACACGCACACACGCACACACGCACACACGCACACACGCACACACGCACACACGCACACACGCACACACGCACACACGCACACTCGCACACACGCACACACGCACACACGCACACACGCACACACGCACACACGCACACACGCACACACGCACACACGCACACACGCACACACGCACACACGCACACACGCACACACGCACACACGCACACACGCACACACGCACACACGCACACACGCACACACGCACACACGCACACACACGCACACACGCACACACGCACACACGCACACACGCACACACGCACGCACGCACACACGCACACACGCACACACGCACGCACACACGCACACACGCACACACGCACACACGCACACACGCACACACGCACACACGCACACACGCACACACGCACACACGCACACACGCACACACGCACACACGCACACACGCACACACGCACACACGCACACACGCACACACGCACACACGCACACACGCACACACGCACACACGCACACACGCACACACGCACACACGCACACACGCACACACGCACACACGCACACACGCACACACGCACACACGCACACACGCACACACGCACACACGCACACACGCACACACGCACACACGCACACACGCACACACGCACACACGCACACACGCACACACGCACACACGCACACACGCACACACGCACACACGCACACACGCACACACGCACACACGCACACACGCACACACGCACACACGCACACACGCACACACGCACACACGCACACACGCACACACGCACACACGCACACACGCACACACGCACACACGCACACACGCACACACGCACACACGCACACACGCACACACGCACACACGCACACACGCACACACGCACACACGCACACACGCACACACGCACACACGCACACACGCACACACGCACACACGCACACACGCACACACGCACACACGCACACACGCACACACGCACACACGCACACACGCACACACGCACACACGCACACACGCACACACGCACACACGCACACACGCACACACGCACACACGCACACACGCACACACGCACACACGCACACACGCACACACGCACACACGCACACACGCACACACGCACACACGCACACACGCACACACGCACACACGCACACACGCACACACGCACACACGCACACACGCACACACGCACACACGCACACACGCACACACGCACACTCGCACACTCGCACACACGCACACACGCACACACGCACACACGCACACACGCACACACGCACACACGCACACACGCACACACGCACACACGCACACACGCACACACGCACACACGCACACACGCACACACGCACACACGCACACACGCACACACGCACACACGCACACACGCACACACGCACACACGCACACACGCACACACGCACACACGCACACACGCACACACGCACACACGCACACACGCACACACGCACACACGCACACACGCACACACGCACACACGCACACACGCACACACGCACACACGCACACACGCACACACGCACACACGCACACACGCACACACGCACACACGCACACACGCACACACGCACACACGCACACACGCACACACGCACACACGCACACACGCACACACGCACACACGCACACACGCACACACGCACACACGCACACACGCACACACGCACACACGCACACACGCACACACGCACACACGCACACACGCACACACGCACACACGCACACACGCACACACGCACACACGCACACACGCACACACGCACACACGCACACACGCACACACGCACACACGCACACTCGCACACTCGCACACACGCACACACGCACACACGCACACACGCACACACGCACACACGCACACACGCACACACGCACACACGCACACACGCACACACGCACACACGCACACACGCACACACGCACACACGCACACACGCACACACGCACACACGCACACACGCACACACGCACACACGCACACACGCACACACGCACACACGCACACACGCACACACGCACACACGCACACACGCACACACGCACACACGCACACACGCACACACGCACACACGCACACACGCACACACGCACACACGCACACACGCACACACGCACACACGCACACACGCACACACGCACACACGCACACACGCACACACGCACACACGCACACACGCACACACGCACACACGCACACACGCACACACGCACACACGCACACACGCACACACGCACACACGCACACACGCACACACGCACACACGCACACACGCACACACGCACACACGCACACACGCACACACGCACACACGCACACACACGCACACACACGCACACAACCCTACAATGCGAAATGCCAATTTTCTTGAAACAATAACTTTCATGAAAGCGTATTGAACGCTGCTAATCAAACTAATTAGAAGTACAATCGAACACTGCGCGTGAAATTCCTTTTAAAAACACTAAAAATGAGTTCTCTAGGATGACGATTTTGCGAACAAGCGCATCTCTGCTGCACTGAAAGCCGACGCACTGCCATCGTCTCGCCCCATCATTGTCGATGTGGAGAAGGTGGCGGATACCAAGGAGATATTCGACGTCATCACATACAGCAAGGTGCGGCTCTCCCCCCCCCCCCTCTCTCTCTCTCTCTCTACCTCCCTCTCTCTCATCTCCCCATTCCAGGGCAGCTCCTTCCTGCGCATGACCAAAGCGGTTCTCGGCGAGGAGAACTTCAAAAAGGGACTCAACGTGGGTTACTGTGGTTACTGGGTTACTGTACCTAGCGTATACCTAGATCTACCTCAACCGCCACAAGTGGAACAACACTCGCGCCGACGATTTGTGGGCGGCGCTCAGCGAGGCCGTGCCGGATTCGGTGGGGCAAGCGATTGGTTATCGATCCATTATTGATCGATTATCGATCGTTCCAGCTACTCGCCTGGAACGGCGAGCGCTTTGACGTGAAGGAGTTTGCGGACAAGTGGACGCTGCAGGTATGCTACCATAATCCTGAATGTACAGTACTTTTTACAGTACTGTTAGTACTGTTACTGCATACCGTACATCTAGTACGGTACGCTCCGGTACTGATACAGTAACTATTCCGAAAAAAGAATTCTCACCGTATTTGTCAGATGGGCTTTCCTGTGCTGAACGTCAAGAGAGTGTCGGGTGGGGTGGTGGTAACGCAGGAGAGATTCAAGAGGGACAAGCAGGCCGTGGACAAGGAGAAGTACCGGTAGGGAGAGAGAGAGAGAGAGAGAGAGAGAGAGGAGAAGAGAGAGAGGAGAAGAGAGAGATAGGAGAAGAGAGAGAAGGATAAAGAGAGAGAGAGAGGAGAAGAGAGAGAAGGAGGAAGAGAGGGAGGGAGGGAGAGAGAGAGAAGAAGGGAGAGAGAGAGAGAGAGAAAGAACGATTTTCTTGAAGTGTGTCCCCATTCGGCTATAAATGGGACGTGCCGCTCTTTGTGACAGTGAATGGAGAGAAGATGCGGATGCAGTGGCTTCATGATGATCAGGGTGAGTTGACGTTATCTGGATTTTCGGGACGGCGTCTGTCGTTTGGTACATATTTGGGATGACAGCCAGGCTTCTCTTTCTCTCTTGTTTCCTGTTTTACTATATCTGCGAATACTTTTCCCCATACACGTAATTTACGTTTCACACGGTATATGAATGCTGCAAACGTGCAAACTCATTCTCGCGCAAAAATACATTTGTCATAGTGTGAACTTGAATAGCAGATTCAACTTGAAACATAGAATCACAGTTTCTATGATTCTCCCAATGTTACTCTTTTATCGTTTACAGTGTGGCGTTCTATAATATGCTCTTATAATGCTATGCTCGCTAAGAGTTGCACGCGAGGGGATAGCTCCAAGGAAGACAGCGAGTCAGCTCGCGGCAATAGCGCACAAAACACTAGAGGCAGACGGTATGACACCGTATTTCGAACTGCAAGCGCGGTAGATCAAAAACTATCGCTCTGACGCAGGCTATATATTATCCAGCCCTTCTCCTTCCCCTCTCCTCATCCCTTTCCAAGGGTTCATCGAATGTCTCTTGTCGTAGTTATAGGAAAACGATTTTTTGTGGAATCTATAATTCTCTCCCGTTCACTTCTTCTTCTTTCTACTCTTCCAATGGATCATCTTCAGCACTCCACCTTCTCTCTCTCTCTCTCTCTCTCTCTCTCTCTCTCTCTCTCTCTCTTCCAATTCTTCGAATGTCTATTCTTCTCGTCTTGCAGTCATACAAGTCGCAGCGTTCTATGACTCTCCTCTTTCCTCTCCAGCCCTCCACCTGCCCCTCTCCTCGCCCTCCGATGTCCTTCTCCTCAACGCGGACTCGCTGGGCTTCTACCGAGTCAACTACGACCAGGCCGGATGGACGGCGATCGCACGGCAGCTGAGGGACGGGCACGAGGTGGCAATGGTGGTTTGGCACAGTGACAGAACTGCAGCTACTGATCTAGGGTTCAATCCATGTAGTGGCAACAGTATTTACAACAGTAGTGGCAACAGTATGAGAGTCATGTGCATACATGCGATTTGTAGAGGGGTGATTGTGAGGCACAAACTGGTATTACGAGATATGCTCTATCGAAAAACTGGTTTATTTGATTTTACCTATGTTTTCAAAAAAAAACTTATGTACAAAAATTATTAGATTTTTCAGAAACTGTCGATCAAATCGCGCGCTCGCGTGATTGACGACGCGTTTGCGCTGGCGGAGAGTGGCGACTTGCCGTATGAGGTGAGAGAGAGAAAGAGAGAGAGAGAGAGAGAGAGCGAGAGAGAGAGAGAGCGAGAGAGAGAGAGAGAGAGAGAGAAGAAGGGAGGGAGGGAGGAAGGGAGGGTGAGAGAAAGGAAGGGAGGGAGAAGAAGGGAACGAGGAAGGAAGGAAGGGGAGGGAGAGAAAGAGAGAGCTTCTCCCATTCCAGACCGCCCTCGACCTCATCTCCTACCTGCCCCATGAGCACGACTCGCTTGGTACGCCGCCATGCAGGTGAGTCCGACATCCCGCCTAGCCGGTGGTCCCTCAGTCTACCCTACCCTCACCACTATGCCCTTATCCCTCCCTCCCTCTCTCTCTCTCTCTCTCTCTCTCTCTCTCTCTCTACATGTAGTCTCAAAGTGAGATGGTTGTTTCCAAGCAGGGCAACAGCCTTTTCGAAAAACATTCCAAACACGGTGTTTGTGGACAAAGGTGGTTGATTGGTGTTTGATTCGTCCCATTTTTCAGGCGCTGGTCAACCTACGCAAGCAGTGGGGCTCTGATGCGGACGGAAAGGGTATCAAGGTGGGTCTCTCTCTCTCTCTCTCTCTCTCTCTCTCTCTCTCTCTCTCTCTCTCTCTCTCTCTCTCTCTCTCTCTCTTGCAAGATCGATAGCCTGATCTCTCACTTTGAACAATTTTCAGGAATTCATGCTGTCTCGTCTGCGGCCTCACTATGACACTGTGGACTGGGACATGCTTGGAAATGACACGGAGGAAGTGTACATGCAACAGTGAGGAGAGAGAGAGAGAGAGAGAGAGAGAGAGAGACAGAGAGAGACAGAGAGAGAGAGATAGACAAAGAGAGAGAGAGAGACAGAGAGAGAGAGAAATAGAGAGAGAGATTCCCTGTTTAGCCGCCTTCGCGTCCACGCCATTCTCTACATGTACGGACTGGGCGATGGGGAGGTGAGAATCTGTTTCTCCAAAAGTTAAAACCTTCAAACCTCTAGTATCTTGCGAATAGCCCTCGAATCGATTCCCAAATTAACACGTTTTCAAATCACCATTGATCATTGAATATCATTGATATATGATATGATATATGATATATGAATACCAAATCACCATTGAATACACTCGAGTTGTTTCTGCGACTGCTTGACTCACCGAACATTTCTTTGTTATAATTATAAAATCGTTTTCCAGGTGAAGAACAGGCTGGCTGGAATGTACGACAAGGTAGCCGGCAACTGCGCAGGCGAGAAGGACGTGGTCAGCGAGTGTGGAGGGTGGGTGGCGTCTCTCTCTCTAACTCTCTCCCTCTCTCTCCCCCTCTCTCTCTCCTCTCTCTTTCCTTTCTCTCTCCTCTCTCTCTCTCTCTCTCTCCTCTCTCTCCCTCTCTCTCCCTCTCTCTCTCTCTCTCGCTCTCTCTCTCTCTCTTTCTCGCTCTCTTGCTCTCTCTCTCTCTCTTTCTCTCTCTCCCTCTCTCTCCCTCTCTCCCCCCCCCCCTCTCTCTCTCTCTCGCCCTCTGATCTTTCCGAACAGAAGGTCCGTAGTAAATTGAAGATCGAGATGAGTTGATTGATTTGCAGTGTGATTCCGGCTCTTCGCGAAAAGGTCTACTGCGAGGGAGTGGCGCGGGGCGGGGAAACGGCGGTGCGATGGGCGCTGAACAAGTGAGGGGGAGAGGGAGAGAGAGGGAGAGAGAGGGGGGGAGAGGGAGGGAGAGAGAGAGAGAGGGAGGGAGAGAGGGAGAGAGAGAGAGGGGGAGAGAGAGAGGGAGGGAGAGGAGAGAGAGAGAGAGGGGAGAGAGAGAGAGATGAAAGAGAAGGTGCATCGATGAGACGACGAATCACTGACACTGAGGAACTTCCACAACTCATTTAAAACGCCTGTTTTTCGAATGCAGATTACTAGAGGCTGGCCGCTACTTGAGAACTTGAGTACAAATTATGGTGGTTTTGGGGAAGATCAAATCCATTGAAAGAAGTTGTTGAGGAATCAAAGTACCTTTGCAGGTTCACTCTCGAGACTGAGTACAGCGAGAAGAAGCACCTGCTGGGGGCGCTCGCCTGCACTACCAACACCTATATGCTCAACACGTGAGTCGGAGGGAGACGTTTGGTAACGTATTGTGAATTTGAAACGTATTGTGATTCTCTTTCGAAAAGTACAGGAGTAAAAAGGAGTGGTTTGTTTTGATCTAATTCAACAAAAGCACATGCATATTTTTTTCTTCGCAGCTGACTAAAATTTCAAAACAAACCTGCTCTTTCAAACGATGTACTATGAAATGTTTCATAACTATGAAATGTGTGATTTTTGATCAGATATACGCATGCAAATGCATAAAAATTTAACAACAAAAAGGTCTTTTATTTTAAATTATTATAGTACATATTACAATTACATATGTTCGCTTTTTTCATCGATTAGAAAGAGCAGGTTTGTTTTGAAATTTTAGTCAGCTGCGAAGAAAAAAATATGCATGTGCTTTTGTTGAATTAGATCAAAACAAACCACTCCTTTTTACTCCTGTACTTTTCGAAAGAGAATGGATGTCCTTTTCTCAAATTTCGAAGAAATTTTGTACATTAGATAACGAAAATACATATTACAAACTCACTAGTCAGAATATCATGCTATAAAGATACAAATAACTTACAATTTACAATACTCACAATTAACAATTCACAAATACACAGACATAGTAACAGTCACTGATAACAGTCACGTCAGTAACTTGAAAATCTTCGAAAACTAGTACACTGACGTATCCAAACTAGAGAGTCTTCGAAAACGTAGTCAGAATCAGGAAACGAACAGCCTGGTCGGATCGCTCATTGACGATTGATGCGCTCTATTTCGCTTATCTAATAGCCCTCTCTCTCACTCTTTCCCCCCCCCCCTCTCTCTTTCTCTCTCTTTCTCTCTCTTTCTCTATCACTCGCCCTTCTCTTTTTCTTTCCTCTCTCTATCACTCCCTAACTCTCATTATCTCTCCTTCTCCTTCTCTTACTCTCTATCTCTCTCTCTCTCCCTTTTCTATCTCTCTCTTTCTCAATCTCTTTCTCTCTCCTCTTTATCTCCCCTCTCTATCACTTTTTCTTTCTCTCTCTCGTTCTCTCTCTCAGAGCATATTGTGTTTTATTCTCCGCTTGAACACTCTCTTTTTCTACCCTCACTGTTCTCTCTAGACACAGAAAGACAATCTTCAGATTTTGAGCTAATGAACCTTCGGTCATGAATAGCCGGACTGGGTGCGTTGAACTGAACTCAGCTAGCTTTCTTATACGGTTATTTTCCTGTGTTTCTGGTATTACTGTTCGAACTGAGGAGTTGCACAGAGAACAAAACAGCGTCATCCGGCCTGCTTTCTGCAATTCGCACGTTTTCTAACCGGCAAGTCGGTAAGAGAACATGCGCTCTCTCACTCTCACACTCTCTCTCGCCGAGATCGTTCGATCAGATAACAGGCCGGCTGCCCAGTCACTCGCCAGTGGACATGAGAGAGTGCGCAGAGAGTGTGCGCTCGCAAGAGACGCCAGAGACGGCGCGCGATCGATCCGACACGAGAGTGGGTGAGCGAAGGGCGGGGCATGCGGTCGGCCAATCAGTTTTCACCGGCAAGAGGCCGAGAGACCAATAAGCGCAGAGTGCAGTGGGCGGAGCTTACGTGATGCACACCGTCGTCGCCGCCGCCGCCGCCGCCGTCGTCGTAAACACGTTTAGTGGCAAAGCGGGAGAGAGCGAGAGAGAGGCTGTTCTGGGCGCCGCAACCGATATTTATTCAACAAATCATACTCATAGGTCTTACAAAATGATACCCTAACACATAACACACTCTAATGAAGTATATTGTATTATGATAGCCAAATAGCGTGTGGATTGGGAGTGGCGCGCTGCGCGCGCCACAGATCATAACAAACGGGCGGCGCTGGCGCGCCGCCCCTAATTTTGTAACGTATTGTGTACTTTTCTTTAAAAACAGTTGTCTTTCAAAATTGTATTTAAAGCAACAGAGGCGCTTAGTTTTTGACTTTAGTTTATGGCTTGACCCATAGAAACACGAAATAATCAAAGAAAACGCGAAAGAACGGCGTTTCCTCGTTACCTACACGCTTACCAAAATGTGCACGTGCAGGTAAGGCGAGGTAGCTTGGTAAGGCGATTTCGAACTTTTCGCCAAAATGCTTATCGTAAAGTTGAGCTCTGTGCGCATCTCGTCGATATGAGTACGACAACACATGTCGTTATAGTGTTGTGGTAACGCTCACGGTTGTGAATTTCGATGAACCTTGGTAACGCTAAACGCCCCTGTGCCTTTAAGGTTTCTCGCCAAAGTGATCGACGCTAATGACACGGATTTCGGACCCAGGAACAGGGCTGATCTGATCATGGTGACAGAGGGAAGAGAGAGGGAAGATAGAGAGAGAGAGAGACAGAGAACGAGAGAGAGAGAGAGAGAGAGAGGGGGGAGAGAGAGAGAGAGAGTGAGAGAGTGAGAGAGAGAAATGATTCCAGGAAATCGCATCCACTTCCATTGGCGGCCTGGTCATATACGACTTCTTCATGCAACACATTGAAGAGATTGAAAAGTACGCGCTACTGTAGGTTGGGTTACTGTATTCAAAATTTTAGCGTGAGCCCCGGACGTCTTTTCAACCACGAGATCGACGCTCTGCCAGTGAGGAATGAGCAGAAACTGAAGGCTGTGAGTCTGCGAGAGAGAGAGAGAGAGAGAGAGAGAGAGAGAAAGAGAGAGAGAGAATCTTTCTTTTCAGTACGAGCACTTCCTTGCCTCCAACCCTCGCTATGCCGCTCTCCCCTCTTTCTCCAAGCTACTCGAGAGAGGCAGGCATTCTGTCGACTTTGCCAAGACTCACCGCCAGAAACTCAACGCCTATTTTAAGAAAGTCAACGAGGCACACTAGCATGTAATCACGGTTCCATGTGTGTTATGTGTAGATATGTGTTGCATCAATCTTGTATAAAAGTTCTTTCAGATTGTGAGCGAACATGGTTCTAATTGACTTTTTTTGAGTTCACCTCCTTTACTTCGTTCGGAGTGCAATGATAGAGATGCCTTTTTCACGCTCTTCTTCATTTTCCTCATTGCTCCTCTCTCTCTGAGAAAATAGGTTCTGGAATAGGTTCGAATATGTTTCGAATAGGAATAGGCAACAAAAACATCGATTATAGACACATACCCAAAGAAACTGAAATATGATTCTGCGCGTAGCAGACAGTTCTCTCATCGCTCCTCTCTCTCTCTCTCTCTCTCTCTCTCTCTCTCTCTCTCTCTCTTTCTCTCTCTTTCTCTCTCTCTCTCCGAAGTGATGACTTGGTGGGTAGGACGGTCGTTGGATGGCGCAGCCTGATTAGTAGAATTAGAAACCCTTTCGACGTGTTGTTCTGGGCAGTCGATTCGGTAAACAATATTCAAACAATGCATGTATTTATGTAGTCGTGTATGCAGTAGGGAATAGTATTCACAGCTGAAACAAGTAGACTATAATATTTGCGTATGTAACTTGATAAAAATATGTACGGGTATCGTTAATTCCTGAAAGAAGTGAGAAGTGATATTGCTAAAATAGAATCAGCGCGGAACGGTCAAATCGGCATATTGATTGAATTAATGCTTTTGAATAAGCTTGATGTTAGTTCAAAACATAGAAGCGCTCTTGTGTTTATGAAGCACGTCGACCGTATAAGGGTCTTAGCAAAAATACGATCTTCTAAGGTGGCTAGACACGATCTAATGCAACATGGACGAGCCATCATACCTACTCTAGTCGACGCCGCGCATGCAGCACTAGATGAGTTAATAAGTAGCAGCGTGATGAATTATATAATGCAGGAGAGCGAGGAGAGGCCGACCGAAACGTACATGAGCATCATCGATTCGTTCCTATTATCCTTATACACTGAATTTCAAAATGATTATTTGGAAGGTTATAGACCAACCAACCAGTAGCCTCTTGAATCGGCGACAGTAGAGACGCATACCCTCGCACGAGTGACTCGATGCAGAGCGAGCACGCTAACAGAAACGAGTACAGGTAATCTGTAAGTCGTGTATTTCGTACGAACCTCTCTGCTCTGAAGTCGGGGCATACGGCATACTGTAGATAGCCTCCTTGCACTTGGGATTGTAGAATTTCCGGGTGGGTGAGTGGTAGTAGAGATCAACGGCAGGAAGAGAACACTTGATGACGTCCTCCCTTCCAGAAACAATGAGATCTCTCTATAACTAGTAATAATTAGAAGATTGTATGTAGTTTACAGTATACCCCTTCGTAGACAAACAGATTGTAGTTTCCGTACTGCGCCTGTATGTAGGAAATCACTTCTAGATCTTATGTATTGTCCGGAGAAAGAGACAGTCCTCTGCGAAAATGGAACGCCTCGACAGTGATCATAAAAAATATTGGCCCGTTGTCTCTCTCGAGAATTCATGTCTCTTTTATTCGAACTTCTGAAACAAATATTACTTTTTAAAAATAGCCGGGGGCGCGGCTCAGTGGATAGAGCGTCTCAATCTCACGATCGCTGGTTCGATCCCCCTCGAAGTCAACCATTCTTGCGAAGTTCACCAAGCCCCTGTGGTGTGGCAATCCACTCTCATGGTAGCCAGAAGGCGTCACAGCACCATCTGCGGACTCAAGAACGGAATTCAAGACGTCCGACGCCACCCAACCCAACTACCTCTGCTGACGTTGTCGTAACCCAAGAACCCCATCTTGTTCTCGACTAGGAGGACCCCGGATTCAACCGGCTAAACAAAAAAAATACTACATACTCTACCTTTCGTGTGATTTAGTGTCGTAGAGATAAATGTATTGGAAATCTAAGATAACAGCGCAAATGTGTTGATTCAAAAAAGTAAAACAACAGTGTAGATAAATAGCTTGCCGGCAGGAAATAAACGCCCAAACTAGCACATGGGAATGTGCATCTTTTGCGAAGAATCTGCAATGAGTTTATTACATTAAACAAAGCGAATCAAACAACACAACGCGAACAAATCACGTACGGAGTTACGGAAAACACGGAACAAACGTGCACATTAGAGAGGGCGCGCAGCGCCCTCTCTTTTGGCTTAGGATAGGGCTCGCGCCAGAATTTTCAATTAGCGATATGCAAAGGTCATGTTAGCAACAATGTGAACTCATCCAAATCATGTTAGTTAGATTCGCACCGTTCCGTAGGCCATTTCACTGGTCGGTGGCATCTTTGTATCTTTTCCCCGAAAGAAGTTATGAGCGATCGTGCGCACCCATGATAGGCGAGAGGCCAGCGTTTCCTTCCTTCCTTCCCGTCACGCTGACCGCCGACTTTTTCCAACGTGCACCCAACTTGCACCCAGCGTGTAACCAGCCTCGCCGCCGCCATCGTCTAATGTGCGCCGGGTTTGCATATTTTGGCCGGTTCACGATAACCAGGTCGAGGCGCGATACCGACTGGTAGAAAACACGTGAAAAACGTTTTGTGAAACGTAACTACAATCTGTGAATACTTGTGATCTGCAAAAAGAAAAGAGAGAGAGAGAGAGAGAGAGAGAGGGGGAGAGAGAGAGAGAGAGAGAGAGAGAGAGAGAGAGAGGAAGGAGAGAAAGAACAGGGGAGAAAGAAGAGAGCGAGAGAGAAAGAGAGGAGGAGAGTGAAGAGAGTGAGAAAGAAAGAGAAAGAGAGAGAGAGAGAGGGAGGGAGGGGAGAGAGAGAGAGAGAGAGAGAGAGAGAGCGGGAGAGGGGGAGAGAGAGAGCGGGAGCGGGAGAGGGAGAGGGGAAGAAAGAGTTTAGTGAGATAGTGAGAACTGAGAAATAAAGCAAGTAAAGATTCAGCGCATAGTAAAAATTTCAATGAAATTTAACAAAAGCACATACATTTTCTCTTAAAAGTACTTGCGTAAAGATATTCACTTTGTCTTACCCTCATGCAACAAAAGCACATGCATAAAACGTTTACAAATACTAACACAAACCTGCGCAGACCGGACTGTTGTGTTGAAGTGACATTTGTAATATAAGGATACAAACGAATAACGTCAATATTAGGATGGAGAAAGAGAGAGAAAGAAAGAGAGAGAGAGAGAGAGAGAGAGAGAGAGAGAGAGAGAGAGAGAGAGGCTCAGGTTGGTGTTAGTATTTGTAAACGTTTTATGCATGTGCTTTTGTTGCATTAGGGTAAGACAAAGTGAATATCTTTACGCAAGTACTTTTAAGAGAAATTGCA
Organism: Rhabditoides inermis; assembly: GCA_963966185.1. Lineage (NCBI taxonomy): Eukaryota > Metazoa > Nematoda > Chromadorea > Rhabditida > Rhabditidae > Rhabditoides > Rhabditoides inermis. The sequence continues at coordinate 612,453 of CAWZYM010000348.1, read as the reverse complement.
GTTAGAGTTAGAACGCGTGTGAATGCAATGCGAATTATCTTTAAAAAGGACTTCCGTAAGAGAAGAGTTTGTGTTACTCAATGTAATGCAACAAAAGCTCATGCATTTTATCAATCGAAATAGTAAACAAACCTGCTCTTTCTGCAATAAAAAACTAATGCGAGCAAATGTTGTATGTCGGGAAATTGATTTCGGTATCCGATCGATTATATATAACTTGTTGAACTATTGGAGCAGGTTTGTGTACGATTTCGATTGATAAAATGCATGAGCTTTTGTTGCATTACGTTGAGTAACACAAACTCTTCTCTTACGGAAGTCCTTTTAAAAGATAATGAATGTACTTTTATTGGATTTCATATAAATCTATCTACATTAACATGAACCACAAAATTTTTTTTAAAAGAAATCCAACAGTTCACTCACCTTCTTGAGTCCAAAATTGTATAAAATTTGCAAAAAAAGAGTTTAGGTAATGCTGATGGGAAAATTTACAATTCCAATGTCATTTCTATGTGAAATCATATATTACAAAAGGTTTGCCGCCAGCCGGAACCGAACTCGAGCCATGTGTCTCAACGGGCGCAATCGCTAACCACAACACTACTGTGCGCACGACAGAGCACGCGATCTAAACGATATTAGTGCAATCCACAGGCAGTGCGGATTGTGCACCTCCTGTCTGCTGGGGGCAGCCGGTGCGCGCCACCCCCCCCCCCCCCTAGAAAACGTTCCGTACACGGGGGATTGCCTGCCCCTCAGGGAGCGCGCGCGCGTATCTCGCTTCCTACAACAGCTAGCGTTACCAAAATCGAAACTTAACCATTTTCTAACATCCTGATAACATCTATCAGCATCACATTGTTCTCGTAAAGATTCTAAGGAACCTTTCGTTCAATCGCCTTTTGCCGATTCTAGCGCGCGACTAGGGTTAACACAAACCAATCAGCGCTGCCGCGCTGGTTGTAATGTGGCGAGCAGCTGTTTGTGCGATGGTCAGCAGTGTGCATCAATGCACTCTATTCACGGCCCCGCGGTCATGACTGATCGCCGATCGATATCGGCAAGGGGCGGGCCTCGCTTTGTGTATCGCGCGCCACATCACGCACATGTGACTGCGATAAACATCTTCTGGCCCGCGATGGCTGCTGTGGACGAATAATTTGAAACTCTATATCGCATTAGCAATGGGGCGCAGAAATCGATTTCTTTTGAATTCAATTGACTGTAATCTCACGTGTATTCTGACTACAATAAACATCTTCTGGCCCGATAGAGGGAGAGAGAGGATTCCAGGAAATCGCATCCACTTCCAATGGCGGTCTGATCATTCACGACTTCTTCATGCAACACATTGACGAGATTGAAAAGTACGCGCTACTGTACTTTGGGTTACTGTATTCGCAATTTTAGAGTGAGCCCCGGGCGTCTTTCCAATCACGATATTGACGTTTTACTATGTTACTATGTTACAGTAATATTATCTTGTCGGTGTTTGTTTTGGTATGATGCTGTTCAGTCAGGAATGAGCAGAAACTGAAGGCTGTGAGTCTGCGAGAGAAAAGAGAGAGAGAGAGAGAGAGAGAGAGAGAGAATCTTTCTTTTCAGTACGAACACATCCTTGCCTCCAACCCTCGCTATGCCGCTCTCCCTTCTTTCTCCAAACTACTCGAGAGGGGCAGGCACTCTGTCGGCTTTGCTAAGACTCACCGCCAGAAACTCAACGCCTACTTCAACACAGTCAACCAGGCACACTAGCAAATATTCAAGTTTAGTGTATTTCATGTGATATGTGTTCGATGATGTTGTATAAAAATTTACTAGTCAGGTACTTTTCTGCTCTAAGGCGCATACATTTATTTGAAAAGTGAAACATTCCGTTATAGTTTATTTAGTATAGGAAGAAAACGTCAGAAAACAATACAACAACAAGGATGGACTGATCAACAGCATCATACCAAAACAAACACCGACAAGATAATATTACTGTAACATAGTAACATAGTAAAACAGTGAATATAGTAACACAGTAACATAGTAACATAGGAACAAAATTATAGTAACAATAATAACACTTTGCGTTAGAACAAACGATGAAAAGTTAACAGTAACGTTTCTCAGTACTCTTCACCGAGAGCCTCGAACCTATTGCCAGTGACGCTTGCGCCAGTTTCTCTCTTCTTCTCCTTCTTCTTCGCTTTCGAGACAGTGGTCGGCGGCAGGATAGCTCTCCTCTCACCACCAATCGCCCCGCACTTCTCATTCCTCTGGTTGTCGTAGTAGGAGCATGTGACGGGTCCGCAGTTGACGCCGTCGCATTCGTGCAGGAAGGTGCAATCCTTGGCGCTCCGCTCGCACTTGGCTATAGGAAAGCCGTACGTGTCGTGCACGTCTTCTTCGCCAAACCTGCGAATACAGATGGGATGAACGACTCGAGTCGTGTCGCTCACCAACATGGAGAGTCCGGGTGCAAGAACCAGCAAGGACGCCTCTTACAGTTCGGGAAGTCTTTACATCTCTTCATCTTCTTCTCCTTGCGAAGACCCTGTAAAAAACTTGATTTAAAGCGGTCTTTTCATAAATAATACATTCATTTTGTTCTACGAACGAGTTGTGAGTAAAATCTAGAAGAATATATAAAAAAAAACTTATCAGTGAAAACATTGTCTTACCCGTTTCACGGGAACGAGGCGAAATCCATCGTCGACGAAGAAATCGTTGTTTCTATGAAACGGAAATTATTGGCTCTTCATTGAACCTCAATCTCATTCTGTAGTACTTTTTAAGCAGAACCTTCGCAATCTGGAATGCGCTTTTTTGTAACCTAATCTCCATCAATGATCTCTCCATTTTCAAATCACAACTCTCTACATTAGATCTCATGCCACCTAGCAGTTTGCGCAACCTATAGAGAGTTCTCCCCACTTTCTTTCCCATGTAATACTTTGTGATTATTTCCTTGTTCAATATCATTGAAACCCCATTTATACCTGCCGTTTATATTGCTCACTTTTTGTTTCTAATTTCGATTTTCCCATGTCATCGGTAATAAACCTATCTATCTTTAGGGAGACAGAGGACACAAATGCTCAATCGAAACATCCACTACATGCACGGCTCGGCCCGCTCATCGCCGCGCGCCTATATCGCTTGTCACAGTCGCGCGCCGCGTGGGAATCTTCAAAGGAAGCATGCACTGACTTTGCACTTTGCAATGGCGGCCGCGCTGCGCGGGCTCATGCGACGCGTGCCACTCGCTGTGACAGCGGCCAGCGATCAGCCGGCAGAGCCGTGTAGAGAGAGAGAGAGAGAGAGAGAGAGAGAGAGAGAGAGAGAGAGAGAGAGGGGAGAGGAGAGGAGAGAGAGCGATTAATGGTGTATGTTCGAGTTGATCTCCTGGCCGGTGACTCACGTCGGCAGCGACCAGCAAACGAGCACGTGTGTGTTCTGACACTCGCGTTCCTTCTCAGGACGAACTAGCGCTCCGGCGCGCTGACGCGCGCCTCCGCGCTAGATCATGAAAATAAGAAGAATAGAATAGAAACTCATAGAATAGAATAGAAACTCAAGTTTTTGTTATGATCAATAATACTGTGTTTTTTATTTTACAATTTTATAACATTTTGAGTGAAACTGGTTATTAAAGTAGAGAAGATTAGTCGATTGATGTATTGATTGCACTGATAATGTGGTCTAGAGGCGATGCAATAATAATAATACCTGGTCTGCAAGTGCTTTGGTTAGCTGCCGCGTACCTCTGTTGTACAAGTCAGTAGATCTATGTATATTTTTGAATTTGAATGTCCTCGCGTATACAGAAAGAGAACCCGCACGGTGCCGCGCGCTCCCGCTATCAATATCTATGAATACATAGATCAATGATAATCATTATACATTTTTTTCTGAACTATACTTTCCTTTGCTCATAAAAACTCTCTCTCTCTCTCATCTCCCCTCTCTCTCTCTCTCTCTCTCTCTCTCTCTCTCTCTCTCTTCTCTTCTCTTCTCTTCTCTTCTCTTCTCTTCTCTCTCTCTCTCTCTCTCTCTCTCTCTCTCTCTGCTTCCTCTCTCTCTTTCTCTGCTCTCTCTCTCTCTCTCTCTCTCTCTCTTTTCTCTTTCTTTCTCTCTCTTTCTCCTCGTATTTCTTTTAGTTATAATGCTACGAAAACAGAGAGCTTTGCTACTGCAACCTCTCGCCCTCTTTTATTCTCGCATTCTCTCTCTCTCTTTCTCTCTCTGTCTCTCTCTATATCTCCCTTCCCTTTTTTATCTAACTCTTTCTTTTTTCCCTCTTCCTCAGTAAAACTTTTGCTTGGACATGGAGCTTCCGCTGCCGGACAGCTAGATTTTGATGTTTTTTTAACCGGATACTGAAAGCAAAATTGAGGACGTGGACTACAGCCGAGGACGTAAACTCAACTATCTGCAAAGTTTCATACAAATTGGTTTAGTATGAATCAAGTCATGAACGCGGAACTAATCAAAATCGCAAAAGAAATGCGAGAGCGCGCGCATCTTTTGATAATTGGACAACATGTTCCTCACACCGTAACCAATAACGCTGAATTTTGCAGGTACGCTCTTTTTGTTGAAACTATTTGTTGAACGTATTTACGGAAAATGAAGCGAAAATGTTTCTTAGATGAGACACGTTCGCTGCGATCAGCAACAAAATCGATTACTTTCGTAGATTTTCTTCGAAATATAGGCAATGAGTGTAATTGGAGAGTAATCACGAAGTGGACTGCGTCCTGAAGTAATATGTAAACTTTCTGAAAAACATCACGCAAATCGGTCAAGTAAAAACGGAGATATGCCCGCGATCACACAAGAAAAGGTGCAAAAGTGTCTATTTTTGGTGGTTTTCGACCATAAATAGAGGTAATGAAAGCAAAATTGAGAACTGTCACAAAGTGTACTGCATCAGAAGACGTGAACTCAACTATCTTATGAGTTTCATGCAAACTGGTTCTGTATGAATCGAGTTATGACCGCGGAAATACTAAAAATCGCAAAAGTGAGGCGAGAGCGCGCGAGCGGCTCTTGCTAATTTGGCTATATTTGCCTTACAACGTAACCAATGATGATGAAACTTGCAGGTTAGTGACAGAACTATTTGTTGAAAGTAATTACAGAACAAGAAGCGAAACTGTTTCTTAGGTGAAGCTTTTGCAGCGGACAGCACCAAAATCGGCGAATTTTGAGGTTTTTCTACCAAATATAGGCAATGAGTGTATTTGGAGAGTAATCACGAAGTGGACTGCATCCTGGAGTAATATGTAAATTTTCTGCAAAGTTTGACGCGAATCGGTTCAGTAGAAACGGAGTTATGCCCGCGGACACACAAGAAAAAGTGCAAAAGTGACCATTTTTGGTGGTTTTTTGACCAAATATGGACGTAGAGGAGGAGTTGAGAGGTGCCTGAATTTTGTTGTCGTCTGGTGCAGGTGACACAACTTTCTACAAAGTTTCATAGGAATCGGTTAAGTTTGAAGCTAGTTATGACCTTCCAATGACGGACACCATAGGACATTTTAGTAGAAAAGGAGACTAGCGCGCTTCGCGCGCTAGAAATATAGGTAAAAAATAGAGGAGAAAATTATCTATCGATTGATATTTAGATTGACTTGATTTGTGCTCTGGACGTGCTATTAGGAGCTGTGCTAGAAAGCTGTTGTCAGTCTACGATGACTGATCTTTATTTTTTTATTTTTTTTTTTTTTTCAGAAGTTTCAAATAATTAGAAAGTGTCACAGTGTATCAGTATCTGGTTGATAGTATCAGGTTGATTGCTTTTCTACAGATGTATTTACTATGCTCATAGAAGGCGCTCCGGCACGCTCCGCTGTCAGAGCCGATCAGTAGATCAGTAATTATAATAAAACATTAATCACTGCTACTGATATGCATTTTCTCCGACTCTCTGATTTTTTACTCTTTCGTATGCACATAGAGGGCGCTTCGGCACGCTCCGCGCGCCTCCGCGGTCAAAGCCGATCAGTAGATCAGTATATATAATAATACATTGATCACTGATACTGATATGCATTTTCTCCGACTCTCTGATATTTTACTCTCTCGTATGCACATAGATGGCGCTCCGTCACGCTCCGCGCGCCTCTGCGGTAAAAAAGCCTATCAGTTATCAGTAGATCAGTAATATAAAAATAATAATATATTGATCACTGATATTGATATACAATCTCTTCTACTCTCTGATCATTTACTCTTTCGTTTGCACATAGAGGGCGCTCCGGCACGCTTCGCGCGCCTCCGCGGTCAAAGTCGATCAGTAGATCAGTAAATATAATAATATATAATATATTAATCACTGATACTGATATGCAATCTCTTCTACTCTCTGATCTTTTACTCTTTCATATGCACATAGAAGGCGCTCCGGCACGCTTCGCGCGCCTCCGCGGTCAAAGCCGATAAGTAGATCAGTAATTATAATAATACATTAATCACTGCTACTGATATGCAACCTATTCTACTTTCTGATCTTTTACTTTTTCGTTTGCTCATTGAGGGCGCTCCGGCACGCTTCGCGCGCCTCCGCTGTCAGAGCCGATCAGTAGATCAGTAATTATAATAAAACATTAACCACTGCTACTGATATGCATTTTCTCCGACTCTCTGATTTTTTACTCTTTCGTATGCACATAGAGGGCGCTTCGGCACGCTCCGCGCGCCTCCGCGGTCAAAGCCGATCAGTAGATCAGTATATATAATAATACATTGATCACTGATACTGATATGCATTTTCTCCGACTCTCTGATATTTTACTCTCTCGTATGCACATAGATGGCGCTCCGTCACGCTCCGCGCGCCTCTGCGGTAAAACAGCCTATCAGTTATCAGTAGATCAGTAATATAAAAATAATAATATATTGATCACTGATATTGATATACAATCTCTTCTACTCTCTGATCATTTACTCTTTCGTTTGCACATAGAGGGCGCTCCGGCACGCTTCGCGCGCCTTCGCGGTCAAAGTCGATCAGTAGATCAGTAAATAAAATAATATATAATATATTAATCACTGATACTGATATGCAATCTCTTCTACTCTCTGATCTTATACTCTTTCATATGCACATAGAAGGCGCTCCGGCACGCTTCGCGCGCCTCCGCGGTCAAAGCCGATCAGTAGATCAGTAATTATAAAAATACATTGATCACTGATACTGATATGCATTTTCTCCGACTCTCTGATTTTTTACTCTTTCGTATGCACATAGAAGGCACTCCGGCACGCTTCGCGCGCCTCCGCGGTCAAAGCCGATCAGTAGATCAGTAATTATAAAAAAAACATTGATCACTGCTACTGATATGCATTTTATCCGACTCTCTGATCGTTCATTTTCTCGTATGCACATAGAAGGCGCTCCGGCACGCTTCGCGCGCCTCCGCGGTCAAAGCCGATCAGTAGATCAGTAATTATAATAAAACATTGATCACTGATACTGATATGCATTTTCTCCGACTCTCTGATTTTTTACTCTTTCGTATGCACATAAAAGGTGATACTGATATGCATTTTCTCCGACTTTCTGATCTTTTACTTTTTCGTTTGCACATAGAGGGCGCTCCGGCACGCTTCGCGCGCCCCCGCGGTCAAAGCCGATCAGTAGATCAGTAATATTAAGAATATATTGATCACTGCTACTGATATGCATTTTCTCCGAATCTCTGATCTTTCACTTTCTCGTATGCACATAGAAGGCGCTCCGGCACGCTTCGCGCGCCTCCGCGGTCAAAGCCGATCAGTAGATCAGTAATTATAATAAAACATTGATCACTGATACTGATATGCATTTTCTCCGACTCTCTGATTTTTTACTCTTTCGTATGCACATAAAAGGTGATACTGATATGCATTTTCTCCGACTCTCTGATCTTTCACTTTCTCGTATGCACATAGAAAGCGCTCCGGCACGCTCCGCGCGCCTCCGCGGTCAAAGTCGATCAGTAGATCAGTAATAATAAGAATATATTGATCACTGCTACTGATATGCATTTTCTCCGACTCTCTGATCGTTCACTTTTTTTATATGCACATAGAAAGCGCTCCGGCACGCTCCGCGCGCCTCCGCGGTCAAAGTCGATCAGTAGATCAGTAATAATAAGAATATATTGATCACTGCTACTGATATGCATTTTCTCCGACTCTCTGATTGTTCACTTTCTCGTATGCACATAGAAAGCACTCCGGCACGCTCCGCGGTAAAAGCCTATCAGTAGCTGGTTGACAATTTTTATTTATTATAGATCCAAGTATAATTATTAGTTATCACTGGTCTAATATAAGCGAGAGAGAAAGAGAGAGAGAGAGAGAGAGAGAGAGAGAGAAAGAGAGATGAGCAGCTGGTTGACAATTATTATTGATTTTAGTTCCAAGTAGACTTCATATTTCTCACTAATCTAAAATCATATTATATAAGAGAGAGATAGAGGAAGAGAGGAAGAGAGATGACTGATCTTTATTTATTTCCTTATTTTTTTCAATTTTCAGTAATTTTAAATAATTAGAAAGTGTCACAGTCTATCTGGTTGATAGTATCTGCTTGAATGCTTTTCTACAGATGTTATATTTACTATGCTCATAGAAGACGCTCCGGCACGCTCCGCGGTCATAGCTTATCAGTATTTCAGTGATAAAAATAATAATAAAATGATCACTGATACTGTTATGCATTTTCTCCTACTCTCTCATATTTTACTTTCTCGTATAAACATAGAGGGCGCTCCGGCACGCTTCGCACGCCTCCGCGGTCAAAGCCGATCATTAGATCAGTAATAATTGATCACTGATACTGATATGCATTCTCTCCTACTGATCTTTCACTCTCTCGTATGCACATAGAGGGCGCTCCGGCACACTCCGCGGTAAAATATTATAAAATATAAAAGAGAGAGAGAGAGAGAGAGAGAGAGAGAGAGAGAGAGAGACGAAAAAAGAGGGATGAGAAAAGGAGAGGGATGAGAAAAGGAGGTTACATAGTATTCCGCCTCGCCTCACTTCCCTGATTGAATACAGAATGTCGTTAGTGCATACAGTTTTATTTTTATTGTATTTGCTCAGGATATAGAATTTGCACCGTTTGTTGGAAGTGTGGTGAGCTGTTTCGTAGTGCATGGTAATGTTCTCGCTCATTTGCACAGTTTACTGTCTCTTTCTCTGGCATCAGACAGACTGGCAGCTGGCGCACTCTCACCTCGCCGCACTCTCTCGTCGCGGGGCAATAAAGTGGCGTCGATTAGAGGAATTTAATTGATAGCGAGCGTCAGAGGTCACAAAAAGATGCAAATTTTGGTAGAAGTGTAGTGGCCACCTATTTGCATGTTGTAGTAAAAGGAGACCTTACACGGTTGCCTAGTTTTCTTGAACAGCCCGCGACAACTGTTTGGTGTCGCCTCGCCTCGACTAAATCACTTCGTGAAAGGAAACCAGGAGGAGTTATAAAAAGATTACGGGCAGATTTGTAGGTGAGGGAGTGTAGAGGAGTGACGTGAAAACCGTTTTTCGATAGCTGAAGTCTGCGATTCGCAGTACTCGTTCTTGTAAGGTCTACTCGCCGCACCCGATTCGTCAGTGACCCGTCTCTTCATCTGACACACTATCTCGCTGCTTTTCTGTCTGACTCTCTCGGATTACGCGCTATTTCGTCGGACCTTCTTGAGCTTATAGCTCCGCGGATATGAGAGATAAAGATCTGAAAATTGGAATCCTGCATCTCGGGACCGAGACCATCGGATCGATGTCACGTTTGGCTAGATAGGAGTAGTGGGTGGCGCGGTAGAGCGATGGACGTACGGAAACCATAGGGCATTTTACACTTACACCCGACTAGCGCGCTTCGCGCGCTAGAAATATAGGTAAAAAATAGAGGAGAAAATTATCTATCGATTGATATTTAGATTGACTTGATTTGTGCTCTGGACGTGCTATTAGGAGCTGTGCTAGAAAGCTGTTGTCAGTCTACGATGACTGATCTTTATTTTTTTATTTTTTTTTCTTTTTTTCAGAAGTTTCAAATAATTAGAAAGTGTCACAGTGTATCAGTATCTGGTTGATAGTATCAGGTTGATTGCTTTTCTACAGATGTATTTACTATGCTCATAGAAGGCGCTCCGGCACGCTCCGCTGTCAGAGCCGATCAGTAGATCAGTAATTATAATAAAACATTAATCACTGCTACTGATATGCATTTTCTCCGACTCTCTGATTTTTTACTCTTTCGTATGCACATAGAGGGCGCTTCGGCACGCTCCGCGCGCCTCCGCGGTCAAAGCCGATCAGTAGATCAGTATATATAATAATACATTGATCACTGATACTGATATGCATTTTCTCCGACTCTCTGATATTTTACTCTCTCGTATGCACATAGATGGCGCTCCGTCACGCTCCGCGCGCCTCTGCGGTAAAAAAGCCTATCAGTTATCAGTAGATCAGTAATATAAAAATAATAATATATTGATCACTGATATTGATATACAATCTCTTCTACTCTCTGATCATTTACTCTTTCGTTTGCACATAGAGGGCGCTCCGGCACGCTTCGCGCGCCTCCGCGGTCAAAGTCGATCAGTAGATCAGTAAATATAATAATATATAATATATTAATCACTGATACTGATATGCAATCTCTTCTACTCTCTGATCTTTTACTCTTTCATATGCACATAGAAGGCGCTCCGGCACGCTTCGCGCGCCTCCGCGGTCAAAGCCGATAAGTAGATCAGTAATTATAATAATACATTAATCACTGCTACTGATATGCAACCTATTCTACTTTCTGATCTTTTACTTTTTCGTTTGCTCATTGAGGGCGCTCCGGCACGCTTCGCGCGCCTCCGCTGTCAGAGCCGATCAGTAGATCAGTAATTATAATAAAACATTAACCACTGCTACTGATATGCATTTTCTCCGACTCTCTGATTTTTTACTCTTTCGTATGCACATAGAGGGCGCTTCGGCACGCTCCGCGCGCCTCCGCGGTCAAAGCCGATCAGTAGATCAGTATATATAATAATACATTGATCACTGATACTGATATGCATTTTCTCCGACTCTCTGATATTTTACTCTCTCGTATGCACATAGATGGCGCTCCGTCACGCTCCGCGCGCCTCTGCGGTAAAACAGCCTATCAGTTATCAGTAGATCAGTAATATAAAAATAATAATATATTGATCACTGATATTGATATACAATCTCTTCTACTCTCTGATCATTTACTCTTTCGTTTGCACATAGAGGGCGCTCCGGCACGCTTCGCGCGCCTTCGCGGTCAAAGTCGATCAGTAGATCAGTAAATAAAATAATATATAATATATTAATCACTGATACTGATATGCAATCTCTTCTACTCTCTGATCTTATACTCTTTCATATGCACATAGAAGGCGCTCCGGCACGCTTCGCGCGCCTCCGCGGTCAAAGCCGATAAGTAGATCAGTAATTATAATAATATATTGATCACTGATACTGATATGCAACCTATTCTACTTTCTGATCTTTTACTTTTTCGTTTGCTCATTGAGGGCGCTCCGGCACGCTTCGCGCGCCTCCGCGGTCAAAGTCGATCAGTATATCAGTAATTATAATAATACATTGATCACTGATACTGATATGCATTTTCTCCGACTCTCTGGTCTTTCACTCTCTCGTATGCACATATAGGACGCTCTGGCAAACTTCGCGCGCCTCCGCGGTCAAAGCCGATCAGTAGATCAGTAATAATTAAATATATTATACACTGCTACTGATATGCACTTTTTCCGACTCTCCGATCTTTTAATTTTTCGTATGCACATAGAGGGCGCTTCGGCACGCTTCGCGCGCTTCCGCGGTCAAAGCCGATCAATAGATCAGTAATTATAATAAAACATTGATCACTGATCAAAGCCGATCAGTATATCAGTAATTATAATAAAACATTGATCACTGATACTGATATGCATTTTCTCCGACTCTCTGATTTTTTACTCTTTCGTATGCACATAGAAGGCGCTCCGGCACGCTTCGCGCGCCTCCGCGGTCAAAGCCGATCAGTATATCAGTAATTATAATAAAACATTGATCTCTGATACTGATATGCCTTATTTCCTACTCTCTGATCTTTTACTCTTTCGTATGGACATAAAAGGCGCTCCGGCACGCTTCGCGCGCCTCCGCGGTCAAAGCCGATAAGTAGATCAGTAATTATAATAATATATTGATCACTGATACTGATATGCATTTTCTCCGACTCTCTGGTCTTTCACTCTCTCGTATGCACATATAGGACGCTCTGGCAAACTTCGCGCGCCTCCGCGGTCAAAGCCGATCAGTAGATCAGTAATAATTAAATATATTATACACTGCTACTGATATGCACTTTTTCCGACTCTCCGATCTTTTAATTTTTCGTATGCACATAGAGGGCGCTTCGGCACGCTTCGCGCGCTTCCGCGGTCAAAGCCGATCAATAGATCAGTAATTATAATAAAACATTGATCACTGATCAAAGCCGATCAGTATATCAGTAATTATAATAAAACATTGATCACTGATACTGATATGCATTTTCTCCGACTCTCTGATTTTTTACTCTTTCGTATGCACATAGAAGGCGCTCCGGCACGCTTCGCGCGCCTCCGCGGTCAAAGCCGATCAGTATATCAGTAATTATAATAAAACATTGATCTCTGATACTGATATGCCTTATTTCCTACTCTCTGATCTTTTACTCTTTCGTATGGACATAAAAGGCGCTCCGGCACGCTTCGCGCGCCTTCGCGGTCAAAGCCGATTAATAGATCAGCAATTATAATAATATATTGATCACTGCTACTGATATTCATTTTCTCCGACTCTCTGATTTTTTACTCTTTCGTATGCACATAGAAGGCGCTCCGGCACGCTTCGCGCGCCTGCGCGGTCAAAGCCGATCCGTAGATCAGTAATTATAAAAAAACATTGATCACTGATACTGATATGCATTCTCTCCTACTCTCTGATCTTTTACTCTCTCGTATGCACTCAGAGTGCGCTCCGCGCGCCTCCACGGTAAAAGCCTATCAGAAGCTGGTTGAAAATTATTATTTATTATAGTTCCAAGTATAATTTATAGTTATCACTGGTCTAATATTATAAAATATAAGAGAGAGATAGAGAGAGGGAGAGAGGGAGAGAGGGAGAGAGAGAGATAGGGAGAGAGGGAGAGAAAGAGAGGGAGACGAAAAAGAGAGAGAGAGAGAGAGAGAGACGAAAAAGAATGAGAAAAGGGATGAGAAAAGAACTTGGATGAGAAAAGGAGGTTACATAGTATTTCGCCTCGCCTCACTTCCCTGATTGAATATAGAATGTCGTTAGTGCATACAGTTATATTTGTATTGTATTTGCTCAGAATATAGAATTTGCACAGTTTGTGGAGTGTGGTGAGCTGTTTCGTAGTGCACGGTGATGTTTTCGCTCATTTGCACAGTTTACTGTCTCTTTCTCTGGCATCAGACAGACTGGCAGCTGGCGCACTCTCACCTCGCCACACTCTCTCGTCGCGGGGCAATAAAACGACGTCGATTAGAGGAATTTTATTGATAGCGGGCGTCAGAGGTCACAAAAAGATGCAAATTTTGGTAGAAGTGTAGTGGCCACCTATATACATGTTGTAGTGAAGGGAGACCTTACACGATTGCCTAGTTTTCTTGAACAGCCCGCGACAACTGTTTGGTGTCGCCTCGCCTCGACTAAATCACTTTGTGAAAGGAAACCAGGAGGAGTTATAAAAAGATTACGGGCAGATTTGTAGGTGAGGGAGTGTAGAGGAGTGACGTCGAAACCGTTTCTCGAAAGATGAAGTCTGCGATTCGCAGTACTCGTTCTTGTAAGGTCTACTCGCCGCAGCCGATTCGTCAGTGACCCGTCTCCTCGCCTCACACACTATTTCGCCTCTTTTCTGTCTTACTCTCTCGGATCACGCGCTGTTTCGTCGGACCTTCTTGAGCTTATAGCTCCGCGGATATGAGAAATAAAGATCTGAAAATTGGAATCCTGCATCTCGGGACCGAGACCATCGGATCGATGTCACGTTTGGCTAGATAGGAGTAGTGGCTGGCGCGGTAGAGCGATGGACGGACGGAAACCATAGGGCATTTTGCACATACAGGCGCAGCGGCGCTGCGACTAGCCCGAGCGGCGCTGGCGCGCCGCTCGGGCTAGGGCCGCCTTCGGCGGCCTCAACACTCAAACATCAAAACTGAAATCATCACTCAAATCTAATTTCATAACTAAAATATGTCCACAAACCTCTAATCTAACTAAGAAGTACATTACAAGACAGAATACTAAAAATGAAGGCAATTGAACGTTGTTTACAAATTTGTTTACTTGTTTACACTTCATGTAAACAACATTTTCGAACTCGCCTCTTAGTCTACTACACGATACACATCTTTAAAACACGTTTTCAGGTTGTTTACACATTTGTTTACTTGTTTACAACATCTGTAAACAACATTTTTGTGCTCATAAATAATGTTACTAAACATTTGACATCTTCAAAACACATTTTCAGGTTGTTTACAAAGTTGTTTACTTGTTTACATCACCTGTAAACAACATTTTTGAACTCGCCTCTCGGTCTACAACATCTTAGATACCTTCAAAACAAGCTTTAAAATTGTTTACAAAGTTGTTTACTTGTTGACAAACATGTAAGCAACAACATCGCTGACTTGTCTCCAGATCACATACCAAGTTTGGACTCTTCAGCATCAAAACTGACCAATATACAACATTACCATATTTGGAAATATGCAAATGAGGTCATACTTCAAAATTTTAATTGTCCACCCGACAGTACCTTAACCCCAAAAGGGCATCTCAGTATCTTGAAAACGAAGCATAGTTTACATAGAAAGTGCTTAAAATTCCGTCTATGTCCATCAGAGTTTCGGTCAACCCATATAAGGAAACGTCGAATCACGACCCCAAGTAAACGATTGCGTGCGGTGAGCACCTCAGGTCTAAGTTCCATACCTCAACCCCTATCGATCACTACAACTTGAGATACTCATCCGGACACACAGACAGACAAACTCCATAGCATAATTTTAAGGGGGTGGGGGGTGACTAGCGGCCGGAGGCTCGCTTCGCTCGCCTCCGGCCGCTAGTGGCGGCGCTTCGCGCCGCGTTCGCTCCAAGGCTCGCGCGCCTTCGGCGCGCTCGCCTTTCCGCTGTATAATCTCTAACTATATACTCATAGCATAACTTTTAAGAACAACTCTGAACTCGGTAGTCGGTCTAGTACACGTTAGACACCTATTAAATGAGATTTGTACTTGTTTACTTTTTTGTTTACTTGTTTACATGTCAATAAAACAATAAAATCGGACTGAGTACTTTGTGTACTACATGTTAGAGACCTTTAAAACACATTTCTGAGTTGTTTACAAACTTGTTTACTTGTTTACTTCACTTGTAAACAACAAATATGAACTCAGTACTTGGTCTAGTACACGTTAGATACCTTTAAAATGAGATTTGGAGTTGTTTACTTATTTGTTTACTTGTTAACTGTTGTTGTTTACCAAAAAAAATTGAACTTGTTTACTTGTTTACTTCACTTGTAAACAACAAATATGAACTCAGTACTTGGTCTAGTACACGTTAGATACCTTTAAAATGAGATTTGGAGTTGTTTACAAATTTGTTTACTTGTTTACATTTCGTGTAAACAACAAATTTGAACTCAGTACATGGTCTAGTACACGTTAGATACCTCTTAAATGAAAAATTGTGTTGTTTACTTCTTTGTTTACTTGTTGACATGAGTTGTTTACTATCATAAATGTACTTGTGTAGTTGTGTTATGGTATGAGTATGAAGTGTCTACCTTGAAAAATAACAAAGTTATTAAGGTTTCCGAGATTGTTTACATAACTTGTTTACTTGTTTACTTGTTTACATAATATATTTACTAAACGTTTTGTCTTAGTTAGGTTGTTGTATGGTGTGAATATGAACTGTCTACCTCAATTCGTTATTCAGTTATAGTGAAAAGTCTGTTTTCGAGTCAAAGTCCAAAGTTCCTCTCGTGGAACCCATATAAGGAGTTATGCACATGAGATGCCAGAATAACGATCGCGTCTCAGGTGACACCAAACCTTAACCCCAAAGTTGTATCTTGATTCGTGGAAAGAGTAATGAGTTATGAGTCTGGACAAACAAACGCCATAGGAAATTTTAGGGTGGGAGAGAGGCGATGGCGGCGCTTCGCGCCGCGTTCGCTCCAAGGCTCGCGCGCCTTCGGCGCGCTCGCCTTTCCGCTGTATAACCTCTAAAAATATACTCATAACATAACTTTAAACAACAACTCTGAACTCAGTACCCGGTTTAGTACACGTTTGATACCTATTAAATAAGATTTGTACTTGTTTACTTTTTTGTTTACTTGTTTACATCAAAAACAACAACAAAATCAAACTCTGTACTTTGTGTACTTCATGTTAAATAAATTTAAAACACATTTCTGAGTTGTTCACAAACTTGTTTACTTGTTTACTTCACTTGTAAACAACAAATATGAACTCAGTACTTGGTCTAGTACACGGTATATACCTTTGAAATGAGATTTGGAGTTGTTTACTTATTTGTTTACTTGTTGATATGAGTTGTTTACTATCATAAAGGTACTTGTGCACTTGTGTTATGGTATGAGTATGAAGTGTCTACCTTGAAAACTAACAAAGTTATTAAGGTTTCCGAGATTGTTTACATAATTTGTTTACTTGTTTACTTGTTTACATAACATGTTTACTAAATCTTTTGTCTCAGTTAGGTAGTTGTATGGTGTGAATATGAACTTTCTACCTCAATTCGTTATTCAGTTATAGTGAAAAGTCTGTTTTCGAGTCAAAGTCCAAAGTTCCTCTCGTGGAACCCATATAAGGACTTATGCAAATGAGATGTCAGAGTAACCATCGCGTCTCAGGTGACACCAAACCTTAACCCCAAAGTTGTATCCTGATTCGTTAAAAGAGTAATGAGTTATGACTCTGGACATACGGTCGCCATAGGAAATTTTAGGGGGGGAGAGTGGCGACTAGCGGGCCGGAGGCTCGCTTCGCTCGCCTCCGGCCCGCTAGTGGCGGCGCTTTGCGCCGCGTTCGCTCCAAGGCTCGCGCGCCTTCGGCGCGCTCGCCTTTCCGCTATAAGAACTAAAACATATACCTGTAAGAGAGTTATTCTTGAAAATGGAAAGTTTAAGCTTTGTTTACTTCTTTGTTTACTTGTTTACTTCACTCGTAGACAACAAATTTGAACTCAATACTTGGCCTAGTACACGTTAGATGCCTTTTGAATTAATAAAAACACATTTCTGAGTTGTTTAGAAAATTGTTTACTTGTTTACATGACTTGTAAAACAATAAATATAAACTGAGTACTTGGTCTAGTACACGTTAGATTCTTTTAGAATGAATTTTGGAGTTGTTTACTTATTTGTTTACTTGTTTACATCTCAAATACACAACAAAATCGAACTTAGTAATTGGTGTACTACACGTTAGAAACTTTTAAAACACATTTCTGAGTTGTTTACAGATTTGTTTACTTGTTTACATGACTTGTAAACAATAAATATGAACTGAGTACTTGGTCTAGTACACGTTAGATACTTTGTAAAAGAGGTTTGGAGTTGTTTACTTATTTGTTTACTTGTTTACTGTTGTTGTTTACCAAACATTTAGACTTTGTTTACTTGTTACTTGTACCAAGTATCAAGTGTCTAGGTCTAAAACTGAAAGAGTTCATATAGAAACGTCACAAGTTTCAGATTCTAAGTCCAGAGTTCTTAGTGAACCCATATAAGGAGATATGCAAATGAGGTGCCAGGTAAACGCGACCGTCCCAGGACTATACCAACTCTAACTCTATGAAGGCAAGTTGCTAGGTCCACGCCATAGAACTGGAGACATCTGGACAAACAAACAGACACACGCCATAGCAAATTTAAGGGGGCCGGCAGTGGCAGATTGATTCAATTGAAGTCGCGTTCTGATACACGTTGACGCCATGATCGACGTGAAACGCGAGTCCGTTCGAGAAACTGAAATCGGTTGACGATGTTTACAAATTACAAATATCGTTTACATCATCATGCCTTATTCCATAATCTGATCTAAGGGTCAAAAAAGAAGTTGAGAAAAAGTGATGGACTCACATTGTCTCTCTATGGTGCAAGAAGTCATTGAGTTCTCGTTCGAACTTAATCGATGCACTTTCAAAGTTTTCTCTGATGAGTTTGAGATACGAGTCTGAAATGACAGGAATAATTGCATACAACTATCTCTACGTATACCGTTTTTCCTGTGAGTGGATAGGAATACGTGCTTTAAACCGGACAATGTTTTGATCAGGAATTCCGAGAAACACTTCAAGTTGTCGGCCTGGAATTATTTGTACTTATTAGCAGAGAAATACTGATCTAGTTATCTTTCACCACGCACTTGAAACTCATTCGCAATAAACGGTTCAGATATGATTGCTGACGTGATGTTCTTCAGCTTTCCATGTTCATCTGCCCAGTTACAAATATGCTGAAACAAGTTGAAAAGTCTACTCAGCCAGTGTTAGAGCCGGTTACAAACCCATTGGAACATTCGGTCGAAATCCCAGCCGGTGGCGCCGAGTTCTATCGTAAACTTGTCGACGAGGATGCCTTGCAGTCCATCTGTCACTCCTCCAGCGGTCAGGTAGGCAACAATTGCGGCAGTCACTCCTTTTCTCGCCGATGTCTCGTCGTCATTCTGACTGAAGAAGAAGTGAAAACTTGAGACGATTGATGTACAAACATCGCTTATAGCTTATTCGCTTACTTTACCTGAGTTTCTCCGCAATCTCCTTGACAGCTTTAACAAGATTTCCGCAAAGATCGCGAGGAAAATCCTAAAACATGAAGTAGTCGTTCATCACTAAGAGTAGAGACCCCAATGAACGTTTGTGTGACCCAAGCGGAATCCTGTGTTCTAATGTTCTAATATGCAAATATGCAAAGCACTGTATCTTCAGGGTTTCAACCTATGAAATTAGTTATCATTCGGTTAGCTGATTTCAGGCATACTCGGTTTGCGGTTGAAAATACTGTGCTAATACCCAAAAAGTTACTAAATGTGGTCGACGTCATCTTTCTCTCTGATCTCGCCGCCCTCTCTGTCACGTTGCCCTGTTGAAAGGCGCGCGCTCCTATGCGCGCGCTCCGATGCGCGCGCTTGGCGCGGAATTGTGGCGCGCGTATCCAGTAAAAATAGAACATTCATATATATTTCGAAACTACATAACTAAAGTCAGATTTTAATGATAATATGGTTAGGAAATTTTGAAATCACACTTTTTGATTGGGGTCCCTAAATAAGAGTTAAACCTCGATGTCCATATGATTCGGTACGGACTGTTTTTGGACGACATCGAACATCTCACTGAAATAGACAGTGTATATTTCAAACTATCTAGTTCACTCACGGCGGATACCAGGTAACTAAAATGTGGACATTTTTGGTCAATCGCTCCTCCTCCTGTTTTTCGTCTCTCAACTTGGCCGAGCTTTGAAAAATGTCGATTCCGCGATCAATGCAAACGGAGTATCCGTTCGAAAACCTGGAAATTGTGAATCATGAAACGCAAGTATTTGAACTAAAGATACTGGACTCACGTTACTTCTCGATGGTGCAAGTTATCGTCACGGATCATCGTGAAGCGAATTGAAGAATGGTTTTTCGACAACCATTTTTCGAGATGGTCCAGAGCCGCGTTCGATTTCTCGAACGTTGTGGTCAAATCGATCTTCTTTAGTGTTGGCACGTGGCCAATAAGCCAATCCAGTAGACGAAATACGTTCTCCACCTGAAAAACACACGTTAAAGAAGAACTCTGGAAAATATTGTAGTGAGTGTCATTCACAGAAACTCGTATGTTAGTATAATAATAATATTTATTAATTGTATTCCAAATATCAGTTACACGTTTCACGAGTGTGAACATATTTGCAGATTTAATTACTTGTATACGCTTTCTAGCGACAAATACTCGAACAATTGGGAATACGTGCTTATGACCTCTTAGCCATTGGCATTCTAGCCATCTACGTCACTGCGATTGCACACTCTCTATCGCATTTGCTGCCAGCCGGTTACTGAGAGGCGCGATAATTTTACAGCGGGCGAGATTCCCTGTAGTTGGTCTTTATTGATGACTTGCTATCCTTGCATTTACATGTCAAGGAAGACTGTGTCAAAAGAGACTGTGTCAAGAAAGACTGTCATAGACAAAATATGATTGTGTCCCTGGTCTACCTCAGTACACAACGGCAACAACAACACTTCGTGAATACTTTGCTGAACAAAACACTCTGTGAAAATCGAACGGTTCATTTTTTTATCCACAAAAATAGTTTAAAGATACAGAGGCCTATTCCGCCTGTTCAAATAGAATGCTGATCGTAAATTTTCAAATTTCGTTTCTTTGTTCGCCAAGAAAACACGCGGTACCTATCCACAATACCACAAGGAAAGTATATTATGGAAAGTATATTGCGGAAAGTATATTAAGTTCGGTAGAGACCCCAGACACGCGCAGCTATCGATACAAACCGGGATTGCTTTGTTTTTTTTTCGAGCGGGAATTTAAAATGAAAAATGAAACTTTGCGATCCGTTGAGCGTTTCTCAATCACGACGAACCTTTGTTTATCCTTTTCAATCGAAGTGTTTGTTTGTGTTTTTGTGGACTATAAATCATTAAAAATTGTTAAAATAGACCACTTTTTTGAGGATTTCCGATAACCGCGCAGACTCATGTGATCTCTTTCTTGTATCGACTGGGCAGTAAACGGGGAAAAAAGGACTCCAGTAGAGAACAATGTAGTTTTGAAGAGAGCAACCATTCAAATTTACAGTAACACACATTATGAAAATACGCTGTTTGTTCAAACACAATTACAAACCTGGTGAGGAGAGCGGAGGATTGGGTCGGTGATATACACACTGCTAACGGAGTCATCGATGAACTGAATCGTTAACCATAATTATTAAGTACTTGTGAACTAAAAGTGGAGTCAGTCTTTCCGACGACTAAAAATCAGCTGGAAAATCTGCTTTCGAAAAGACTCGAAAACAATGAAAACAGCTATCGAAAAACCGTGATGTTTCCATCACTTTACATAACCTTCTCTAGCGATCACCAACCGGCTTGAGGATGCGACCATAGCTCCAGCCGGTCTCGTCGTAGTGAATGACATACTCGGCGACGAGAATGCCCCGCAATCCTTGGCCTGTGCCTCCTTGTGACAGGAATATATTTATTTATTTATTTATTTATAAAGTAGACGCGTACCCGAGTGTCTTGGCGATCGAATTGATCAGAATGAGCAGTGCGTGATGTAAGTTCATGCTGAAAAAAAAGAATGACGTTGTAATTCTTAATTCTTAAAAAAAAAACTACAGAAAAAAACGAAGAGAAAACAAAGAATCGAATACTTTGAGGCGAAACTAGAAACACGAACAATGTGAGTAAGCACTGAGCATACATATATAAATTCCTATCTTATCAGTCGTTCGAGGAGTCGATTTTGGAACTTTATCACATATAATTCTCACACTTTGATTGTGCGAGCGGAACAGAGCGGGGAAAAGAGAGGCCTAGGCAAGAATAAATATAAAATAGTTGAGAGTAGGTGAGTAGGTTGTTGGATAAATAATGTAAATTATATAATGTTCAGGCAGAATAGGGCTGGGATGGTCCGCTATAACCGAAAAGCAAACCCAACTCTGCACGATGTCTAGACAGCAAAAGAGACATGAGAGGAACAGTGGCGACCTATTTCTGCCACAACCTGCCACAACTTTCACACGAGCAAAACATTTGGCAGTAACCGGAATCGAACCCGCGAGGCTCAGAGGGGCCAACGCAGCGCACATGCACTGAACCATAAAGCAAGTGAGAGGGCGTCGTTCATTTGCGCTTATGTCTCCGACCCGAACGTGCAGAAGAAATAATCGGAACTTCCACAAATCATAAAACTTACATGCGATTTGTTATGATATGAATGGTTTTGCTTTGTGCTCGCCTCGCGGCGTAGCAAGCGGTTCCCTCCGCCGCTCCACTTCCACCATTCAGGCGGGGTGATCCCATTCCTCTTTCTACGATGACACGTGCTTTATGCGATATCCTCTTTTTCTTTGGTTTTGAACGTTGATTATTGATGTGTGACGCAGATTATTACTGTAATAATTTCATTCATTAAGTCCAAATATACCCAAATCGAAAAAAAAAACATTATTAGATGAAGAGAGTTTTACTGACGACTAGGAAAGACGACGCGCCGGCGGAGAAACACAAAACAGTGTCGGACACACATCACGACAGCAAACAGCAATACAAGGGAGCATCACTCCAATCATGAATGGGGGACTACTGAATTCCGCCAGTATCCTAAAGACTGCACGGGCAAAACCATGGAACGGGACCGACCTCACTCGAGCATCCCTATCAGCGAGCTGTGAGACTTTTTGAGAAAAAGGGGGCGGGGCTAGAACTCGGAGCGTCTCCGCGATGCGCAGGTTACAGCTGATCGCAAC
Source organism: Rhabditoides inermis (assembly GCA_963966185.1). Classification (NCBI taxonomy): domain Eukaryota; kingdom Metazoa; phylum Nematoda; class Chromadorea; order Rhabditida; family Rhabditidae; genus Rhabditoides; species Rhabditoides inermis. Next base: position 589,826 of record CAWZYM010000348.1, on the reverse strand, counting down.
GAGACCGAGTGGAACAGAGCGGAGGAGAGAGAGGGGGGTATGCAAGATTTGATATAGTGACGCATCTTTTGGGCACCGTACTCCGGGAGTGTCGCTTTAAAGTAGCGAGAGAGAGAGAGAGAGAGAGTAGCGAGAGAGAGAGAGAGAGAGAGAGAGAGAGTAGCGAGAGAGAGGGGGGGGGGGAGCGGAGAGGAGAACAGCTGATCGAAATGAGAGCGAGCGGAACAGAGCGGAGGGAGAGAGAGAGAGGGGTAGGCAAGATTAGACATGGAGTAGTTTGTAGGTGGTTGGATATGCTATATGTAATGTAGATGTCTATATAAATGTATACGATTAATATGTGTATGTCGGTTATGGGGGACCACCCACACCCGATATTGCCAATATATCTGACGACATCATTCTACAAGACTCTCTCTCTCTCTCTCTCTCTCTCTCTCTCTCTCCCTCGTTGCCCTCACTCGGCCGACTTCTCCCGTCAGGGAAGAGCGACTGCCACGCACATGTCTGATGGGGCCAAGGGAGGAAGAGTCGGTTTTACGACCGTGACTCACGAGGGTTTACGACCGTATTGACTCGCAACAAACCCTCTCTGATGCATCCATGGCAGGTGTATCAGTGCACAGTCAATTGTGATGAAATACTTGCTTTTCACATTTCAAAAAGTCGCATTCAGTGAAAAATATAAGTTCGAAAGATAGAAAGTAATATATCTTTCGAATCGCCACAATCTCAAGATTTCAGAAATGATACTATCAAGATACAAAAGACAGCTTTATAAAATGTAATATTCAACAACTATTTTAGAGGCCTTCTGGAAGGAATACAAACCGGAACTGCACAATATCCTCTGTAGCAGGCCATAGCCGAATGAGGCAAAAGAAACCTGTGATATTCAGACTGTGACAGTGTAGGGTGAGGGTCGGAAAAATTGTGCATTGCAGCGCAGTCGGCAGTGGGCTACCAAGCCATTTCTCGGAGGTTTTTCAGCTACCTCATTCCACCTCTGGCGGTGACAGACCGAGCCGTTGTGGCCTAGTGGTTAGCGCGTCATTCTGTCAGACCAGAGGCTGGGGTTCGAGTCCGCGCAGACGATTTCTGTTTTGCCAGCACTTTCCGGACTTGGACTTGATGTTTTTTGTTGCGAAGTGCTTCGACCTGTTTGTAACTACAAACACGTTTTTTTTTAACATTTCGTTACTTACGACAACAGGCAACTCGAGAGTAACAGAAAAACAGTAAAAAACGCCTTGTAAATATTGATTTTTCTTCTTGTTGTGTACTGTAGGAATACTGTTGGACACCGTAACCCACTGCGACATGATCCTCAACCCTTGAGGTGTTCATTGATATAGGTGGTTGGGACCTCTGACCCTTTGGCGCGACAGGAGAGTCTGGATATACACACAGTCTGGACATACACACACCACGTTAGCGCTTTATTAATAAGGAGTGTGATATGTAGCTCACCAAATGATACTGCAACCTCGCAATAATTTATATGAAACAAATGATTGTGATGTATATGTTTCACAGATATAAGTGAATACGTTTCAGATTTGACACTTATGAACTGTGTGAGTGCAACTGATAACAATTCGGTAAAATAAACCATTACTATCAGTGATCAGTCAGACTAAGAAAAAAGTGTTTGTTTCATACAAAAAAGAAGCTTGATTCAGTCAACAGAGACCATACACATTCGGTTCTGTGATCACACAATCGGAACCGAAGATTTTTCTCGAAAATATTACTCGAAGTGACAAGGGGAAGAGAGAGAAAGAAAGAAAGAGAGAGAGAGAGAGAGAGAGAGAGAGAAAGAGAGAAAGAGAGAAAGAGAGAAAGAGAGAAAGAGAACGCGACGGCCTCGGGTAGATCGGTAGACCAGAGCCGTGGTTCGCGAGCAGCGGGTGCGTCAGCGAATCGGTGTCCGATGCGAGCATTCCCTTGTTGAGAGCGGGAGCGGAGTCGCAGTCGGGGTTCCACATCTTCTTCAGCACGAGCATGACGTCCAGCTGTCGATTGAGGCGGCGCTGTTCGTTGTAGAGAAGTTCCGGTGAGCGGCGTTCTTGTCTATCTCTCTCGTGCGGACACAACAACTGGCGATCTCATCCTGATCGCCAGTTGTCGTGTTCGCACGAGTGGATAGACGCGAGTAGAAAGGGGGTTTATTGGAGTAGCCATAGAACAATATTGGAGAACAACTGAACTGTACTGAACTGTACAATGAGTAACGCCCGAGTTATATAGAGGGATCATGGAAGGTTCTGGAATGATCGGGTGAGGGCGCGCTCTGTGTAGAATGGGCGGAGTCTATTGGATGAGGATGTGCGGGATAAGTAAAGAACATTCTAGAAGCATGATCATGTGTAGTGGTTCTGATCGGACAAATAGGGCACGTATCCCAGGTGGTACTTTGCGAATCGGACGAGGTCGTCGTTGAGACAGGGAAGCATACTGTCTATGCCAGCACACAGAAACGCATTAGCATAGCCGTCACACAGATCCAACAGCTGCTGCCGATGGAACGTGAACAGAGGGAACGCCAGCTGAAACAGAGAAATCAATAACACGATGGACTCACTTCGTTTGTTGATACAAATCACTGTGAAATTGTACAATTACTCGGGTAAGAGGTTCATAGCACTTTGTGATTTCATGCGAAATTGCGGGCAGACAAATCGGAACTAAAATAGATGTTGTTTTTTCGAATCAAATGACATCAAACAATCACTAGATTCCAACACAATTTTCCACACACGATCCAGACCAATAGGAGGACCCTCGAGGAGGAATGGAAGAGTGTGGCCGCGGACACTGATGCGTCAAGATGGAAGAATTTTTCTTTCCGGCTCTACTCTATAAATGATTGATGTTTTGAGCGATGATCACATATTCCGATATCGGAATATCAATGCGATACCTGATAAATGTTTTATTTTTATTGAATTGATCGAAAACACATATTAGGGGATAGGGCTTTTTGCAGCTTATTGCAGATCCGTGAAACGTATCGTTATTTCGTGTCTCGAAACGTATGCTCACCGAATGGCCTGGCAGTGGGGGCATGAGTGGTTGTGGTGGGGGATTCAGTGGTGGTCGAGTGAGTCTATGGTTGAGAGAGAAGGAGAGAGAGAGAGAGAGAGAGAGAGAGAGAAAGAGAAAGAGAGAGAGATACATAAGGAGGGAAGAAGAGGGGGAGATAGGGAGGGAAGAAGAGAGAGAGAGAGAGAGAAAGAAGAGAACGGTATAGAGGGAGAAGAGATATGGAGAGATAAAGAGAAGAGAGAGAGAGAGAGAGAGAGAGAGAGAGAGAAAGAGAGAGATAGACCCGCCATCAGCGTTCTCTCTAGTCAGTTCACCTGTAGAGGGTAGCCAAACAGTAGTCATATGGTAATATGTACGGTAGCCACGCATACGGTATTCCACCGGACCCATTTAGATAGTCTTGGCGCGTGATCGCATCGCGAACTCCGAGGACTCTGGGTTGGCGAATGGTTGTCTGTCTTCTTATTCACTGAATGGTTGTCTTCTTTTCACTGTCTACGCATCTATCCGATTTCATATCACAGCCGGAAACAACGAAAAAGTATCTTATTTTTATTAGAAACATGAGGAATAACTTTTTTTCATAATGAAGAACTCTGCAGTGGAGGTGGTGGAGCCGACATCTGTCGGCATCAGACCACTTATCGTCAAAGAAACCGTGAGACACACGCTCTCGGCTGACTCTGTAGAAGTGATGGCGTACTCGCGGTGTGCAGGCGCACTCGCGGTGTGCAGGCACACTCGCGGTGTGCAGGCGCCATCTTCGTGTCGCCCTATCCTTGCTCACCCACTCTCTTTTAAACGGGTACGAAACCACAGCCATTGTCTCAAACCTTCTCTCTCTCTCTCTCTCTCTCTCTCTCTCATCCCAACCATCTCTCACTAATAATGCTGTTTTTTTTTTGCAGAATTGCAGAATCTGCAGAATTTTGCAGAACTGAAACATAAACCCATTCAAAATTTATGCAGAATAAAGCGTTTCATCACTTGTTCATGACTCACTGCGGGGAGAAAGCCTGTCATAAACTGTACAATATCACATAAAACATGCAAACCGCGTTTGCGCATTTCGCTGTATCCAAATCTCATGAAAAGCCCATCATTGCAAATATGCAAAAGACCACACGAAAAAAGAACAGTCCGATTGTGATCGGAGCACTGGAAACGGTATAAAATGAGTGTGCGGAGGGAGGGGCGACATCGGATCCATCCCCTCTCCACCATGAGCCACTTCACCCTCATCGCCCTCTGTGCCTGCGCGGCCGCCGCCATGGTATAGTTTTATTCTGGGAGATGATTGGGGCCTCTGTGCATTCGACTACAGAAATGAAGATACTCAGTTTCCGTGCGGGACCACACACCGGGCGGTCGGTGAGAATGATCTCGCAGGCTGCAATTTTGATAGCGCATGCTCATTGCTGGACGCAATTGGAGGGGTACGAGATCATTGTCACTGTTTGCCGTGGTCCCGCACGGAAAATGTATCTTCATTTCTGTAGTCAAATGTACGATGCCCCCAACTATCTCCCTGAAGAAAATTATATGGTCCCCTTCCCCCCTCGCTCACCATCTCCTCCCCACACACAGGCCTGCGCCCCTCCCGCACCCGCGGGTGGAGCACCCGCGCCCGCCCCCTCCGATCAAACCCGCAAGAGACGCGCCGCTGTCCACCAGACCTCTCTCCTGCTCGAGACCGTCCTGCCATACAACCAGCACATGAACGCCGCCTACCTGAACGGAGTCCGGGCTAAGGTGAGTGGCGAGATGGGAGAGCCATGACACACACCTGTTCAGCTGTTCGCCGTCGCTGGGTCGCTGGGAAAGCAGCCGGCCACTTCGGAGATCCACAGGGAGGTGGGTGGACGGCGAGGGGAAGGCGTATGTCTGAAGAAGTGTAATGATGTAATTGATAATATTGATGATATCGATAGTGTAATGATGTAATTGATAAATGATAATAATGTAATAAAGTAGGCGAGGAACGTCAATGGACACTTTGCCGTCGCGTACATCGTCGACGACTACTCTTGCGACTCCATCAAGCACTTCGTGCAGAAGGCCATCGAGACTGAGAGCCTGGTAGGGGGAGAGAGAGAGAGAGAGAGAGAGAGGGAGAGAGAAAGAGATAAAGAGATAAAGAGAGAGATAGAAAGAGAGAGAGAGAGAGAGAGAGAGAGAGAGTGAGAGAGAGAGTGAAAGAGAGAAAGAGAGAGAGAGAGAAAAAGAGAAAGAGAGAGAGAGAGAGAGAGAGAGAGAGAGAGAGGGAGGGGATCGGACTTTTCCAGATCGTTCGCGCCACGGTCACTTGCCAGGGAGGCGCGCCGCAGGTGTTCGGCCAGCAGTAGACACCCACCATTCTTCTATTCAATAATATCGGGAACTATTCGGGAATAAATCTGTATTGCAGCATGCGTGTTACAGTTTATATGTGCAAAATTAGGAGAACTTGGGCAGGAACAATTGAAGAGTGAACGCCAACCGAGACAGTCACTGTCACCCTGGAACGAAGGATTGAGAGAGAGAGGAGAGAGAAGAGAGGAGAGAGAGAGAAGAGAGAGAGGAGAGAGAGAGAGAGAGGAGAGAGAGAGAGGGGAGAGAGAGAGAAAGACACTCACTTCTTCTTGGGACTGACTCTCGCAGTGGTGCAGTTGGTATGTGTATTCCTCCACCGTATAGCTGTCGAAGCCGATCTAAACTCATCCATAACACTCACGTTCATTGAAGCCCTCGCCTCCATCCATAGCACCTCGGCCCCAGTGCTCCAGAGTGTACGCTCCAGTGGAATACAGAATCACCGACGCTCCTTGCTTTTCATCGCCGTACAGTGTGGCCCACCCCTGCAAGAAATGATAGTTTTCTATGTTTCTGCATCAGCTTACATGAGTCTGTGGTTAATGTCTTGAATGAAATGGTTGAGGTTGATGGGTGCGGGTAGGGACAGAGAGGTGGGTTCGAAGAGAATCGTCGTGCCGTCCACGAAATATCTAGATACGAAAGGTACATGCACCGTCTCCTCTGCCCCAGAGTGTAGTCTCTACAGTGTGAGCCGGTCCTAACATCGCGTTGCAATTGCAAGAAATCTTGCGTTTGCAAGAATTTTTGCAATTGCAACATTGCGATTGCAATACATCTTGCAACTCTAGAAAGAATCGCGAACGGAAGAATACTTATACTTGAATACTTGAATGCTCCTTCAGCTTGCAAGCCCACTGCTTGTAGTCGTTCCTGCGCCCATAGAACAGTTTTGTATCATTGCGGACAGAATCTGCCCAGCGGGTTGGCGGCCGTCCGGGTTCTCGACGGAAGAAACTGATGACAAAGTAATGAATTTGCTTGATACATTTGGAAGAGGGCTATCGAGAAACATCGTTCATATATCGATAAGTCTATCAAATCAAATCAAATCAAAGGTTTATCCAGAGCCGCGTTTCATGACATAAAGTACAAAGTACACATGCATGAGAGGTCTTAGTATAAGATTATACTTATAAGTCTATCTATATAGCAAAATGATCTCGCATGCTGCGCGCTGATATGTTAGACGTGCGTACACGCGCGATCGTGATCTGGACTCGGTTCAGTTACCCAAGTTTGAGGTGCATGCAATCCGTTGCATTTGCAGGAAATTTTGACATGACTAATCGCACTAGTCTAGAGTATTCTGGCCTCTTCAACATTGTACCTTCCCGGTCTCGTGTTTCTCATGGGTGGCGCCTGATTCCTTGCTTTGACACAACTTTAAAGAGCAGTACATTTTATAGTAGCAAGCCCACCAGTTTCGCTCTCTCACGCAAGAGAGCCGAGCGCGACGAAATAGGTTAGACAACGAGAGACGGCAGAGAAATAGAGACAGGCGCGCGCCAGCCGGCCACTCCCGGCAACCATGACACAAAATCTTTGGTTTTGAAAAATTTATACCAAAACTCATTCAATAATCACCAATGTACATGACTAGTCAATCATTGACAAGAAAAGTAATGCCATAAAACACGAATATACATGATGTCACACAGATCAGCGCAAACGTATTTATTTCGATATAGCGATTACAATAAAACATGACGATTTGATTGTTGTTAGGTGTATGTCTAAGCTGCCAGTAGTTCGTGATGGATACTGCTGGGCTGTCATCGGTCATCCACGTGAGCCTGCAACAAATTACTTTTGAGGGCTATCGCTATCATCATATTGCTGTTGACTATGTTATCACTACAATACACTTACACAAGTAAAAATGCGAAGTTGAATAGCGTTAGTGTGCGAGGGTGCGAGGTGAAGAGTGGAAAGAACAGGCAGGCGAGGCGGCGGTTTCGTCGGATCACAGCCACGCGTCTTCTCGTTAGCGGGCTCGGTGCGGACATCATCTACAACCATGACTAATACTACAATAAAAACACACAACTAGATGAAATATGATAATCGCAATTGTTACCTCATCCATAATCTGGCGCCACACACCCGTGATGACCGCACAGCTTCTTGCGCAACGAAACCGGCTTGATCAGCGCGGTGCGCCAGCTCCATCATGATCCAACTGAAACACACTACTTCTCGATCACAACTGTAGGTCGTAAGAACAATGTAAGAACAACTATTATAAAACACGACGGCGACAAATATACATAGAAGATGAAATAAACAGACATACACCAACGCGACATACGAACGGAATTCACGCATGCTAAGCAATTGTGTATGTTTTGAAAGAAGCGTTAGTAATCATTTCTTATAAATACACAAAAATAGAACATGAATACGAAATATGAACAAAAAAAAACCAACAAAAACAACAGTGAACAGAAACAGCTGATTCGATTTGATGCGTCGCGTGTGGACACGCGACGCGTCATTACAACTGTTCACGGAAATGTTTTCAACAGAAAATCCTGAGCTAAGTGCGAGCCTATTATATCTGCGAAACATCGAACAGTGAAATCGTACCTCCTAGATAACCCCCATGTGTTCCCTCCGTCAAAAATTAGATGAGTGCTCATTTGGGAACCTATGTTATCTGTTTTATTCTATTTTTGTGTTTATTTAAACACTTATTATACTGAACACATAAAAACACTATTTATACTAAACACATCAACAATCGGGCTCAATATTACATAGCTACATGTTTACACAATAACTTAGAAGTGAAGTCTGGCACGTTGTGAGAATTGATCTGAGTGGAGACTTCACGCGGCGGTAGCTGCCTGAATGCAACCGTCTCTCTCTCTCTCTCTGTCTCTCTCTCTCTCTCTCTCTCTCTCACTCTCTCTCTCTCTCACTCTCTGTCTCTCTCTCTCTCACTCTCTGTCTCTCTCTCTCTCTCTCTCTCTCTCTCTCTCTCTGTCTCTCTCTCTGTCTCTCTCTCTCTCTATCTCTCTCTGTCTCTCTCTCTCTCACTCTCTCTCTCTCACTCTCTCTCTCTCACTTTCTCTCTCTCTCACTCTCTCTCTCTCACTCTCTGTCTCTCTGTCTCTCTCTCTCTCTCTGTCTCTCTCTCTCTCCCTCTCTCTCTCACACTCTCTGTCTCTCTCTCTCTCTCACTCTCTGTCTCTCTCTCTCTCTCTGTCTCTCTCTCTGTCTCTCTCTCTCTCTCTCCTCTCTTCTCCCACCTTGTTGGCCTTCTCGAAATACTCGTTCAGCGCCTTGCGATGTTTCTTCGACCAGTCGACGTTCGTGCGAGCCTGTGACAGGAATAAATGAGAATTCACACTCGTTTTTGTTTTGCAGCACAGGAGATGTATATTTTTGGAGCTGTTCATTCCAAATGAACATACTAAAATTGGAACAATACAGAAAAGATTAGCATGGCCCCTGCGCAAGGATGACACGCAAATTCGTGAAGCGATTTTTGCATTTGCATTTTTGCAACTCGTAAGATGACACGACTACCGATTCAACCATACCTTTCACCAGCAGCCGAAACTGATACGTCATGTTTCTTCATGAGTGTGTTCTACACGTACGACTACAATGCAGACTGTTCTGTCCGAATTCATGTTCTTCAAATACTATTTTCGGATTATTATCGATTTTATTGACTTGTTTGTGATATCGAGACCATACCTTCTCCAGAAGTCGGGTGAACGAAGAATACTTGCGAATAGAGGGATGGACCTCGAGGAACTTCTCGTACTAAACGAGGGAATGAGAGAGAGGGAGAGAGAGAGAATGAGAGAATGAGGAAGTGAGAGAGAGAGAAAGAGAGAGAGAGAGAGAGAGAGAGAGAGAGAGAGAGAGAGTCACCATGCGCAGTCTCTGCTCGTTCTTCATCGGCAGCGCGTCGATAATCTCGTCCACCAACTCGCCCGAAGATCCCAGCCTCAAATCAAAATTATTGAGTTTATTCATTTTTTGCTCCACTGACATGCCCATTTCAAAAAAAAAACTGAGTTTTTATAGGGTTCTCATAAGTTCATATTAGTTTCTTGTGAGCCACCGAGAGATACTTCACGCAGCCCCGTTGTGTTTCATCTTTGCTGTTGTATTCTTGATATCGGGAGTGAACCAATTCAATGCGTTTTGCTTATATTTTCCAAGTATCACTTCATCTCTTCATCGCTATTAGCTGCGCAATCGGTCCACGCGCAATCAATGTCGTTTCTTAACGTGACTATTGCTGAATAAAACGACATTTATCTCAGTGTTAACGGTTTGAAATTAACATAATGTGATGTTTTAACTATATTGTAAGAAAAGATGTATTTTGTGAAACGTGCTCAGTTGATGTAAACATGCATTCCCATGTATGGCTATAGTGGTTCACTATCCGAACTCACTTGCTCTCCAGCTTCTTCCAGTTGTCGTTGAAGAAATCGTGTATAACCAGAGCTCCCACCGGCTCCGAAGCAATCATCTGAACACGTAAGATTTTAAAAATCATTGTACAACATGCATTACTAATGAAGTTATCATTCACTTATGAATCTTTATTGAAACGTAAGTGAATGTTACATATAGTTGTTAACAGTTCTTGAACGAGAGAGAAAGAGGAGAGGATAAAGCAGGAAACAGAGAGAAAGAGAGAGAGAGAGAAAGAGGAAAATGCGCGGGAGAGAGAGAGAGAGAGAGAGAGAGAGCGAGAGCCTACCTCGATCAGATCAGCCCTGTCCCTAAGACGGAATGTCTCGTCCTCTGGATCGGCCGCCTTCGCGAGGATGCTGCAAACAGTTTGGAATTATAGAATAATCAATGAACACGTTGAATATCGTTGAAAAGATTACGTTTCTCTGTTAGTAATCTTGCAGCAACATTTCATAGTAATAGATATATACTAGATGCAATTGACTCATTGGAGGGTATCAGACAACGGGAAAAGAGATAGAGAGGGGGGAAAGAGAGAGAGAGAGAGAGAGAGAGAGAGATAGAGATAGAGAGAGAGAGAGAGAGAGAGAGAGAGAGAGCGGGTTGGACCCACGAGTTGAGAGTGTAGGGGTCCCTGCTGCAGGCGAGCGCATCGATGAGTCGCAGTCTCTCCGCGTTCTCAGTCTCCTGCGCGTACCTGGAGGGAAAAGGGGGATTGTGCTAGTTTGGGTTCTCTCCAAATCCAGCGCATTCATGTTGATAACATAAGGAATTGCACAGGGACTCGTTATAATCCTTTTTTCTTTATCATTTCGGGGTTCTCTACATATTGGACACATTCGTTTTGGAGAAGGAACTGCTTTTTCTTCACTCTCTGGTGAAGATAGTACAAACAAAACGACGAGCTCACTTCTTAAGAATGAAATCGTGTGTGTCTTCCGCTCCCCTCGCCACTCCCTCACAGTACACTTCCTTGCGAAGAGTCGGCGGAACACTGAATACCAGTACGTTTCATGATTACTACGAGAGAGAGAGAGAGAGAGAGAGAGAGCGAGAGAGAGAGAGAGAGAGAGAGCAGGCCGCGTCGCGTGCGCTATGTCGGCGCGTTGCGGCAGCTTGGCGCCTGTCCAAGGGTTGAAGTCACCCATTCAGACTCACTTGGTGCACTGACTGGCAATGGCGTCGTCTCCGCAGTTAGCCTTGAAGTTCTGCAACACACTAGATTGTTACAAGAAAATATTTATTTCATGGGATATATTCGTATATGATCTTTTTTTTATTGTTGGTATTGCATTTATCTCACTACTCATAGAGAGTAACAAGGATATAGCCGTACCAATTGTTCTCAGCCGAAAACAAGACAGAGCCTTGGATTATAACGACTGTGGTCACTAGATAATGTCACTAGTATGTGTAGATCACTAGAACCACTGACCTTGGTGTACTGCTCGAACAGCTTGTTGTTGCAGTCCCGGTGTCCCAGGTCGCACACGAGAGAGATGGCCGAGCGGCGCAGCTTGCTGGAATCGACATATTTCTTTCTTTTTTTGGTCTCTCAATGGTTTTTTTTGTTGTGTCACTCTTGTGAAAATCACGAAAACACTATGTTGGTCATGTCGTCGCAAAATTGGGACAGGCTGACAAACTTTAATAACAAGGTATAGAGGCCCCAATGAACTATATATTTCGAAACTACATAACTAAAGTCAGATTATAATGATAATTTGAAATTTTGAAATCACAAATATTGATTGAGGTCCCTAAAGGTATGCTATCTGCCGACCACTCACTGCTGCTGGAACTCCTTCTCGGTTTCGGTGCCCATCGCAGACCAGTCGACGGTGTCGTAGATCGGCTTAACTTTGCGCAGCACGTACTCCTAGAAACCATGCATGTCTCAATGGACAGTCTAATGGAGGTTAATAATTTATTGCAGAAATACTGCGTCGCACATAAAAACAAACATCGATGAAAAAGCATGAAATAAATGAAACGCCTGAGAGAAATAGCCGCATTGTTGAGAAAATGACCGCAATGTAGTGACAACCAAGTTGAATCATCGTTATAGTGATGCCGTATGTGATCTAATCCTCATGAAACCGAGTGAGTGAGAGAGAGGTATCAGCACCTTTGCTCTTCGTCAATTCAGTACGTTTCATTCATTGTTTCGTGAACCCCTCATGTTTCCATTCGCTTTTCTTTCCTATACAACACCTTGATGTGCTTTCCGTCAGCCTCATCTGCGTATGTCTCCAGCAGTCCCTCGAATGCCTCCATGGCCGCCTGCCAGGGAAGGTAGTCCGCGTCCTTGTGCAGGTAGTCCAGGAGGTTCAGCGCCGTCTGAACGATCGCGTTGGACCGCGAGTAAATAGACACACGGTTGATCATCGAGACTCTACCGTAGCAACACTCGCAACTGATACTATAGTTTAGCAGCAAATAACACATGCACAGGGTTCAAGCTCAAATTGTATATCTTCTAGGCAAAAAAAACCTCGTGGCGAACTGCATTATAGCTGTTGGTTTGTCACCAACCTCATAGGGCAGGTCTCCCTTGGCGGCCAGTGCGAATGCGTCGTCGATGAGGCGCGCGCGCGATTTGGGCGAGATGGTCTGCAATACTCATTGGTAGCAGCCAGTTATCGATCGATACCGTGTGGTCCTTGACGAGCTGCCGCCGGATGTTCTCCCATCCCCTGTCGTCGTAGTTGACGCGGTAGTATCCGAGCGAGTCGGCGTTCAGAATGAGAACCTCGTCCGGCTTCAGGTTCATGCGGTACGCTGGAAATGTTAGTTAGTTGTGTAGAGCTACAACGAAAAGTGTTCTTTAGCGGTCATGTTCGTGAATTTGACAGCGTAATTTCCCGCTTATTCTCCAGTTCAACATTCATCGCACTACGCGCCATGGCGGTTATGCACCGGTCGCGCGCAAGCAGAGCAGTTTGGAAAACACCAAAACAATCCATGATTTGTTCCCTTTTCATTAAACATGATACTGTCCCGTAAATTGTTTGTCACAACGTACACAACGTGCTTGCGCACAAATTGTGCTTCATTTGGAGAGGACTTTAGCAGCAGCTGACCGCCAAGTAAGTTTGCACTCAATTTGAGACAGGGAATCGAAAACATCTGGTATCCGATTCCTAACCAGCCACGGTAAGCTAGCACTGTAGTTGCTGACAGTTTTTCATATGTTAGATGTGGCTGAGCGAGTCAGCCGTCTACTCATTCGTATATCGCACTCACCCTCGTGCAGCCACACCAGCGGCTTCTTCTCTCCGTTGATCTCATGGAACATCGGCACGTCCCACTTGTACCAGAACTTGGCGTTGCTAAAACCACAATCATACATTTTTTTCATCTCCGTTGTTGCGTTTCGTTCTATGATTGAGTTTTGTAGTCACCTGTTTGTTCAATTACATGATTTCCGGCCGAATTATTAACTCATGTGTATGTTGCAATGCTACAGGTCGTTTTCGTTCGCCAATGCAAATCGCTTTCTCACCGGTACTTGGCCTTCTCGGGGGTGAGCGCGTTCTCCTTGAATCTCTTCTGCGAGATCTCGATCTGCTTCGGCCCGAGACGGTACACCTCCAGCACAGGGTAACCCATCTGAAAGCGATTGGTAGCGACATGTCCGTCTCTTCGAAACTGTTCCCAATGCGTGTGGAAGAGTATCAAAGTCAATGAATGCGAAGTATAGTTGAATAGTTGAGAGAAGCGAGTGCGGAACAGGAAACCAGTGTCGCGACTGGTAGCAGCATGTGCACACTTACTAACCTGCAGTGCCCACTTGTCCGCGAACTCCTTCATGTCGAGCTTCTCGCCGTTCCACGCGGTCAGCTGCAAAAGGAATCACTCGGAACTAAGATGGTGATTTCATTCCATAAAGACGGTCATGAAAGAGTTGAGTAGAGGAATTGAGAAACTGGGGTAGCCGTTTCGTCACCCACATCACTGGGCACCGCCTCTCCCAGCGAGTCCCAGAGGTCCTTGGCGCGCGCGTTCTGGTACTTGAAGCGGTTCAGGTAGTTCTGCAATGTTGTCGATATGTGTATCATTGTCACCGATAGTAGTGTAAATATATGAAGGCGATTCACAATATGTTGCAAAACATCGTTGTCCATTCGAAATATCGACGATGTGAAGCGTATACGTGACAACAAACTCACGGTGATTCCCTTCTTGAAGTTCTCGTCGCCCATGAAGCCCTTGATCATGCGCAGAATGGCGCTGCCCTGAACAGGATTCCAATCATGGCTACATACGGGGAAGGGGGACCCCCTCTTCCATGTCGGCTTCATGCGGAGAGATACATGATCTTACAGTACAAGTTCGGAGAGAATCGGCAAAATGGAAAGCGGTTGAACCCAAAATTTTAAAACGTAAATATCTCGAAACGTATGGCCGGTCATGTGGATTTGAAAACGGTTTTCGACTAGTGACCTCCTAGGGTATCTCTGATATCAGTTTGGTCACAATCGGCTTCTGTGACCTAAACGACACTCCTTGTTAGAGGATGTTCAATCACTTCGCCACGTGTATACACTGCCCACCTTGTCGTATGTGATCGCGTCGAACACGTCCCTGGTCTCCATGGCCTTGGTGATGTTCATGATGAGCGGATGGGACGAGGACTTGGAGTCCACCTCCAGCACGTTGTTCGCGCTGTCGCCGATGAACGACTCGTCCTGGAAAGATCGATATTTGCATTGTTGGTAGCAGCGAGTTAGTAGCAGCAAATTACAAGACATATGTGTGGCTACGGACAATTGATAATTGTCGTAATGATGGCACTTTGCCACTTGTAGCAGCGAGTGCTGTGACGTATATAATATATATACAAAGCGCTTCTTCATTCTTGTTTCATAGATATAGAACAGACCTAGTAATTGCGGCACCGTGGAAAAAGCTGAACAATTTATTTGTCACATATGTGCCCGTACTCACAGCGTGGAAGTCCTTGTTGTACGCGTCGGTGGCGATGTTCTCGAGCATCGTGGCGAATCCCTCGTTCAGCCACAGGTCGTTCCACCAGTCCATCGTCACCAGGTTGCCGAACCACTACAAATTGTCACCTCATTGGTTTTGAACGTTTTCTGTTTTCCGATGTCATTTACAGTCTGTGCAATACTATTCGTAAAACAATAAACTAAGTCGAAATACCGTATGTAATAAAAGGTTGAACTAGTTTTCGCGTCTGTGTTTGATTCGGCATCTCATTCTATGCGTATGCGTCCGCATGGGTGCCAATGGGCCGGTAGTTTGTGAAAGTATGTGTGTTTGTGATAATGTGATTGCGGATTCTGAATTAACCTTCGAAGCTGTGCTATTTCATAGTTCGATTTGTGTGTTTATCATAATAACTTGAATAAACTGTTATTTAACCTATTATTATTAGTATTGTTAAATACCTGATGGCTGAGCTCGTGCAGCACAGTGTTGGTAATGCCGGCCTTCTGCACGAGAGTCGTCTGCTTCGGGTCGAACAGAAGAGAGTTCTCACTGAAGGAAGGCATATAGTAGCCGGCTGGACTAGTTCATCATTGCAATGCCCTTTCGCAAACAAAAACATGAGCTGGCCTCTCTTATGAGTTCAGAAGTCGTCTTCGTTTTGCGTCCCCCATTTTACTTTCCCCATTTTACTCTGGGAAGTGTTTTTGCGACAGCTCCCCCAAAATTTGGCGACACTTCCCCTGTTTTTCAGCATGCGACACTTACCCCATTTTCGGAATGAGAATACGACAGTTCCGTTTTCGAAAATGGACTGCGACACTTACCCCATTAGTCTGATGAGAATTTAATGGATGATACATAATGAAATATATGATGTAATCGATAATCAATGCCAATCATTAATTCTGAAGTTCATGGAGAGAGAGAGAGAGGGAGAGAGAGAGAACGACAAAAACATGCGCAAAACGAACGCAAGTGAACGCAAGTGTATTTGTTTGTGTACTTTCAAGCGATGCAACTCACGTGAACGTGATCAGTCCCCAGTTCTCCATTGCGCCAGCCTTGTAGTCCTGCACACCCAGCAGATCTGAAAATTGTTTTTAAAAACTTGTTTAAGAATTATGGTATATGTTCATTTGGAATGAAGTGTCATAATCATGTTCGCTATTCCGAATTACAACCAGCGCGGCAGCGCTGGTTGGTTTGTGTTAACCCTACTCGCGCGCTAGAATCGGCAAAAGGGCGATTGAACGAAAGGTCTCTTAGAATCTTTGCGAGAACAATGTGATGCTGATAGATGTTATCAGGATGTTAGAAAATAGTTAGGTATCGATTTTGGTAACGCTAGCTGTTGTATGAAGCGAGATACGCGCGCGCGCCCCCTGAGGGGCAGGCAATCCCCCGTGTACGGAACGTTTTCTAGGGGGGGGGGGGGGTGGCGCGCACCGGCTGCCCCCAGCAGACAGGAGGTGCACAATCCGCACTGCCTATGGAATGCACTGATATCGTTTAGATCGCGTGCTCTTCCGTGCGTACAGTAGTGTTGTGGTTAGCGATTGCGCCCGTTGAGACTCATGGCTCGAGTTCGGTTCCGGCTGGTGGCAAACTCTTTGTAATATATGTTTTTACATAGAAATGACATTGGAATTGTAAATTTTCCCATCAGCATTGCCTAAACTCATTTTTCGCACATTTTATACAATTTTTGACTCAACAAGGTGGGTGAACTGTTGGATTTCTTTTAAAAAAAATGTTTTGTGGTTCAAGTTAATGTAAAGTCCTCTCCGATTCGCCAGGGATGGAAGAAGCTTATTTTGAAACCTAATCGTCACTGTTTTGATTCATTCAACTACACACTGTCTGTGTTTCACTAAAAGTTGCAAAGGAGATCGAACCCGGGCCGCGAGAACGGCACGCGTCTCTCTTGCCACTGCGCCACGCAGTCAGTTGAGAGGGCGAGAACAGAGACCGCTCTCATTGCCGATCGACTGCCGAATGCGTGCGAATGACAAACACCAAACAGGGACCAGTAAATTGATTAGCGCGCGAGCGGTGCGGATGGCGCACGAAAGGTGTCAAAGGGGGAGGAGCTTCCTGGCCGTTTGTAGAGAACTTTAGATAGATTTATATGAAATCCAATAAAAGTACATTCATTATCTTTTAAAAGGACTTCCGTAAGAGAAGAGTTTGTGTTACTCAACGTAATGCAACAAAAGCTCATGCATTTTATCAATCGAAATAGTACACAAACCTGCTCCAATAGTTCAACAAGTTATATATAATCGATCGGATACCGAAATCAATTTGCCGACGTACAACATTTGCTCGCATTAGTTTTTATTGCAGAAAGAGCAGGTTTGTTTACTATTTCGATTGATAAAATGCATGAGCTTTTGTTGCATTACGTTGAGTAACACAAACTCTTCTCTTACGGAAGTCCTTTTAAAAGATAATAAACACTATAATTGGGAATTGTCCCGATGCATTGTGCGCACAATTGAACGGGTTAATCAGTAGATTCAGTAATTAGTTAAGTAAAGTAAAGTGAGATAGATATTACGTACCTATTAACACATTTAGTTGAAAAAACTGGTTTTTCACGTGGTTCTTAAAACTTACGATCTTCGCGAACAGTCTACGAACCATCTTCATGGTTGATAAAGGAATACGAATCGCAAAACAGTAATCGCAAACGAACCGAGCTTCTCCATGGGATAGTTGATCTGGTAGAAGTCCTCGAAGTAGTTGAGTCCGCTCACAGCCACGTCCAGAGGATACGCGGTCGAGTTGATCGCCTCGGGACGCGAGTACACGCGCACCTGTTTGTGAGAAAAGTTCTGTTTGTGTTCAATAACCAATCGAAAATGAATTACACTGACAACGGCATACTTTCTCTTATCGTACATTTGAAACGAAGTGGAAACAACGAGAGCACAGAGGGAGCTCGTTGGGCCAACCCGGTCCCACACTGGAGACACTCAGTGGGATTGCCGGTCCCACAGCGTGTGAGCCCGAAAAAAATCTTTCAAAACTTTTCGAAGTTTTGTAAATGCAGATTGATGCGGAACGTTTTTTTCATAATGTATCATGTTCTGTAGATTATCGGATACGTATAGTGGGTCCCCCGTTTTCGCGGTCCGCCGAAACGAAAAATGGAATACGAGATGTGACAGTCCCGACTGATAAATTGAGATACCAGACGCGTTTCGCTAGTTCATTTTTCACTTTCTAGACCGGTTAGCGGTGTGAACGAGATGAAATTGCATACGTAAAGTAGGGAAATGAACTGTGCCACCAGTGCAGCAAATACCGTAACTACGTCATATTTTGAAAAGTGATCTAAATGTGATTGAATTGCGATAGATTGTTCCCAATTTGAGTACCAATAGCCTCAGGCAAAACGAGTACGTTACGTCTTCGTAGTTTAAATTTATTCGCATTGAAATCGTGATCGATATCTGATCGATAAACGGAAATAACTCCTCAGCAGATGAATATTTTTCTACAATTTTTGGATGGTAGCTTCTTGAACCCGTTTACTGGACCTCTACGTACGAAAATTTGGAAAAATTAGTCTGGTATTCATAATAATTAGCAAAATATGAAATTGGGTAAATTTAAAATCCATATTAAACCGTTTTCTAGTGAAAAAAAACTCAACATGTATAATCATGGGTTCTTCCTCCCATTAGAGTACTCTGATTCTGTATCAAAGTTGAGCTACCAACTCGCAGTTATCCCCCATTTTGTATACAAATTTGGCAATAACTCGGTTCGTATCGAATAAAATTGCACAAAAATTCTTGAGTGCATACTTGATAGGCATACAAACAAACCTACGTAGCAAAATTTTAAGATTTTTCATTAATGGTCAAGATATTCGACAAAACCGGCAATCGCCCCTTGGAATAGAGATCATTTCCATAATCGACCGATTGTCTGGTT
Source organism: Rhabditoides inermis (assembly GCA_963966185.1). Lineage (NCBI taxonomy): Eukaryota > Metazoa > Nematoda > Chromadorea > Rhabditida > Rhabditidae > Rhabditoides > Rhabditoides inermis. The sequence goes on along the minus strand of CAWZYM010000348.1, from coordinate 571,079 downwards.
TGTGTCTGCGTCATTTCTCGTAATTAGCGGACCGCGTAAACGGGGGGCCACTATAACTGTTGTCGACAGAGTTCCGGATTGAAATGAGAATCGCTTGTTCAATTTTATGTAGCTTTTGAAACGTATCAGAAAAATGATTTGTAGTTTGTTCCGTTGCGTTTCTACCAGGCTCACCCTGGTTCCACGCTTGCTGGTCGCCTCCTTGTAGTTGAACTCCCCGACAAAAGCAGCGAGAAGATAGGTGGACATGGGAAGAGTCTCCTTGAACTTGGTCACAATCCAGTCCGCGTTGGCGCTGAAAAGAGGTTTCGATCAGTTCTTTGTTGTTGTTCTAATTCGAAGTGGTAACGCGTTTTTTTTATATTTTCATGTATTTAACTGCGAAACGGTGTCTGGATTTATAAAAAAAAAGTGTTTTCAAAAAAAAACTGACGTCACTCCGCTGCTGGTCTCGATTCCGTTGCTGAGTGCGGTGGTGCCCTTGGGATGGACGATCTTCACCTTCCAAGGAGCCTGCAAGAATCTTCTCTCTCTCTCTATCTCTCTCTCTCTCTCTCTCTCTCTCTCCCTCTCTCCCTCTCTCCCTCTCTCTCTCTCTCTCCCTCTCTCCCTCCCTCCCTTCCTCCCTCCCCTCCTCTCTCTCTCTATCTCTCTCTCTTTCTCTCTCTCTTTCTCTATCTCTCTCTCTCTCTATCTCTCTCCATTTCTCTCACTTATCTTTCCCTCTCTCTCTATCTCTCTATCACTCTAGCTCTCCCTCACTACATATCTCTCTCACTATCTCTCTATCACTCTATCTCCCCCTCTCTCTATCTATCTCTCTATCTCTATATCACTCTCTCTCTCTATATCTCTCTGTCTCTCGGTCTCTCTCTCTCCCTATCTCTCTCTCTCTAAATTTCCCTCTCTCTCACTCACTATCTCTCTATCACTCTCTCTCTCTTCCTCCCTCTCTATATCTCTCTCTCTCCCTCACTCTCTCTCACTATCTCTCTCTCACTTATCTCTCCCTCTCTCTCTATCTCTCTGTCTCTCTCTACCTTCATGTTCGGCTCATCGAAGCACGGAACAAACTTCCTCGCGTCAGTGGGCTCGAAATCCGAAACGGCGACGAACCTGGAACGAATTTCATCAAAAAACATTTCAGAAATCAGTGAGCAGTCTTTGTACACTCCAGTTCAATAAGTAAGCAGAAGGCAGAGGGAAACTTTTCGGTGACATCATAAGCTGAGCAAATATAAAACGCTGTTCTTCATTGATGGACAAAATGTGAGAAGAACGTACTGCATTCATCACAGATACGTGGACTATCAATTTGGAGTTGCAAACATTCAAACCCACTTCTTCTGTCCCTGCTTGTCGAGGTAGCTGGAGCGATAGAAGCCGCCCAGATTCTCTCCTATCGAACCGGTGAACGGGATCTGAAGAAAGAAATTGAATAGCAACACACTCGCAACAAAGAACGCATACATTAGAGGTACGACCTTGTAGAATCCGGGACAGTTTGATAATGAAGAAATGGGAGAATTACGGATTTTCAAACAACCAAACTGGATGTTTTGATGTACCGAATGTATTACTGAATTTTTCATCAACATTGCATTTACGGGGCGTGTGAAACATACCTTGAAGTATACTTCGTCTCCGGCCTTAAGTGGCTTGTCGAGATGGAAAGTGACCATGTCAACAGTGTCGTTCTTGACAATCTGAAACAAATCAGTACGTTTCATGCCCGCAACAAAAGTTTATACTGAAATTACGTTGTAATGACAACGCAGGGAATTGTAATGTAATTCGCATTTTTTGAACACATCAAACTCGCCTTGACGACCCTGGTGTCCATCGCCGAGTAGACGTCGGGTCTGGCGGTCGTCGCCTCGGGCTCCTCGGTAGTCGTCGACGACGCCTGGAAGTGATTGTGAGATGTGGTCGTTATATTGAAAGGTTCACTGTGAAATGAGCGCCGCGCTGGCTAGTGCAAGAAACATAAACATTCAAGGCACTCACGTATGAGTACTCTGCGGGGTGGGGGGTCAGTATAGTAAACGCTAAACATCAAAAATCTTTCAAAAGGAGTGTTCAATAGTCTTTCATATTGCGAGAGCAGTGTTATTTGTGTTGGTTAAAACAAGAAATGATCGAGAATGATTGTGTAACTGTTCGGTTCATTTTATGAAACCTAAGATGCTGGGCATTTAGAAAGCTATTTATACTTGTGGTGTCAGAGATTGAGTCTATGAGTGTGAAAGAAGATCACATGATTGTTCTCTCTCTCTCTCTCTCTCTCACCTCAGTCACTTCCTCGGCTGCCATAGTAGTGGTGCTGATCATGGAAACCTCACCCTCAGCGGGCTCCTCCTGAAACATATTTTGTATATGTAAAAAAAACTGATACGATACTCACGTTTCAACGCCTTTTCATATTGAAACGGCGTTTTGTCACACATTTTTTCATTCTCCTACTTTTCTGATTCACGAGCAGCCCACACGACACGACTCAATTTTAATTTTACTAGAACCGTGAAACTGAATTGAATGAACTGAATCATCAGTAAAACGGTTTTAATGCGCGTTCGCCAAACTGGTGAAAAGATGAATACGAAGCTTGAAAATCCCGGTGACTGAACTACCGAAATCCGGGTGATTGAGACTCGCAGTAGCATGATTGTGATGTGCTAATTGAACTAAATATTCTGATTGCGAAATTCCCGGTACCTCAGTGACGGTTGCGTTGTTGTTCTCGACTGCGTTAAGGAGTGACTCTGCCTCGGAGACAGTCTCGTTAAGATCGCGACGGATGCGCTGCAAAACAGGATGAGTGAGGCATGCTGCTTGACCTTTCTGGACCCGACCATACATCATCCGGACAAGAGAGAGAGAGAGAGAGAGAGAGAGAGAGAGAGAGAGAGTCAGAGTGAGAGAGGGAGAGGGAGAGAGAGGGGGGACCACCCACGTTGCTCATCACACTGTCCTGCATCAGCTTGAACTTGCTGAGGTCGTCGGTGTAGTTGAGCCCGCTGGAGGACAGCACGATCTTGTCCGTCGCCGACTCGACACGAATCTGGAAAAGGGGGCGGGGTTAGGAGGGGCGTGGTTTCTGATAGTGATTGCGTTCACGACGCGTCTCGGATCCAGTTCAGATTGTATCAGTGCGTATTGCATAAAACGTCTACTTCATATTCGTCTCTGGTGGGCGATTGGTAGGCGAATGATGGGCGGTGCCTAAACGGGCGGAGCGTACCTTCATTGTGAGCGATCCGTCGAATGTGAAATTGCGTCCCTCATCGAGAGCAATGTATCCAGGCAGGTAGGTCTTCACGGTCAGGTTGTACCTGATATGGATTATGGATTACGGTAATGACAAATCGATGAAAATCAGCTGATAGTACTCCCGAATTGGAGCTAGGTCTAGAAACGTACTGATACATTTTCATTGAAACCTATGTGAACACTAAATGTATTCGTATTGTGTATTTGGAAACCGTTATCTCTGTAGTTCTCCCGACTGTGCGAGAAAAAAAGAGTCAGGTGACACATTTTGGATGCATGTTTCGTTTATTTGTTAGTTCATCCTCAGTT
>CAWZYM010000348.1:562500-565000 GCA_963966185.1 Rhabditoides inermis | reverse complement strand
TCTCTCTCTCTCTCTCTCTCTCTCTCTTTCTCTCCCCCCCCCCCCTCTCTCTCTCTCTTTCTGCCTATCTGTCTACTCTGTTGATGTATGCGAAAGAGAATGAATAGGTCCCTATACCTGTATCATACGTTCCACCATAATCTTATAACAGCACACTTTCAGAAATGATGTACACACGTTCCGAACTACGGTTACGGTAATAATACCGTACCCGCAACAGTACCGTACCCCGTAGGCCATGGCGATTAGGCCCTTCCTATCGCTGAGATCGATCTCCTCCATTGTGAGAGAGGAGGGAGGGAAAAACGACCTGAGTATCGATTGATTATCGATTTTAAGTTTATCGAACAGAGGACTCAAAACGGGAAATCAACTAAGAAACGAGAGACCAACGCGGGAGCACAGGGAATGAGAATACGGTTAGAACAGGAGTTGACTCATTGTGCAGTAAACAGAGATATGCCTGTCTATAAAAGCGAGCAAGTGACCGACTTACCGGGTAAGTCAACGGAATGTCAATGCAATCAGTCAACCACTGACATTCGCAACGGAATGTATTGATATGTGGCACGGACAAATTAGCAACATGGATGAATGGACTGATGTGCAGTTTACAGTGCAACTAGAACCTGTCTAACGTTTCATGGAAGAGTGGTGGACATTGGAAAGAAAAAGGGAAACAAAAATAACGCGATGTGTGGTCAGATCATATAGAGAAAACACATGAGGTATGAGGATTATTTCTGAACACGTTTTACGAGAGTGCAACTGGTTCGGGCATGACATCATTTCATTTTGAAACAACTAATAAAATATAAATGAAAAACAAGTAGAAGCCAATGATCGCTGAGTGAACGTTTGTATCAGACATGGGTGGAGTACGGTATATCAGAACACTCCGAATCGAAAGTCAAAGAGCTAAAGACGAAGAATCGCGGCAAGCGAGTGGGGGGCTTCCCAATGACCTCCAGATCAGACAAGAGAGCGCGAAAAAGCGAGAGAATTAGAGGCAGACAGCCGCGAGAGAGCGGGTCAAAGTGAGAGAGCGCAGCGCGGCGGGCGCGCTCATGTGAAACGAATCCGAATCATGTACCGGGAATCAGTCAGAACGACACTCTTCTGCAACAGTGAAGGTCGAGTGAATGGTCGTCGATGGCACGCCGATCCTTTTGCCCGGCTCCACCCTCTGTGATTGTGATAAATTATCACCGAAATCACAGCCGATACAATCGATCAGTTCCATTTTGGGAAACACACCTTCTTCTCTCTTTTCCAGTGAACAACGGATGCAAAAATCGCCTATCACAAACCATTTCTTTATTCAGGCATACGGAAGAGACGGAGACATACACTGTTAGAAATAACACGCATTACTAGATATATAAAAAACGGCATCCTGTAAAGTTCAACAATTCAACAATTCAACAACCGGGAAAATTCAACAATTCGGAAAATTCAACAACGAAAAATTCAACAACAAAAATTCAACAATTTTCTGAATGTCTCCAAATAACGGGCCCGTTCGGAAGTTCCGTATTTTGGGTGCCCGGCCCTGTTTTTTGAATGAAAGCTCAATGAAAGAAGTATTTTTGCGAAGTTTTTTAATAATGTATGGTTGAGGTGTAGTTGCATTCACACGTCTGCAAACTATTTCAACTGCGTTCAATTCTGAAAAGGTGATTAAAGGAACAGTGGCGACTTATTTCTGCCACAATCTGCCACAACTCCTTATTTTCACACGCGCAAAAATTTGGCGCGAACGGGAATCGAACCAGCGAGCTCGGTGCCACAACGCAACGCACTTGCGCAGAGCCATGAAGCAAGTGAAAGGGCTTGTGAACGCATCGGAGCAGCGTGAGGACCGAGGACCGCCGCGGTATATCAATGATCCGCCTATCAACTGACGACGACGTTTTCTCTTCGAGGCAGATCGTCGTGAAGTGCGCCCGTAACGAGCAGCCGAATCGCATCATCTCTATCGACTTCCGGGCAGCATTCGACAGTCCTGATCGAGAACTCTGTGCGAAGAGTGCTCGCCGATACAGCTCAACTAATGCTACGCAACCTGTACAGCCAATTTGTACTCTGTATACACACACTAAAGCATCCGAACTGGACGTCGCGTCGAACTGCTGCCTGCAAATGTTCGGCCCACTTCCCACTTCTCTTCTATTATACTATGTCATTGACAACATGATCTGAGCCGTGAAAAGGATTTCAGACGTGTGCATGCAACTAGACCTCATCAGTAAATGAAAGTACTTTGCAAAATATTACATTCGGTTTTAATTAAAAAAAAACAGGGCCGTTTGTCCGGACCCCAAATACGGAACTCTCGAACGGGCCCATTAATTCACCCCCCTCCTCCTATAAATTATGCTATGGTGTCTGTCTGTCTGTTTGTCCGCGGTCATATCTCAAGTTGTAGTGATCGTTGGGGGTTGAGGTATGGAACTTAGAGCTGAGGTGGTCACCGCACGCAATCGTTTAATTGGGGTCG
>CAWZYM010000348.1:455000-557500 GCA_963966185.1 Rhabditoides inermis | reverse complement strand
GGGCCGCAATCCAGAGTTGCATCACGTGGGCGATGCTCCCGGCATGAACGAAGAGGTAGGTGCGCATTCAAAGAGAGTGAGAGAGAAAGAGAGAGAGAGAGAGAGAGAGAGAGAGAGAGAGGGGGGAGAGAGAGAGAAAGAGAGAGAGAGAGAGAAAGAGAGAGAGAGAGAGAGAGAGAGAGAGAGAGGGAGAGAGAGAGTCGGACCATTGCAGCCTACGTTCGGTCAGCAGCTGGGAGATGATTGGCTGGATAAAGCTGCACTACATGTTCAGTCTGTTGCTGACACCTTCACACAGGGTGCGCAACTCATCTCCATGATCAAGGTACATCGGGGGTACTACATCTGTCTTCTATTTACCATACCATATCGTTTAGGCTCTCGGAGCGCAGCTGTCTATCGAAGAGTTTCGACCTGAGATTCCCGTGGTGCAGATTCACCACATCGGAGGCCACTTCGTCCTTATCCAGTGAGTCGATATGCCCACGAGCTTTATATTTTTCCATCATGCTGTTCAGTTTCCTTCCGGCGAGTGACAGCGACGTGGCGCACCTCCTCCTCTACGATTCGATGGTCGACAATGCAGGTGCTGACGTTCCACAATGGGTGAGTCATTCGACACTACGGTCTGTTCCCAACATGTTCTTGTCAGATGATGATCAAACGACACGAGCTGCTCATGCAGCTTGTGTTCGCTTACGGGCATCTGTTCGAAGGATCTATTCGCATTACGGTAGTGCGGGAGTATGACTGCCAGCTGGGAGAGACTGTGGAGGGATCAGGAGATGGGGTAGGTTCACGGTCACTATTGAGAGAGAGAGAGAGAGAGAGAGAGAGAGAGAGAAAGAGAGAGTATGAGAAATAGAGAGCGAGAAATGAATTTGTGAGGCGATATCCTCAATCATTATTCTTTTCAGGACTCGTGGAGCTGCGGGTTCCGTTGCTTCGGCGCCCTTCTGGCTATCCTGCGCGGACGGAACCCGTCCGAGTGAGTTTGTGCTCACGTGTCAGTACAGTAGATCGTTCATTCAATTCATTTTTACAGGTTTGTGTGGGACTGCCACAATATCTGCTATCTCATCAAAGAGGCGATGGCAAAAAGGCACGACTGGAGCTTCTACGACAAGGAGCTTCTCGGAAGGTATACACATTCTCATTCGGTTTTCTTTTCTACCATGAGTTTCAGTCGCCGTTCCCCTCCTCGTAATCCTGTTCCGGATGTGCACCTGCTCATCGACAAAGTCACTCTCCGAGTTCAGCTCGACGATTCCAGGTTTGTGTATTCTTATCATTAGGTTTCACGTTGTCCACTCACCAGGCCGTCAGTGCGTCCGGTGGTGCGCGCGCAGCCTGTGATCGAGAGGAGAAAGAGGCATGTGGAGAGGACACCGTCCCCAGATATATACGTTCGGTTTGTTCATTTCACATCAATTTCAAAATATTAGGATTCGTCTATCGAATCCAATTTGTACATAGTGCAATTCTATTTTGATATGTGTCAATGAGGACAGAATAGGATGGAATTACTTGCAAGAAAGATAAGACGATAGTGGGTAGCCATAGTGAGTATAAATCGCATCTCTTTCCTCCTGCTTTGTAACATGTTTCTATACAATCAACTCATGTAATAGCAATTACTGTAGGAAAACGTCTTCTAACACGAGTGGCGTGGAAGAGACGAGGGGAAGGGGGAGGACTGCTTGCACGAAAGAGATGGCGGCGGCGAACAGTCAGATGAAGACCATGTGAGTTGCACACAGTGATTGAATGTAACTACATGAAATAGCAAAAATATAAAATAATGTAGTACGTAGTGTTTTGATGAAGTCAATTTTTCATAATTTGCAATGACGTTTTCATCCCTTCAATGTGTCCATGTTTCGATCTCTCTCTCTCTCTCTCTCTCTCCATCTCTCTCTCTCTTTCTCCCTCTCTCTCTCTCACTCTCTCTCTCTCTCTCTCACCTCCCCCCTCTCTCTCTCCCCTCCCCTCTCTCTCTCTCTCTCTCTCTCTCTCTCTCTCTCTCTCCCTCTCTCACTTTGTGTCCCTCGGCTCGCTTTTTGATAGTAGAGCATAGTCGGAAGCGGATATATAGGATTTCAAGGCGAGGTCAGACTTGATTATGTATCAAAAAGACGCTTTATGGTACAAAAAGACACTTTCTGAGGATCTTTCTGAGGGTGGGGGCGCGTTCTGAGATCTTTCTGAGGATCTTTCTGGGGATCTTTCTGAGGGTGCGCGGCCGTTCTGAGATCTTTCTGAGGGTCTTTTGCCAGCAAACGTTGAGTCTGACCTCTACTTTAATGTGACTACATATCTACAGTGGCGACGATGAGACTGATGAGAGTGCGCAGTGTGACAACACCACTCCGCGTTCAAGCCGATACAAGAGGTAAAAATGAACAGTGTTCTTTAATTAATAAAACAATATAAAGCGAATGTACTGCAGAAGGCTCACTCCTTCCGAAAAGAAGAAGAAAGAGCGAGAACGTAAGCAGATGGCTCGCTCGAAAGGTAAATACACTTTACACACATATCACTTTTCACAAAGATGTATTGGTATTTGTGCTTCGGTTCCGTATATAATTTTTTTCAGAAACTGCAGAGGAGACAGTGAAGCGGCGGCAGTTAGAAAGAGAAAGATCCGCAGCAAGGCGTACAACAGGTATACTCGCTTCGACTGACTTATATTGAAATGATTGTTTACCATGTTATAGAAACTCCAACGAAGGTGTCGAAGCGTCAGCAGAAGGACAGGGAGTACACTGCGTTCCAGCGAAAAGAAGGTGCATTGATTGAAGGTGTATTGGTATTTGTGCTTTTATACTTTGTTTTTTTTTACAGAAACTCCAGAGGAATCTTCGAGACGTCAGCAGCTGGATCAACAACACACAGCAACGCGCCGATTACAAGGTGTGCTCACAGTAGTACTGTACTTATTTTTTGTTAATGAGTACGATTCCAACAAATAATGTCAGCTCGATAGCTAACTTTATATGTTGTACGCATAATCCAACAATTGAAATTGAGAAAAAGTGCATATATCGCACTGATTTAATGTCTCTGTTCTTACAGAAACTCCAGAAGAGTCTTCGAGACGTCGACAGATGGACCAACAACACACAGCAACGCGCCGTTCACAAGGTGTGCACACAGTAATACTGTACTTGTTTGTTGCTAATAAGTACGATTCCAGCATATAATGATATCTTTATGGCTGATCTGGTAGCAGACATAATCATACAGTGGAAACTTGAAGAACATTGCTGGAACAATACAAATTCTCTTATCCGGACGGCTTTCGATAGATAGTGCATGCTTATTGCAAAATTGACACATTGCCAGTTCTGGATGCGAGCGTGTGGTAGAAGATGCTGAAAGCCATTAAAAGGGATTTTCAAGGGTTGGAATGGGTTTGCCGGGTAACTGTGTAATTTGCAATAACAATTGCCTGTGAGAATAATCGAACTAGCGACCATGAACCAATTGGCCATTTTAAATCATCGTACTTAGCTGAAAAATAATCTCATTAAAAACTAACAAAGACTGATGAAGCCACGAGCGTTCGTCTCTTTTGCGTTGCGTATCACTCTGCTCAGAAGAGGAAAGAGAGTCAATGGAAAACATTTGAAATATAGTTCATCTGAATGTTCAGTGACGGATGACGAGAGGGAAGCGTACTTGGAGCAGAGAGCGTGGAAGAGGCGAGCGGCACTCAATCGTGAGTCATTCGTTTTGTCTCCTGCGCATTCTTCTCTTTCAGCCGGTTTCTTCTCCGATCCGAAGGGAGTGGTGCTGCTCGACATCGGAGACCTGGTCGTCGCTTGTCCCTTCTGCGATGCGCTTTATTTCGACAAGGAGCCGGCCTGCATCCGGTGCTGCTACGATGGCAACTACCGCCCCAACGATTGGAAGGAGCTGCCCAAGCCTCTCGCTGACATCATGCAATTGCCGTAAGGAGAGAGAGAGTGAGAGAGAGAGAGAGAGAACGAGATAGTGTGTGTTTCAGTATTGTCCAGTTCAATGCCACTCGCATCAACGCCGTTCTCGCGATGGCATCCACAAACAGAACGGAGCAGATTGTGACCGGCGGTATTCCGGCCGCAAAGGTGCGTGATGTGGTCTGTCCTGTCTATTTTCCTTTTCAGACCAAGGGTCCGCCCACCTACTCGCTGTCCTCTGTCCTTCCGATGAATATTGGTGGATCGTGTCTGTTTGGCATGATGTGGGGGTCTCGAGGAGCCAACCCGAAGATCACCTACAGCGAGGCGATCGATCGGTTCATCCTCGATCCCACCCACACTGCTCATCTACTCGCGCGAGATAACCTCAACCCGGTAAATATGAGTGTATACCAGCATCCTAGATGGATAATATTCACTAATCAATATTAACTTATGTCGACATACAGTTCGATACATTTCAAAAGATGCATTTTTCGAAACGTTTTGCAAAATATTTTATTTAATTTCTTTAACACTCGTTCCATTGAAGGTACTGGATCGCCTGACACAACTGCTGATGCAACACAACTCGTTTGTGCAGCAGTATGTGTCTGCTGGAAGGGAGACGGCACTCGAGCCGAGGGAGACGTTCCGGAAGAGATTCCTCTACATCCGAACTGACTATGCCACTATTAAGGAGCGCGCAGAGGGACACAAGGTGCGAGAGAGAGAGAGAGAGAGAGAGAGAGATGGAGAGGGAGAGTGTGTGTTTCAGGGTGCGTACGGTGGTGTGGCTGAGAACCAGGCGGTTCTTCTGAGCCAAGTCGACTCGCAGGGCCGCCCCCTCGACACTGCCCCGCTCACGGTCGAGTACATTTTCTCTGGGAAGAAAAAGCAAATCCCATACTACAGGTGTGCACATTTCAGTTTACTTTCTCTCTTACAAACGTTGATATCTTGTTTAAATTCATTGTTATAGTGCGATGGTGGATCCGCTGTGCTACCCACTCATCCATCTGATGGCAGAAGTGGGACACGACAGGCAGAGTGCGGGAGTGATGCCCCAGTACGCTCCTCTCAGGGACAAGCGACTCGGAGTGTCGCCGGGTCAGCTCCTTCTCTCTCTCTCTCTCTCTCTCTCTCTCTTTTCTCTCTCTCTCTTTCTCTCTTTCTCTCTCTCTCTCTCTTCTCTCTTTCTCTCTCTCTCTCTCTCTCTCTCTCTCTCTCTCTCTAGGTGAAAACAGATATGGGAGAGTGAGAGACTTGACTGTTGCACTTGCAGTAGATATGACAAATATTTACAACTCTCTCAGTTTATCATCGTCTCTGTTCTCTCCCTCTCTCTCTATTTTTGCGCATGTTATTTCGCATGGCTCAGAGGATAAGTCGATGGGTCCGCGCGGCTGTCGTAGTCACGTGTGGGATGAGCCAGTGGAGGATATGGAAGAAGCAGAGAGAGAGTACGAGAACTGGGAGGGAGACGACCAGGGAGGTGAGAACACACTTCCCTCACTCGAGATCAAATTCACGGAGAAACTGAAAGAGACTCGATACTTATGACATAATGATACAGATGTGAACGATGGAGAGGGTGAGGAGATCGAGGTGCCCACTTTCGTCGACACGGAGGTGGTTCTGGGTGAGTACATCCCTCTTTTTTCTTCTCTCTCTCTCTCTCTAATTAGATGTTCCTATTTAATATATGTTCATCTCAGATGACTTTATAAGTCTTACTATGCTTGTCTGTGGCGTTCTATGATTGATTACAGACGTGGACCTGGCAGGCGGAGAAGGAGAGGAGCAGCAGTTGGATAGCGACGACGACCCGATGCTCGACAGTGACGACGAGGACTATGGTGGGTGAAACGTATCGCTGTCTGATACACACATGTCGTAGCCACATGGAATTTGAACGAGCCCGGTGAGGCGACGGTTCGATCGACCCGTGAGGTTCGTTCCACATCTCTACTCTGTTTCGACCGTAACTTCTTCGATGCGTCTGGAGACGAGGGAGAGGAGACTGCTGAGGAGGAAAATGTAAGAAGAGACAGACAAACAGAAAGAGAGAGAGAGAGAAAGAGAGAGAGAGAGAAAGAGAGAGGGAGGGAGGGAGGGAGGGAGAACTTCCGTTCAGGTGTCCAGTCGCGCATCGACACCCTCTGGTTTCCAGTACAAGGAGCGTCCTGCCACTTCCAATGGTAGATGATGTTATTTTGATTCACATAGCATACTGTTGTTTATAGTGCGAACGTGTAAGATGTCGCGCAGGGAGCAGTGCGCGTTTTTGTTGCGGCATACGAAGAAGGTGGTGAAGGAGCAGTACCACAGGGTATTCTCGCTGCAGCGACTCGGACAACTCTATGTGGAGGACCAGGCACTCCGCGTCATTCGTGCGCAGTGAGTGATTGTCAGTGTGATGCAATGTTGATGCTGTCGTTACAGACACAACTTCACTCGTTTTCACAGCGTGGAAAAGAGGACGTGTTCCATCCAGGAGGTGAGTGCATAATAGACACACAAAACAATGAAAACGAGGATATAGTCCCTGATTCAATTTTTTTGCGGAGATCGGGGAAACTATGGTTCGATATTCGATTCTGCATTTACACTTGTATCAGACATTTGTATGAATCTAAAATCGTGTGTTTAAGTTGCGCGAGAGGATCGACGAGGCGGAGAAGAGTCGGTCGTGGCTGGACAGATGCGCCATCCGACAGAGCAGCTTCTTCCTCCGACAGCACCAGGCTGCGCGCAAGAGGAACGTCGACTTGGGGGCCATCGTGAGTCTCTCTCTCCTTCCTTTCTCTCTCTCTCCTTCCTTTCTCTCTCTCTCTCTCTTTTCTTCCTCTCTCTCCTTACTCTCTCTCTCCTTCCTCTCTCTCTCTCTCTCTCCCCTTTCTCTCTTTCTCCCTCTCTCCCTCTCTCTCTCTCTCTCTCTCTCTCCACTCTAATATGCACATTGCAGCTGATTGCGAGTGCGGCAGTGAAGGGCTCGCCTCGCCATATGCACATGATGATTGAGAAGGCGATGGTGGTGATGCAGGAGATGGGAGCGCCCGACTTCTTTGTTACCCTTACTGGTACGTGATTACCATATCAATGACATGTGTGAAAACAAAACAAAACAATTCCGAATATACTTGAATTTGGAAAAGTGAGGCGAAAACAGATGAAAATCGAGTGATAAATAGCGAGACGAACGACCAAAGTGAGAGATGAATTATGATTGTTATGAAGTTCTGTGAAAAGGACGAACTCATATTTGACTATCAGGCAACCCCTTCTGGGAGGAGATCCAGAGAGTGTTGTTCCCCGGTCAGAAGTGGGTGGACAGCCCGGATCTCGTGAACCGGGTGAGTAGATGGGGACTGAATGCGGGATGAGTGATGTGCATGCAGGTGTTCTACGCAAAGATGTGCGCCCTCCTGGAGAAGGTGCTGAAGGAGGACGCGTTCGGACGGGTGCGCGCGTTCGCGTGGAGTGTGGAGTTCCAGCAGAGGGGCATGCCCCACATTCATCTACTGGTTACTCTCGAGGTGAGATGACCACCAGTGCAAGGGAATACAGTACTATGCACCTCACATGTATTTGTAGGACAAGATGGACACGGCCGACAAGGTGTCCAAGTACGTGCGCGCTGACATCCCATCGGAAGAGGAGGACCCGGTGCTGAGGGAGCTGGTGCTGACTCTGATGGTGCACAAGCCATGCTCCTACTACGACAAGGACGGCGTCTTCCACGCACACGCAGACTACTTCTGCAGGTAAGAGAGAGGGAGAGAGAGAGAGAGAGAGAGCGGAGATAAAAGGATATGGAAAGAGAAAAGAAAAAGAAAACGAGTATACGGTACATGAATGTACGGGTATACGGTACATGGATGTACGGATATACGGTGAGTGCTGTACGGTATAGTGTACTTGGAAATACGGTATAGTGTACTTGGAAATACGGTACTCGTGTGTATAGAGCATACGGAGAGATGAAGTTGGATTTGAAAGAAGTAGAGAGCAATATTTGCAGAAAGGACAGCGCGGACCCTCACTCTCGTATCTGCGGCAAGGGTTTCCCTCACGCGTTCTCGGAATACACGACTATGGATGAGAACGGCTACGCGAAGCCGGCGCGCCCGAGGGGAGAGCCAGTGAAGACGCCGCAAGGATACTATGTCGACAATAGGTGAGAGAGAGAGAAAGAGAGAGAGAGAGAGAGAGAGAGAGGTAATGAGTAGTTCACTGTTCCAGGTGGATTGTCACCTTCTGTCCCTATATCCTAAAGTGGCTCGGCTCGCACGCCAACGTGGAGGCGACGGCGAGCATCTTCACGCCCAAGTACCTCTACAAGTATCTCTTCAAGGTGAGTAGAATGCAAACAATTATGTCGATCACAGTAATATTTTAACACGGGGCACACATAATAACATAATAACAGATAATTTCTAATAAGGTCGGAATTGTGAAAAATTGAAACTGTCATCAATTCAAATATATATATCTAGACTTTCGACAAGGTGATTTGCGAGAGTCTGGATGCGTACACGGTGCATGACGGGTCGATGGCACGCATCCCGGACTGCGTCCACTTCCAGCATGTAAGTTAGGGAGAGAGAGAGATGGATGGAGGGAGGGAGGGAGGGGGAGGAAAAGAGGGAGTAAATGATAGGAGTAAGTGATCGAGAGGGAGATAGTGAGTGAGATTGTTAGAAATGTGTTTAGTGTCTCCTGCCTGCGTCTGAGAACATCAACGCCACTCAGAGGGAGCACATGAATGAAGAGGCGAAAAAGCTCATTCATAAACTCCAGGTGCGTTATTGATTTGATTGTATGTTACGATTGAGTATTGCTAACTGTGTGTTTCTTTAGTTGCGTCCGTTCGAGAAGGTGGATGGCCAGGAGGTGCCTGTGGTGGTGTACGATGAGTTCTCTCAGTACACCAACCGCATGGCCATCTCCGCCAACCAGGGCATGTGGGTCATCCGGGACCTCGAAGTGGCACAGGTATTGGCTTATCGCTCCTCTCCTCTTGTAATATACAATGGTCTGTATTCAGATTTCTCATCACGTCGACTTTGTCTCGGTTCATCTGCCACGCCAAGCGCAAGTCGTGTTCGATGTGGACGAGAACTACGAAGAGGTAAATTATAGGAAGAGAAAACATATACAGAAAACGATCAACATACTATGGGTAACAGACATAGTGAAAAAGAAAACAAAAATGAGACAGAGGAGAGAAAACGAGAACGAAATCTGAAAATGTCCATGTTTACCAGAGTATACGGTGTGGTAGTTTCATGCTTAGGGTATACGGTAATTGGCAATAAGAGCACACGGTAATTTCATGTGAGGGAATCTGGTAATTGGCTATATAGGTATACGGTAGTTTAATGCGAGGACATACGGTAATTGACAATACTGACATACGGTAGTTTCATTTGAAGGTATACGGTAATTGGCTAAAAAGAGGGAGAAAGACAAAGAATGAAGTGAAACAGGAACAAAGAAAGGTAGAGAGAGATAGAGAGGGAAAGGGAGAGGGAGAGGGAGATGGAGAGGGAAATGAAAAGAGAGGGAGAAAGAGAGAGAGAGAGGGAGAGAGAGAGAGAGAGAGAAAGAGAGAGAGAGACTGTTTCAGATTGTTGGCGAAGCTGACATGGGCGAGTCGATGTCTGCGATCGAGGCGTTCTTCGAGTTGAATGCGAGAGACTCGAATGCGCATCGCTACCTGTTCCCCGAGATCGTGCGACACTACAAACTCGTCAAGTCGCGTTTCCACTACAAGTGGGTTCGTCGTAAGAAGGAGCAGCACATCACTCCGGTACGTAATGCAATCCTATGATTGGTAGCTCTGATTTGATCTATTCAGCCTCTGATGCGACTGCGCCCTGTCGACCCGTCCAGGAGGGAGACGTACGCTCTTCGCCTGCTTCTCAACGCCATCTACGGCCCTACTGGATTTCACAGTCTCCTCACCCTGGTATACTTATTTATCTCTTGTTGATTTGCATAATTATCTACTGTTGAATTTGAAATAACTTTTTAGTGAGTATTTTTGTGTATGCGAAGTTGAACGAATTGTTTACAGGACGATGGGCGTGTGTGTGAGTCGTTTGTGGAGGCTGCCGCGGAGAGGGACCTGCTCGTGAGTGACGTGCAACTGCGGAAGGGCATGCGCGAGGTCGCGCTGTCCAACGTATCCCCGAACCGAGTGTGCCGTTTCTTCGCTCACTTGCTTGTCTTTGGAGGGCCGTCAAAGGTGAAACGAGTAAAGGAAAAAAGACATATGGACATAGAGAGTTAGAGGAATGGAAATATGGGAGAAGAGATGAAGAAAAAATGAGTAAGGGGAAGGATGGGGATTTCACATTATGATATGTTTGTAGGACCTTCCCGTCGAGCTGTTCCACTCGTTCGTCGACTACATGATGCTGCACCGATACCGGACGGAGAGGCAGAGGGAAAGGGAGACGAACATGGTTCTCAAGGCGCTCCAGGTACCGATGAGATGAGATGAGCAAGTTCTATGATGACTGTTTACAGACTATTCTGGCTCGTCACGAGAAGACGATGCCGGAGTACAGTCTGCCCCTGCCGGACATGGACCGCATCGATCTCGCCTTCCAGGCTGTCGACGCTGCCGAGAAGGCGTTCATGTCTGACGATGTCGAGCCGGTCAGCCAGAACCACATAATGCACCAGGCTCACAAAACTAAGGTGAGGGGAAAAGAATAGAGAGAGAGAGAGAGGAGGAGGGGGAGAGATGGGGAGAAAGGGAGAGAGAGAGTGGCAGAAAGAGGGGGAGGGAGAAAGAGAGAGAGAGAAAGAGACAGAGGGAGATGGCGAGGGAGGAAAAGAGATTGCACTATTTCCAGCGCAACCTGAATAGCAAGCAGCGTGCGATCTACGACCGAGTGATGGCGACTGCATTCCCGGCATGGAATGAAGAGAGTGAGTGACTGGAATGAAATGATTCCAGTTTCATATGCTGATTGTAGGGAAGCAGGTGATCGAGTATGTGATGGGCAGTGGAGGCAGCGGCAAGACTACCCTCTTCACGGCTCTCTACTATGGATTCCGCGACAACAACAAGAAGGTATGTATTGTAGTATTCATAAATGTATTTCATTTATGTAAACAATATTATAGGTGCTCTGCATGTCCTACACTGGCTGTTCTGCCTACCTGTTGCCAGAGGGAAGCACTGTGCACAGGTGTGTAACTCGATATATAGTTTTATCGATGCATTATGTTTGTTTTAATCAATCACAACTTTTATTTCAGGGCGTTCTGGTTGAAGACAAACGCGGACGGAACCCTGTCGTCCAAGGTCACTGGTGGGAGCTGGAAGGAGAAGCAGCTGGCTGAGGTGAGACGATCAATACAATTCAATCACTATGTACATGAAATACTCAAATAGTAACACGAATTATCATATCATTAATGTTTATTATTGATTTAATGTAGCTTGTTCTTATGATAAGTGTATGTACCTAGATTGCCCTGCTGCTGTTCGATGAGGTGTCGATGGTGGATCGCGAGATGCTGGATCTGATCGATCGGCTCCTCAGGAAGGCGACTCGCATCGACCTGCCTTTCGGAGGAAAGCACGTCATTTTCGGAGGAGACTTCAGACAGGTAAAAAAACTATGCAAATGAGTATTAAATGTCAAATTTTGTGCAAATTTTCTAAGAATACTATATACGAGAATGTTTTTGTTCAGATCCTTCCGATCGTGATGGGGATGAGGGGAGACGAGGTGCTGGTGCAGACGGTGCTGCATCACTGGACGTGGCACTCGGTCAGGCGGTCTGTTCTCCTCCAGAACATGAGGGCCAAGGAGGATCCCGAGTACGCTGAGATGGTGCGCAAGATCGGAGACGGAGAGGACTGTCGCCACTCCACTGCCACTGTGAGTCTCTCTTTCTCTCTCTCTCTCTTTCTCTTTCTCTGTATGATGTGGTCCTGTTGTAGGTATGTGGAGAGTGTTTCCCCATCTTTCTCGATTCGCCAGAGGAGGTGATCGCTTGGACGTTCACAGACATGGCGGATGAGAAGAAGCGCACTGACAGCTGTCTGCTTGCCCTCACCAACCACGACGTGAACATGCTGAACGAGGAGGTGGGAATATTACATGTAGATGAACTGTGTCATACTGCTTGTGTAGATCTTGGAGCTTCTGCCAAGGGTTGAGGTGGAGGGAAGCTACTCCGAGCACACATATCGATCGATCGATACCCCGGACAAGACCGGAGGAGTGCAGCTGACTCCCGAGGACCTGCACGACAAGTGCCCCGCTGGCCTACCACCACACATTCTGCATCTGAAAGTGAGAGAAGAAAGAGAGAGAAAAGGGAGAGGGAGAGGGAGAGGGAGAGAGAGAGAGAGAGAGAATCGATGTCAGAGTAACAGCCTTTGAGAAGGATGTTCAACTGCTTTTTCCAGGTGGGAGCCACCGTGATGCTCGTGAAGAATCTGGACGTTCGCCGAGGGCATACAAATGGAACGCGTCTCATCATCCGTGCCATGGTGAGACGAAACTTGACATTGCAAACTACTGCAATTTGACTTGGCTTGACGAATATGATACAGCGCGAGCACTCGTTGGTTGTGCAGGTGGTGGGAGAGAAGCCGGACAAGAAAAAGGAGTTCGAATTGTGCAAGTGAGTTGTGACTTGATTGATTCCTTGTTGATTGAATTGCCAATTGTGATTGACTTTATTAATTGTGTTCATTGGTTTTTGAGAGTGTTTATTGTAGGATGCTGCTGCAGGTGGAACCTGGACATGGGCACACCTTGTTCACCAGATACCAGTTCCCCATCAGACTCGCGTTCGCAATCACTGTGAACAAGAGCCAAGGAGCTACGATTGGACGGGTGTGTAGACTATTCATGAAGCAGTTTCAGTTTGGTACTTACGAATTAAATTGTAGGTCGGACTGGTTCTCACGAACCCCGTCTTCCAACACGGACAGCTCTTCGTGGCCATGTCTCGTGTGCGCCGACGCCAGGACATTCGCATCTACACGCACATGGAGGTGAGTGAAAGCGAGAAGGGAGGAGAAAAGAGAGAGAGAGAGAGAGAGAGAGAGAGAGAGAGAGAGAGAAAGAGAGAGAGAGGAGGGAAAAGAGACCAAGCATACACGAGTATACCATATATGGTATTCGGCTATCCGATACGCAGTACTTGTGTGTACGGTACGTGGGTATTGGGGATACGGAACAAAGAGACGTTATTCAACTAGCGCTACTTCTGTATACGATACTTGCCTATACTGTACTCATGTATACGATACTTGTGTTTGTGTATACGATACTTGGCTATAGAGTACTTGGATTTACGGTTCTCAGGTAAACGGTAATCGAATATAAGGGAAAGAGAAAAAAAACTAAAGAAAGAAAAAAGGAACGAGGTAGGGGAAGAGAGAGAGAGAGGGGAGAGAGAGAGAGAAATAAGTTGTATTTTCAGAGAGTGAAGGCGAAGAACTCGTGCAGTCGCGGACACACCTCGCCTCTCTATGCGATGAGGAACCGGGTGTATGCAGAGGCTGTGAATGCGATGCGCGAGGATGTGGTGGCTGCCCAGGAGGAGGAGGAGGAGAGGGGGAGGCGAGGAGACGACAGTATGGAGAGAGAGGAGAGTGGAGAGCAAGAGGGGGACAGTGAGATGAGCGAGGTGGCGAGTGATTCGGATGAGGAGATGGAAGACGAGGAGGAGGACATGGATGAGGAAGAGGAGGAGGATGGTGACGATACGATGGGCACCTGTTAGATGATCGAAGAGTATGTTGTAGATAGTGTATACAATGCGATACAAGTGTTGTCATTCAGTTTCATTATGACCTGTGTTTATGTTGTGATAGAATTAGTTTCATGAATCATTATGTTGATGCTTTTTACTCAATAAAGACTTTTGTTCGATTAAAACGTTTTTATTAGACTCTAATTGAATTGAATTGATTTACTGCCGATATCAAGAATACAACAACGGAGAAGAAACACAAAGGGTTTAGTCTGCGTGAAGTATCTGTCGGTGGTTCCTTCTTGTCGGGATCCGACGTGCAGGAGGGGTGGTGTGCTTGGTCTCACGCTTGGGTTGACGTCGCGACAGCCATTGTAGAAAGTGTACTCGGCGGGTTCAACTCCGTTCTCCGAGGATTCCTCAAATTCCAAAGCCAGCAACGAACATGTAGCGGGTACCGTTGATCCAGCAATTGTCCACGTAGACCGGGCTTGGCGGGTGCGACGGGAAAATAAACTGGGGAAACCGACTACTCGGGGGCAAGGGAAGATGATGGATTGTTTATGTTGTGATAGAATTAGTTTCATGAATCATTATGTTGATGCTTTTTACTCAATAAAGACTTTTGTTCGATTAAAACGTTTTTATTAGACTCTAATGAAATAATCATAATAATGGAATAAGAGAAACCTAGAGTAAGAAGAAGAAATAAAAAGAGAGAGAGAGAGAGAGAGAGAGAGAGAGAATTCAGTTGTTCTTAGAACAAATTATAACTACGGGTTTTATATCTAATATTCTAATGTTTAGTATACGGTAACCTGAATTGAGAGTGAGAGTGAAGGTGAGAGTGAGAGTGAGAGTGAGAGTGAGAGTGAGAGTGAGAGTGAGAGTGAGAGTGAGAGTGAGAGTGAGAGTGAGAGTGAGAGTGAGAGTGAGAGTGAGAGTGAGAGTGAGAGTGAGAGTGAGAGTGAGAGTGAGAGTGAGAGTGAAGGTGAGAGTGAGAGTGAGAGTGAGAGTGAGAGTGAGAGTGAGAGTGAGAGTGAGAGTGAGAGTGAGAGTGAGAGTGAGAGTGAGAGTGAGAGTGAGAGTGAGAGTGAGAGTGAGAGTGAGAGTGAGAGTGAGAGTGAGAGTGAGAGTGAGAGTGAGAGTGAGAGTGAGAGTGAGAGTGAGAGTGAGAGTGAGAGTGAGAGTGAGAGTGAGAGTGAGAGTGAGAGTGAGAGTGAGAGTGAGAGTGAGAGTGAGAGTGAGAGTGAGAGTGAGTGAGAGAAAGAGAGTGAGAGTGAGAGTGAGAGTGAGAGTGAGAGTGAGAGTGAGAGTGAGAGTGAGAGTGAGAGTGAGAGTGAGAGTGAGAGTGAGAGTGAGAGTGAGAGTGAGAGTGAGAGTGAGAGTGAGAGTGAGAGTGAGAGTGAGAGTGAGAGTGAGAGTGAGAGTGAGAGTGAGAGTGAGAGTGAGAGTGAGAGTGAGAGTGAGAGTGAGAGTGAGAGTGAGAGTGAGAGTGAGAGTGAGAGTGAGAGTGAGAGTGAGAGTGAGAGTGAGAGTGAGAGTGAGAATGAGAGTGAGAGTGAGAGTGAGAGTGAGAGTGAGAGTGAGAGTGAGAGTGAGAGTGAGAGTGAGAGTGAGAGTGAGTGAGAGAAAGAGAGAGAGAGAGAGAGAGAGAGAGAGAGAGAGAGAGAGAGAGAAACAGATACAAAGAGACAGATACAGAAACAGAGTGGAGAGAGAAAAAGAGAGAGGGGAGGGAAGGGAGAGAGAGGAAGAGTGTAAAAGAGATTGAAAGAAAGGGGAAGAAAGGAAGAGAGAGATGGGAAGAGAGAGAGGGATAGAGAAACAGAAGGACAAAAGCAGAAGGAAGAAGGAGTGAGAAGGAGAGAGTAAAAGATACAGCGGTACAGCGTGGAAGAGAGAAGAAAGGGAGAGAGAGAAGAGAGAGAGAGAGAGAGAGAGAGAGAGAGAGAGAGAGAGAGAGAGAGGAGAGAAGAAAGAGAGGGAGAAAAGTGTTGAATGCGATTTTTTTTGTTTCTGTTTGTTGCAGATTTACAACGAAGTAACCATATTACTCTCAGACAACGTTATTTCTCAGTTTTTAGCAGCCACACAGCCACACTGCGGGTGTGGGTGTGCCACGAGCAATCCAATAGTTTCGCAATTGACCTCGTTTGCAATCGATCGACTCCTATCCTATAGCTTGTTCTACCCGTGCTACATACTTTTGGACGCTCGCCTAAATTGTTGTAGTTTTTTCTCTTTAATTCATGATGTTCTCCTGTATTTGGCGGTTTCGTATCCATTAGAATTTATCGAATGTGAAAGTTCCTTCTCAATTCATTTTTTGTTTTTGTTTTGAGTGTTTTTTATAAGAGAAAAGAGATGTTGCATGTAATTTCTGTGTCTGTCATATCTGCGTCTCGTGTTGTTTACGTTCTCTCTGCCGTAGGGAGGGGGGGGGGGGTGAGTCATAATCACGCGACGTGGCACCACTGCAGTCATTTCTTCTCCTTTCAGATCGCAAGATCGCATTCTCCTGTATTCTCCATTCTCCATTCTCCTGTAATTCATAGTTCTAACTACTCATACAACCGCACGAGTAAGTCTATTACAGTGTTAAACGTTATAAAAAAAACTTTACAATACCATTTAGTGCCACAGCGCAAAAGGCGTGGACGTCGAGGCGCTGGGAGTCAAGAATTCGCCACCACTCCTTCCAACCATTCGTCCGAGACTGACTCCAGCGACGATGAACCCATTCCTAGAATGGTACTTTTATACATTCTTGTAGATTTCCTTTGTTGTTTGATTCAGTTTAAAAAATGTAGGCACCGTCTCTGCCGAATCGTAAGAAGAATGTGATCGTGGGAGACAGCGCAACTGACGAACGACCTTCCACGGAGAAGGAATCGGAGAGCGTGGAGACAGATCACATTGAGAAGGAGGTTTGCTACAGATTCTTTATTGCACGTATACTCTTTCTCTCTCTCTCTCTCTGTCTCTCTCTCTCTCATACTCTCAGTCTCTCACCTCTCTCACCTCTCTCTCTCATCATACTCTTTTTTATTTGTTAACTGATTAGGAGGATTTCGTTCGTTTGGATTCGACTCATCTGTCCGCGCTCGAGGAGTGCAAGAACGGGTAGGTGTGAACTGAGTAGAGAGGAATATATGTGTTTGTTTATAGAACCATGATTCTGTGCTACCTCGATTCGAAGATGGTGGATGGGAGTACGTGTGTACTGGGAGTGTCCCGTGATCTACACGCTGTCCCCATCTACACACACGGTGTCGCTCCTCGAATGCGAAACAAACAGGTTAGTACATTAATTGATTGTTTGTCCATGAGCTCGATTTCGACATGTACCATACAAGGAATGTATGATAAGATTATCTAGTTACTCACAATTCTATGGGTATTGGGGCTCTTTGGCTGGAAGAGTGTTGCACGAGTCCTGACTGTTCATGCTAGATGCGCGTGAACATCGCGAAGTATCCGGTTCCGGATGCGAGGCGTGGCAGAAGATCTTGAAAGATTGCCGCCGCCGATAATAAGACTCTTAGTGGATGAGAGTATGTGCACGCGCCCAACCGGGAGGTGGTGTAGTTCTGTAGAACAATTGTCCGCGAGGGGAATCGAACCAACGACCGTTCACTCAGCAAGCGATAACGCTATCCACTTGGCCAAACTGGTCCCAGTATCTGATTACCGTAACGTTACATGAAAAAGTTCGTATATCCGTTACATGAAAATCTTGTTGAAATGTTCGTATATCCATACCATTCAATAGTATGTTTCAGGTGTTCGAGGTGAGGGGAGACGCAAAGTTGACAACTCATGGTGGACTGCAGTACATCTCAGCTACCAATATTCAAGTCGTCGGACTTCTGAACGAGGATCTCAAGTTCAAGCTCACCGTATTCGGCAACTCTACGCCAACTCGGTTTGTGAAAAGAAAAAAAATGTAATTAACACCTCCAGTAAAATCAGTTTTTTTATATTGTGTATTGTTCGAAATTGCAGTACCGCTGTTGTTCGATTCGTGTCTCTCACTGAGAAGGGTGGGACTGAAACAAGGGAGAAAGGAAAGAAAATGGTGAGTGTCGAATGCTAACCGTTTTAATGATCTTTCTGATCAGCTCACTGTGGGCAACTTTGTGTGTGCGTACGGACAGCGTGTGGCTGTCAGTTTCTGGGAGGAGTACGGAGACGTCGCTCTCGGACTCGTCCCCCATGAAGTGAGGAGAGAGAGAGAGAGAGAGAGAGAGAGTGAGAGAGGGAGAGGGAGAGGGACAGAAAGTGAGTTAGAGAGAGAAAGAGAGAGAGAGAGAGAGCGCGATATGATATGATTCAGGTGTATGTGCTGGCTGGCATGGAACTTGGTCGATGGGACAGCCTGATCACTTCGACGTTCAATAAGTCTGCATTCGCCGTATGGATCGAGGTTTGTATCAATATATAGATACTTCCATCATTCATAGTTGTACTTTTTTGATTCTGATTTCGACATTAACATGGGTGTGAGTAGTGTGAAACGGTATAACTGTACACAAAAATAATCGATTCAGTGTTTTTTTGCTCTGAATGATATTCGCTTTCTCCACTCATCTCCTGGTATTTTTAGTAATTTTATTTGACATTTCAGAATGCCGACGAGGAGGAACCCGCAGTTCCGCAATGGGAGACAGTTGGTGACGTCACGATTGGAGAGTACGGAGGTAGTACTGAGTAGTGCATATGATTCAACAATTTATATTTTGAGAGATCACGCTGATCGGTGGCCAGAGTATGCCGCTCAGTTCGTCTTCAACCCGTACTGCTACTCGCTGTTTTGATCTTGGTTTGTGTTGATTAAAAATTTTATATTTGTAGATTCTTTTCTTTTTTCAGAGAACAACATGATCATTGTTTCCACCGAGTCGCCCGTGATCAATGAATTCGACCAGATCATCGTACGCGGAAAGGCAGAGAGTGGTGAGTACAGATTTATCTATAAGTAAGGAGAGCGAGAAAGAAAGGGAGAGAGGGGGGGGGAGGGAGAGACAGGAAGAGTGCAAAAAGAGAAGAAGAGCAAGAGAGAAAGAGAAGAAACGGAGGGTGAACTGTTCAGAAAAATTCAGATGGAATGCCTCCTCGCATGACTGCGACATATGTGGAGAAGATTGGAGAAGTCGACAAGGCCAGTTTCGATCTTTCACCAACGAAGAGGAGGAAGGTGAACCGGGATTAAATACTATTCATTCATTGCTTACATGTTTTTTGCTGTTCAACGTAGTTGATTTGACTACGAAAAGACTACATTTGTGTATTTTGATTTTTTTCTCCTCTTGTTTTCTGAGTTTCTCCGTATTCTTCAATCTCATTTTCGGTACTTTTGCGTCATGCGTGCAATTCTATTCAGAAATTGAATAGCTATTTGAATATCAGTATGGTAAAGTAAAGATTAAGGAGTGAATGTCTTTATCACAATATCAATGTGTTGTGTTGTTTGACAGAGTTGTTTCGTGTTCTTCGTGTTACAAACTCTATTATTCTGGTTTACATATATTGTAACATCTCCAACTTCAGTCTAAACCCATATTGTTTATATAAATGAACATGACAAAATGAGTACAAATAAAGATGTTTATAATGTTCGCCCTGCCCTATAAATTATGCTATGGTGTCAGTCTGTCTCTCTGTGTGTCGTTCCGCAGTTGTAGTGATCGATAGGGGTTGAGGTATGGAACATAGGTCTCTCTAAGTTGGTGACCGCACTGCATCGTTTACATTGAGATGCCCTTTTAGGGTTAGGGTACTGTAGGGTCGGTTATTAAAATATTGATGTATGATCTCATTTGTATATTTCCAAATATGGCAATGTCGTATCTTGGTCAGTTTTTATGCCAAAAAATCCAAACTTGGTATGTGACCTGGAAGCAAGTCAGCGATGTTTTTTTTTACATTTTTGTCAAGAAGTAAACAACTTTGTAAGCAAACTTAAATTTTGCTTTGAAGGTTTGCCTTGAAGGTAAGAAGGTTTTAAAGTTTGCCTTGAAGGTAAGATGTAGTACACCAAGAGGCGAGTTCAAAAAATTGTCTTCATTTTTAGTAATCTGTCTTGTAATGTACTTCTTAGTTAGATTAGAGGTTTGTGAACAGATTTTAGTTATGAAATTAGAATTGAGTGATTTTCAGTTTTGATGTTTGACAGTTGAGGCCGCCGAAGGCGGCCCTAGCCCGAGCGGCGCGCCAGCGCCGCGAGGGCTAGTCGCAGCGCCGCTGCGCCTGTATGTGCAAAATGCCCTATGGTGTCCGTCCATACATGGCTCCACAAAGGCCACCGATGCATGGATCCGGCTAAATTTGGTATGGCTGTAAAGCCCTCGGTCTGGAGATGCTCCCAAAATCTTTATGTTATCATATCTCTCATATCCGCGGAGCTATAAGCTCGAAAAAGTCCGATGAAATAGCGCGTAATCAGAGAGCGTCAGACAGAAAAGCAGCGAAATAGTATGTGAGGCGAGGAGACGGGTAGGTGGTTGAACGGTTGCATCGAGTAGGCCTTACAAGAACGAGTACTGCGAATCGCAGACTCCAGCTTTCGAGAAACGGTTTTGACGTCACTCCTCTAAACTTCCTAATCTACAAATCTGCCCGTAATCTTTTTATAACTCCTCCTGGTTTCCTTTCACGAAGTAATTTAATCGAGGCGAGGCGACACCAAACAATTGTCGCGGGCTGTTCAAGAAAACTAGGCAACCGTGTAACATCTCCCTTTACTACAACATGCTATGCGGAACCGCGCGGAGCGTGTCTACTGATAGACTTTCACGCGGAGACGCGCGGCAGCGTGCCGGAGCGCCTTCTATGCGCATGAGAAAGAGTGAAAGATCAGAAAGATGGATAAATCGTGAAATAATAAAGAAAACATATTATTATTGATCTATTTATAGACTTTTACGCGGAGGCGCGCGGTAGCGTGCCGGAGCGCCTTCTATGCGCATGAGAAAGAGTGAAAGATCAGAAAGATGGATAAATCGTGAAATAATAAAAAAAATATTATTATTATTGATCTACTTATAGACTTTTACGCGGAGGCGCGCGGCAGCGTGCCGGAGCGCCTTCTATTCGCATGAGAAAGAGTGAAAGATCAGAAAGATGGATAAATCGTGAAATAATAAAAAATATTATTATTATTGATCTACTGATATAATTTAACCGCGGAGGCGCGCGTAGCGTGCCGGAGCGCCTTCTATGTGCATATGAAAGAGTAAAAAATCAGAGAGTCGGAGAAAATGCATATCAGTATCAGTGATCAATGTATTATTATAATTACTGATCTACTGATCGGCTTTGACCGCGGAGGCGCGCGAAGCGTGCCGTAGAGCCCTCCATGTGCACACGAGAGAGTAAAATATCAGAGAGTAGGAGAAAATGCATCTCAGTATCAGTGATCAATGTATTATTATAATTGCTGATCTACTGATCGGCTTTGACCGCGGAGGCGCGCGAAGCGTGCCGGAGCGCTCTCTATGTGCATACGAGAGTAAAATATCAGAGAGTAGGAGAAAATACATATCAGTATCAGTGATCATTATATTGTTATTTTTATTACTGATCTACTGATAGGCTCTGACAGCGGAGCGTGCCGGAGCGCCTTCTATGAGCATAGTAAAAACATCTGTAGAAAAGCAGTCAACCAGATACTATCAACCAGATAGACTGTGACGCTTTCTAATTATTTAAAATTACTGAAAATAAAAAAAAAATAAAGAAATAAATAAAGATCAGTCATCTACTGGAAGACTGACAACATCACTTCTAGCACAGCTTCCAGAGCACATATCAAGTCAATCTATATATCAATCGATAGATAATTTTCTCCTCTGTTTTAGACCTATATTTCTAGCGCGCGAAGCGCGCTATCCCCCTTTCATACTAATATTTACTATGGTGTCTGTCTGTCTGTCTGTCCTTCCGGAGAGATATCTCTTTTCAAAGTCTACTCTAACTACTCATTTTTTCTAGAAAGTTTCTTCAATACCTGAGAACGCAAAATTCCAAATATCTCGTCAATAGCGATCTCCTAATCATAGTTATCACCTAATCTCTTAACTATGGAGAAAAATTTCAAAAAACTTCAATGAGAACCAAACTTGGAGAGTAGGTAAATCGACCTAGAAAAAGTCGATAGCCGCGATACCAGCCGACTGTGACCTCATCTTCATGCCCAAATAGGCGAATGTACCCAAAATGCACCCAAAATTCATGATCTTCGATTTCTATAAAAATTGAATAGAAGAAAGATTACGTATAATAGATTATAGAAACTTGTTTCCTTTTTTGAAAAGTCACCAAATATGGCGAATATGATCGACTTTTCGTACAGACGAGATAGAGGGTCCAATTTGTAAACTTAAGCTTTTATGGGCAAAAAAGCCCTTCTGTCAAAGTTTCAGATCGATCGGACTTTGTCTTCATACAGTATTAGACATTTTCTGAGCGCGCGTTACTTGCTGGGGTCGCGCCCACCGGATTGCTCGCTACCAGCTGCCAGGTCAACCGATCGATATCAAATAGTTGGCATTTGCAATCACTGACCCTTATCCACTCAGTTGTGTCTTTTTTGATAGGAATATGTCTAAATATAACAATAATGGATTGAGTCAGTGGAAAAAAGACAAAATTTCTATCTTCAACGAATAACTTTGACAAAACGAAAAGTTGAAGGTTGAAAGTTAAGTAAAATGTTTCGAGACGTCAATAGATAGTGCTTTCTAACGATCAAATCAACCTCAAACTATTTCAAGCTCCTTCACACGTGCGCACAACGTGTTAGGGCGCGCCAGCCGGGTTTTTTTCTCGAAGTCATTGTAGACGTAATATAGAACTATGTACTGCTTCTTTTTTTTAGTTGAAACTTAGTTTTGAGTTTATTACTTGTACTCTTGTACATATTCAGCCTGAAATTCCGCTTTTCGATGCAGTACAGTGTCGAGTGGAAGTGAGGTGAGGTGAGAATCGAGTTCACCTTACATGTCATTTGGCAAGCACAGGCGATCAAATTATATTTTCAGAACGTGAGAGAGTAGACAGTAGGGAAAGAAGACAGTAGATAAGAGATTAGTACTTTCTGTTAAAAAAAGTTTTTACATAACTGTCTCTCGAAAGTCGCAGTGACTACTGCAGATGTGAGAATAGAAGAGTAGACAGAAGGTGCCATAGTACTGTCTAGAGAAAGTTGTTGTCACCGATGCAGAGACGTGAGAATAGACAAGAGAAAGACAGACAGAGAAAGAGAGAGAGAGAGAGAAAGAGAGAAAGAGAGAGAGAGGAGGGAGGAGAAGGAGGGAAGAGAAAGAGTAGGCATAACTGTCTCTCGAAAGTCGCAGTGACTGCTGCAGACGTGAGAGTAGAAGAGTAGACAGAAGGTAACATAGTACTTTTTCTAGAATGTTGTTGTCACCGCTGCGAAGACGTGAGATTGGACAAGAGAGAGAGGGAGAGAGAGAGAGAGAGAGAGAGAGAGAGGAGGAGGAGGAGGAGGAGGAGGAGAAAGGAGGGAGATTAGGCATAACTGTCTCTTCATAGTCGCAGTGACTGCTGCAGACGTGAGAGTAGAAGAGTAGACAGAAGGTGCCATAGTACTGTCTCTAGAAAATTGTTGTCACCGATGCGGAGACGTGAGAATAGACAAGAGAGAGAAAGATGAGGAGAGAGAGAGAAGGTAGGAGAGAGAAAAGAGGAGAGAGAAGGGAGAGTAGACATAACTGTCTTTCGAAAGTCGCAGTGATAGTGATTACTGCAGATGTGAAAGTAAGAGTGGAAGAGGTGACGAAAGGTGGAAGTAGACAGAAGAAAACAGTAATGTCTCTAGAAAGTTTTTGTCACATTGAAAGAAAAAGATGCAGTAGACAAACAAGAGCATATGTAGTATTAGTATTGTCTCTAGAAAGTTGACAGTAGAGTAGACAATAGAGAATATAATACTGTTTCTAGAGAACATAATACTGAGAGAGAAAGAGAAAGAGAGAAAGAGATAGGGAGACAGTGGTAGAGGGAGAAGAGAGAGAGGAGAGATAGGGGAAAGTAGAACTGTCTCGAGGAGAGAGAGAGAGAGAGAGAAAGAGAGAAAGAGAGAAAGAGAGAGAGAGAGAGAGAGAGAGAGAGAGAGGGGCGGGGGGGAAGAGGAGGGAGATGAGATGGAAAGTAGACAGAACAGTGTAGAGGAGAAAGAGATGGGGCGGTGTACATCTGTGAAACATAAAATAGGTGAAAAAGAAGTAGGAGAGATAGTTAGAAAAGACAAAAAATTAAGCTACATATACAAAATACAAAGAACTTGAACACTTCAACTACAACCCTTGCGTGTATAGTTCCATGCTCGCAATAAGTTGCGCGCGGTGGGGTAGATCAGAGGAAGACGGAGAGTCAGCTCTAGGCAATAGCGCGCAAAACAAGAGAGACAGACGGTTATGGCACCGTATTTCGAACTGCAAGCGAGGTAGATCGAAAACTATCGCTCTGGCGCAGAGTATATGTTACTTCGCAAGAGTCATTGGAGAACAATCAACTATCAAACATGCAAGACGAACTATTCTTCTATTTTCTTTTTCGTATACCTAGTGCGTAGGCGCGCGACAGCGCGCCGGAGCGCTAGTCGAGACACTCAGAAAATTTCACGATGACGTCATTTGTTGTTGATTTTGATGAAACAAAAAGTGGCAGGACTGCGACTGCGACTGGAACATCGTTTTAACTTGTTCCTTCGGCGGCAAAGAACAGTAAAACGACGTCACTCGCGCTTGATGTTCAGTGCGATAGTGTGTTGATACAGGCTCCGCCAATCAACGCACTCGGCCCCGCCCCTTTTCTAATCGATTTATTGCCTCGCACAGAACTGCATTAATTTCGCAATCATGTTTTCCGAATGGTAATGCGCAGGGCTGCTGGCGTTTGACCTCATCACGTTTAGTTTTCTTGTGATGTTGCAAT
Source organism: Rhabditoides inermis (assembly GCA_963966185.1). Classification (NCBI taxonomy): domain Eukaryota; kingdom Metazoa; phylum Nematoda; class Chromadorea; order Rhabditida; family Rhabditidae; genus Rhabditoides; species Rhabditoides inermis. The sequence goes on along the minus strand of CAWZYM010000348.1, from coordinate 532,859 downwards.
CTCTTCAGTATACTCATACAGTGAATGTTCCTACTTGTCGATGCTTCCATTGATTTTGCCGAAATTGTTCAATGCATTTTTTGCACTGATCGTATAGATAGTAGGAAAAAAGTGCACATGGTAGGAATTGCTAGAAGCACCGTTAATTTTAGATGAAACTGCTGTCTGAGTATCATGTCCCACCATGTACACTTCCTTTTTACTCTGTTCGTAACAGTTGTGTTTGCTAGAATGGCGACGCGTCTTCGTGCATCCGTCGATCTTCAAATTCCAAGTCGAGACGCTCTCATACATGCTATCATCATGGTGAATAGACTAAGAGTTTTGTTATTTTTGTAACGGGTTTGGTTTCACTTTTCAAGACGCGGTTAATGTGTGCTACAGTGTGCGATGTTCGCTTTACTGTACAATGCTAGCATGATAGGTTATCTGGTAGCACAATCAATCCTACAGTATGCAAATTGTGGCTGCGTGCTTGACTGGATTTATTGCGAGTGACAATGGGAAAGAGTGACCCGCGCGCTCGCCGTTCGCACCCTCTTCACTCGCCACAGTCTTTTGCCCAATGGTTTTCCAAAAATTTGAAACGTCAAAGGTTCTTCCTACTACTTATTTTTCTCAGTATATCTTACTACCATCCTCTCTCTCTCTCTCTCTTCCTCTCTCACTCCCTGAAATGATGTATTCAGAAGGTGCATACCCTCGGCGGCGTCGTGGACTTTTTGAACAGTGAAGACGAAGAAGGCGATGCGCAGAGGTGGGTGGGGGTTAGGGAAGGAGGTATACTCTGCGCCGGAGCGATAGTTTTCGATCCATCTCGCTTGCAGTTCGAAATACGGTGCCATAACCGTCTGTCTCTCTTGTTTTGCGCGCTATTGCCGAGAGCTGACTCTCCGTCTGATTCTGAGCGACCTCACAGCGTTTATCGAAAAGAAATTACGGTCATTTCTTATTAATTTCTGGTAAAACATAGGCTCGCGAAAACATGAATGCTCTCAGTTACCGTATCACCCATTTGAAATTTTCGTGTCCGGACCCACCATGGGGTGGGGGTCTTTTCAGTTTTTTTGTAGTCTTTAACAGCCTGGAGAGTCGTTCATTTCTATCTCTATCGCATACTTCGAGCAAACCATGGATATATATGTTATACTAGCGCTCCGGCGCGCAGTCGCGTCCCTCCGCACTAGGTATATAAGAAAGGAAAATAGAAGAATTGTTCATCTTAAAAATATCACTCTGTCTTTCTAACTGCCTTTTTTTTACTCTTTCTCTCACACTCTTTCGATCTCTCTCTCTCAACTTTCTGGACACAATTACACGATTTCTTCTGTCTACTCTAACGTCGGTGAAAATACATGAATAATTATTCATCCAGTAAACCTTAAATCACTGAATGAAGATAGTGGAAGTGGTTTGGTCAACCGATGCGTCGACCATTCGGTAACTTTCTGGACACAATTATTTGCTTTCTACTGTGTACTCTAACGTCTCCACTGCGGTCTTCTGACGCTCTGCCACTGCACTTCTCTCTCACATCTTCTGATATCGACGTCTCGACTACAGTCAGCTTCGCTCTACTCCTGCATTTTTAATTTTACTATTATACAGCACGCTAACAGTACTGGCTGGTCTGCGCTCTCTCGTCTCACCACACTCTCTCATAACATCTCTCCTCGGAAAATTCTGTGTAGCCTACATAAACAACGTGAAATGTGCGCTACACGTACAACCTGGTCTCGTATACTTGATGTAACTTAAAATTCCGCCCCTGAACGGAGTTACAGCGATTTATTACTTTTAATATAAATAATACTTATTACTACAAATTTTCTACTCATTGCGAATTGTACTGTACTTGTTCGGAACATTCGATGAGTCTGTACGTGTTGGCAACAGCGTGAACTGTACGATACATGCTGTGAGAGATGTGTCATCTCTCTGTTGTGAATCACATGCTCGTCTCTTGTTGTGGTTTCGATGCGTTGCGATGTTATGTGCGATAATGTGTACATAACCGATCAGTAAGATCGATCGAGGCTTATTCCGGCTAATCCTTTCCCACTGACACGTTGTCCATGCTGACTTTGCACAGAGTCACTCACACGCTCACCCCGCGTTTTGGTGAGGTGACGGACCCTGGACAGATTGTGTCCGACTCTCTCGTTGTGCGCGCTCTCTCACTTTCTATGACCGAGCCGTCACATATCCTAGCCGGTTCGCAAAGTTTCAAGTTGAACAAATCTGAAAGAAGGTGGAATTCTCGATGTACGGACGAGGCAGACACTTTGCAAATACCTATAGGAAAAGGGGATAGAAAACAAAATTTACAGTTTACAAATATGAAAGTATAGGAATATGCAAGTTATGCAAATCAAAAATCATGGCTTGAAGATGAAGATCATGAGCTTTTCCTCAAAGGCAACTTTGGGAGATTGCTTGTTGATGAAGTCGCGAATTTCCTGAAAAAAATCAATTACGCTTCAAGAAGAAAATATACACAAAATTACCTACATCGGACAATTGCCCTGATATATTTCATAACGTTTTTCATACAAAAAGTGAACACCTTTATAGCAATAATAAAATATTTGTCAAATAATATTTAATTAACAATAGTATATAAATATAAATAGTTTATTACCGTGTTGAGTAACTACCGTATACAACGTACCCTCTCAGTACACTTGACTGTGTTGCGAACAGCCGGGAAGCATCCAGACATGAGAATCTGAAATATATATATATATATATATATATATATATATATATATATATATATATATATATATATATATATATATATATATGTATGTATATATAAAATTATACAAATATTTATATAACGTATTTAAAAAGGCTACTTTCTCTAGATATCTTCAAAACACGAATTTCTCCAGATTCGCCAAGCATTCAAGTAAGACTTGAAGTTAACACGTTTTAGAAAGCAAGCATAACGCGGAAAACCGAAACCGTTTCAATATTCTTATGCGAGTCACTTTTACAAATCAGAGATCATCATCACTCCCTCACCGGATTTGTAAATGTGGTTTCCTTTTTTGTGAAAAAAATATTTATATAAATCTCACTTTCTCCCAGATTGCTTTGTCGACGTTGATCGGAACGGCGGCGGAGAAAAACGTCGTGTTCAGCTGGGCCTGAAAGAGGAAGAGGGTGATCTCTCTCTCTCTTTCTCCATCTCTCTCTTTCTCTCTTTCTCCATCTCTCTCTTTTCTCTTTCGATAGATAGAGTTAGGTAAAGATATAGAAACAGAGAGAGAGAGAGAGAGAGAGAGACAGACCGACAGACAGACCCCCTCACCACATCGGCCGCCTTCAATATCTCCTCCTTTGTGGGTGCGAGCTTCCGCCACAGCAGCAGGCAGCACTCGGGCACGGGGAGAGGCGGGTTCTTGGGCCGGGAGAGGAAGAGCTGAGAGAGATAGGGCGTGATCAGTATAATCGAAAACAGTTTCCAAAAAAAGTTTGAAGTGGTGGAGGGGTGGCATTTCGGAGTTATTATTATGCTTCTCGAGGGGTTCTTGGGCCGCGAGAGGACGAGCTGAGGAAAGTAGTTGTATTTTTCTCATTATCGAGCAAAAGCTTTATGACTGACTTTTATTTGTGGTATTGGGACAATCCATGAATGGAAAACCCTGATTAGTCATTAGTGAACATTTCCATGAATATATAAACCCCGATTAGTTTACAAAGTAGTTTGAAGTGGTTGGGGGCATTTCGGAGTTAATATGTTTCTTGAGGGGTTATTGGGGAAAAGGAAAAGTTGGTATTGTGATGTTCAAGTAACGGTTAGTTTATTCAATATAATGATTATAAACAATTATACGCAATGACAAACAATCGGATTGAATCCACTCACAATACAGCCTCCCTGTTTGAGCAGCGGCTTGAGAGCGGCGAGGAAAGCACCGAGATCAGGCACCTGAATGAAGTCACATTTCTCTCTCTCTTTCTCTCTCTCTCTCTCTTCCTCTCTCTCGCTCTCCCTCTCTTTCTCTCTCTCTCTCTCTCTTCCCAGACGCAAATAAACTACGAAAAAGAAAAAAAGAAAATGAAACGTAAGTGATTGTGTTGCCTTGTAGAGATAATGAATACGTTTCTATTGCACAACAAATCAGCCGTCGTGATTTTGTTCACAATACCGATACGTTAGTTTGTTACGTTACTGAGAATTAGCATACCTCATGGGTGACTTCGTTGAAGAGGATGACGTCAAACTCGCCGATCTGAGAAAATGCTTTTTCGAGTTTGAACCATGAGCTCTGCGTAAAGACGCACTTATAGTTCTATGCTCGCAATAAGTTTCGCGCGGTGGGGTAGATCAGAGGAAGACGGAGAGTCAGCTCTCGGCAATAGCACGCGATACAAGAGAGGCAGACGGTTATGGCACCGTATTTCGAACTGCAAGCGAGGTAGATCGAAAACTATCGCTCCGGCGCAGGCTATACATAATTTGATCAATATCAGTCATTGCTTCATCCAGAGAGAGGCCCCCACCGTGAAACAGGTAACCCTATATTTCCGCATCTCTTTTGTCTCGTTTTCATAAAAAAAACGTATGAAAACGAGACAAATAAAGTAAAAATACATACAGACTGACGGAAATGTAGCGGGTCCGTTTAGGGAAATTATCTCTGCACAAAAAAGGAGGTGTTCCAACCACAATTTGCGCATTGAAATCACCTATATATGCGATGAATTGAATTGAATTGTACTTGAATTGGAGAAGAAGAATTCCACCCACGTTCTGAATGTCGTTGAGGTTCCTCCGGAAGTCGACTTTTTTGTGGGTGACGTTAGCGGGCAGCTTGATGGATGGGGTAGAGGAACGAGTGCACAGCGTCAGTCTAGATCAATTTGAATATTAGGATCTGGGTATTAGACTCCCTACCGTACTCAGATTTCCTTTCCCTAATCGATGAACAATTGAAACTCCTCTAATATTTTCTCGACGTTCTTGTGATCATATAAGTGTATATGTGTACCATTGATCCGTAAAATATTGTTTAGATGCAATAAATAAATGATGATGCCCTGTTTTCCTAGCAACGCATGTTTCCACAAATAGTATCTAACATGCACAGAGTCAGATTTAAAAACAGCAAAATTATTATATCTTTTGTGTTTATTATAGTTTTAGGTCTGCCGTATCAATGTGTGTCTTCAGGTAAGAGTGCGTGCACAGTGTCAGAAATCGCACGGAATAATGTATTCACATCCCGAACCGGATGTATGGCAAGTTGCGTCAAATTTGCGGTTGCGTCAGTCTAAATCGGAGGAAAAGTCTTTTCGACAGCAAATAGTGCGGGCAGAGAGTCAGTCTAAAAACATCATAAAATCGAGTTCATTATTTGGGTTAATGCAAGAGCCCGATTAGTGAACCTGCATCTTCTATTCGGAGCAAAAATCTATAATACCATCTTAGGATCTTATGAGTGATTTCGTTCTGTACGTGTCATAATCATATTTGCGATTCCGAATGAACATTTGATTTGATTGGTTAGATTATTTGGGCCCATCAGTGGAGTGTGTTCACTGAGTCTCTCGGTGGTGCCCTCTCTGTGGTGTATTAACGAACGTCGCAAGTGTTTGTGTTGTCATAGTCAGATATAACGATTCTGGATAAACGATTGTGTTGATTGTGTTGATTTCGATTGTGAATAGCGCTATATCATTTGTCAGCTTTTCACATCAGATCAATGTGGTCGTGTATTTGACGCGAGAAGATTGTTCATTGAATCTGACTGCTTATGGTTGCTTAAAGAGAGTTTGTAAAAATCGACATTAGTTGAGCAACCACTGAAAGACACATGCCAGTTTGCGTAGTTTGCTGTTCATAAAGTTGAGAGAGAGGAAGAGAGAGAGAGAGAGAGAGAGAAAGAGAGAGAGAAAGAGAGAGAGAAAGAGAGAGAGAGGCAGAGAAATAGAGACGCAGGCTGGAGCGCCCATTAATTTTCCTGTTCGTTTTTTTTTCAGCGACTTCGCCGTTCACACACCACATGTGCTCGAGTCACGTATATAAACGTATATAAACGTATATTCATAGTGCCATAAAACGGTGGAAATTCGGTGGTAATATATTTGATACTACTTTCAAGTTGAGCGACTATGAGCGCAATCTTGTGCTCGAAACGTAACAAGCTTTTCAGATGATTGATTTAACAAACAAAATGTTGAAAGAATACCAGAGAGAGAGAGAGAAAGAGAGAAGAGAGAGAGAGAGAGAGAGAGAGAGAGAGAGAGAGAGAGAGAGAGATGCCCACCTGTTGTCCAAGTGCTGCTCGGCCAGACTGAGCGCGAACACGGACGCCTCTTCCGATATGTCAAGAATGGACAGACCAGAGGACTTGCCGACCTAAGAGAGTATTCAAGTAGCGGTCAGTCTCTTCGAAACGCCTTCGAAACACGACCAAGTTTGTTCCGAAGGCGTTTTGAATGGGCTGTTTCGAAAAGACTGACCACACCTTGACTACGACGTCTTCAAAACATGATCAAGTTTGTTCCGAATGCGTTTTGGGCTGTTCATTTTTATTTTATCTTTGTCGTATTGATGTCAAAGAGACTGACCGCACCGTCACATTCAACGCACTCTATGTCTCCCAGTTATCATCGAATGTCTCTTTGACATTTTTTTTTGGCGAGGTGAACGAGTGCGACCTTATTTAACTTTTTTTCAGTTATGAAAAGACAATTTGCCGGAATGTGTTTTAAAAATGTATACGGAAAGTACATACAGACATTCTGTGTTTGCTGTTTGCAGGCGTTGATATTCAGTAAGTTATATACTCAGAACAAATATATGGGAGTGGTGAACGATGTCAATTGCTGTTTCGAATCGTTGAAAATAACTAAGTGTTCCCCTGAATCGTTTGAATAACACGCAACAAATTCGGGTACGTTTTAAATAGAAATTATAACGCTATAACGGTGGTGGGAATTTCCCCCTCAATTTTCGGCAACCAAGGAAATGAAATATAAGCTCTTATTTTCTCCCATTTTCACGGTACGCGAATTATCGGTCAGACAGGCGAGCAGTTTATATATAAAAGATTTATGAAAATATAAAAAAAAATTAAAAAAAATCACCTTGTTGAGCATCCACTGCCAGATGTCGGGATGGTGGACGGTCTCAAACTTCTTCAACGCCTCGTACTCGTCCTGACCGAACTGCGGCATCCTAATCGATAATCGATCGATAAGCAATCGATAAGCAATCGATAATCAATTATCTGATTGAAATCATCACAAGATCAATGAATCGGAATCGAAACAGAGCGACCATTGAGAAGGGCGTGTGAAGCGGGTAGTGGAAAAAACAACAAAACGTAAAGTGTTGCGATCGAGGTGGATTGGTGTGAGATTTGCCGGGCCAGTGAGCTTTCCGCTTTCTCTCCTTCTCTCCCCCTCTCTCTCTCAGCTGTTTCTTATGTTTTCTTGTTTTCCCTGGGATAATATCAACAGGTGGTGCGTGCAGAGAGAGAGAGAGAGAGAGAAAGAGAAAGAGGCAAAGGGGATCCGCCAGGGCAAAACCAGTGGATATCCCTCTCTCCCTCTATCTATCTCTCTCTCTCTCCCTCCTCCCCTCTCTTCCTCTCTCCCTCTCTCCCTCTCTCCCTCTCTCCCTCTCTCCCTCTCTCCCTCTCTCTCTCTTGCGCGCACGGGCGATAGCAACAACAATCGTGGCGATCCCAATTAATCAGACCCGTGAGTTTCGTGAGAGATTCGCAATCGCCGAGGATATCGAACAAAATCTCGAGTCTCAAAATCCTCTGTTGTTCGAAATTCTCCGTCAACTGAGCGTCCGGGAGACTTTGTGACACTACTGAGTGGGAAACACTCCGTGGTGTTTGAATCTTGAACATTGCGTTGTGACATTGAGCTCCCCATACTTTGGTGATACGAAACTTGCGAACTTACCTGTACAAATGATTTACTTTTGATTCATAAAACACCAACAGACCAACGTGTTTTATGGACCATCCACAACTTGCACATATTGTGAAACGCAACTGTTGGCATTGCGATAATTTTAGTATGCATGCACTAGCGCTCCGGCGCGCTGTCGCGCGCCTCTGCACTAGGTATACAAGAATAGAAAAATAGAAGTATAGTTGATTTTTGCGTAGAAACATGTATCTTTTTCATCTCTATCCTACTTTCTTTCTCTGTTTTCTTTATCATTTTCTCTATTTTCAACTCATTTACTTCCTCTTCCTCCATCTCTCTCCCCCTACCTTTCTCCCTCTCTCTCTCCCCACTCCCTCCCTCTCCCTCCGTCTCTCTCTTTCTTTCTTTTTCTTTTGTCTCTCGCCCCCCCCTCTCTCTCTCTCTCTCTCTCTTTCTTTCTCTCTCTCTCTCTCTCTCTCTCTCTCTCTCTCTCTCTCGTCTATTATCACGTCTCCGCAGCGGTGACAACAACTTTCTAAACAACTTTCTAGAGACAGTACTATGGTATATTCTGTCTACTCTTCTACACTTCTACTCTCACGTCTGCGGTAGTCACTGCAAATTACGAGACACAGTTATTTCTACTTTCGCTCCTATATCCTCCTCTTCCTCCTCTCCCTCCTATCTTCTCTCTCTCTCTCTCTCTCTCTCTCTCTCTCTCTCGTCTATTCTCACTTCTCCGCAGCGGTGACAACAACTTTCTAGAGACAGTAATATATTCTATTCTGTCTACTGTCATGTCTCCGCTGCGGTCACAACAATTTTCTAGAGACAGTACTATGCTTTTTTCTATCTACTGTCACGTCTTCGCTGCGGTGACAGTAACTTTTAAGAGACAGTACTATGCTCTCACTTGCTTACTGTAACGTATCCGCTGCGGTTACAACAACTTTCTGAATACAGTACTACGGTATGTTTTGTTTACTGTCATGTCTCCGTGGCGGTGACAACAATTTACCTGAGACACCACTATGTTTTTTTCTGTCTACTCACCTCTCGTCTACTCTTCTACTCCCACGTCTGCAGTAGTCACTCCGACTTTCGAGAGACAGTTACATACGTCTACTCTACCTTCTCTCTCTCTCTTCCCCTCTCTCTCTCTCTCTCTCTCTCTCTCTCTTTCTCTCTCTCTTTCTCTATCTCGTCTACTTTCACTTATCCGCTGCGGTGACAACAAAATTCTAGATACAGTACATACTATGCTCTCTTCTGTCTATTGTCACGTATCTGCTGTGCGGTGATAACAACTTTTTACAGACAGTACCAATCTCTTCTGTCTACTCTCACGTCTTAAAATATAATTCGACCGCCTGTGCTTGCCAAATGACATGTAAGGTGAACTCGATTCTCACCTCACCTCACTTCCTTTTGTCACTGTACACATCGAAAAAGAGGAATTTCAGTCTGAATAGGAATTACAGTCTGAATAAGTGTTGTACCCAAAAACCTATTTTCAACAAACAAAAAGTAAGCAGTCCATATGTCCAAATTACATATACAATGACTCTGTTGATGCCACGACTGGAAGAAAATACGCCGGCTGGCGCGCCCAAACACGTTGTGCGCATGTTTGAAGTAGTTGAATAGAGATTGAAGTTGGTTTGATCTTCACAAACAAAACATTATCTATTGACTGAACTCGACTTGAAACACTTTTATTGTCTTTTCCAGCCTTCAATATTTCGTTCATCATACGTTATTCGTTGAAGCCAGAAATTTTGTCTTTTTTAAACAGAATCAGTCCATTATTGTTTTATTTACACATGTTTATATCGTTAAAAAAACATCACTGTGTAGATATGGGTCAGTAATTGCGAGTGCCAACTATTCGATATCGATCTGTTGACCTCGCGGCTGGTAGCGAGCAAGTAGGAGGGCGCGACTCCAGCAAGTAACGCGCGCTCAAAAATTGTTTAATACGGTATGAAGACGAAGTCCGATTAATCTGAAATTTTTACAGAAGGGCTTTTTGGCCTATAAAAGCTTAAGTTTACAAATTGGACACTCTATCTCGCCTGTACGAAAAGTCGATCATATTCGCCATATTTGGTGACTTTTCAAAGAAGAAAACCAGTTTCTATAATCTATTATACGTAATCTTTTTTCTATTAAATTTTTATAGAAATCGAAGATCATGAATTTTGGGTGCATTTTGGGTACATTCGCCTATTTGGGCATGAAGATGAGGTCACAGGCAGCTGGTATCGCGGCTATCGATTTTTTCTAGGTCGATTCACCTACCCTCCAAGTTTGGTTCTAATTGAAGTATTTTGAATTTTTTCTCCATAGTTAAGAGATTAGGTGATAACTATGATCAGAAGATCGCTATTGACGAGATATTTGGAATTTTGCGTACTCGGGGTCTGAAGAAACTTTTCAGAAGAAATCAGCAAATAGGGTATACTTTGAAAAGAGATAGCTAAGAGATAGCTCTCCGGAAAGAATGACAGACAGACACACACCATAGTAAATATTAGTCTAAAGGGGGGATGCTTACGTTTCACGCGCTTCTCAAATCGAAAAGGTTTGTGTCTATTGCCAATGTGTACGATGACCCGAAAAACTAACTGTGATAGGCTTGCATCGACCGGCAATACCCAATGAGAGTTTGTCCGGGCCCGCACAACCCGATCGCAATTCGTGAAATTATTGTCCCTCAACTTGTAAACTGTCGACACAACTGTTTTGTTTCGCTGACTGAAACGTAAAAGTCGTTGAGTATTGAAGGTCAATATATATCCTGCGCCAGAGCGATATTTTTCGATCTACCGCTTGCAGTTCGAAACACGGTGCCATAACCGTCTGCCTCTCTTTGCGCGCTATTGCCGCGAGCTGACTCTCCGTCTCACTCTGATCTACCCCACCGCGCGCAACTTATTGCGAGCATAGAACTATACTACTCATCGCAATATTCGCAGGTTTGATGAAGAACTTTTTTTTTGCCCGATATCATTTTGACAACCCAAATTCCCCAATTTCGCCGATGACATCATTTGTTAGGTATTTTTTGAAGGCTGCTACAATGATGAAGAGGGCAATGAAAAGTCCCGGATATGGTTGAAAGTAGCGATACTCTCGAAAATCACAAATGATACCGACTTCTTATTCCAACGGGTAGACACAACCTGTTAGCATATTGGTGGATTGACCGCGGCCAGACTACCCCGATATCTCTCCGATTACCAGTCGTCTGCGGGAGTGCGGGAGTGTGATTGGACATTTCTAGATCCATTTCGCAGCGATCTATCGAAAGCGAAAGATGGGCCGAAACGGGAAGCATAGAATACCGGTAGCGGCTGAAATGGAGAATGGAGAGAGAGAGAGAGAGAGAGAGAGAATGGTAGCTTGGACATTGGACATATACTAGTGGCCCAAACAGACATCCGCCATGCGTCTTTTACTCTCTGTTTTGAGTGTACTATGTTTTCTACCAGCTGTGACGTCACAAGGTGAGTAATGTACGGATGAGTTCGATGAGAATGATGAATGTTTAAATGATTATAACTGACTGATTTTTGAGCCAACACTGGCTTTACGGGTGTTATATTTTTTTCGGAACATATCCATTTAAAGAAGTGCTGAAACGTATATGTTTGATGGAAATTAGATGCTGTCCAATTTGTAAAACAGTAAATTGTGGTTCAGATAGAGCCACTTCCACCCTCATCCATGCATCAGTTAACTGCACGTCGCCAGAGTCTGAGTGGAAGGTGAGAAGACTATTACAATAAAACACTCTGAAATCCTGAGAAGTTGTTCTCGAGTCTAACGCCACAATACATCTTGTCACTATACCTCTTGTTCTCGCAGTAGGCGTTACATTGTATTTGACCGTAACTCTGGCTTACTTCACATATTTGTGATGTGCGACTTGTTTTGAGATAAGTATTCTGATACCTCTTGTCTACAGGTTAGTCAGTGCCTTCAACACTTCCTCGCCACTTGGGAGCAGGTGCGGGAGGAGGAAAGACATGCGGAGACACTGCTACTGCCGGTGGGCTGCTGTTCACCTTTTTAAATTGAAAAAGTGTATGCATTTAAAGTCAACGCTAGATCGGAAAGTTTGTGGAGACTCTGCTTCTAATAGGTACAACTGGTTTTCTTGGGAGAGTTGTGGGAAGGGCGCATTTGATCATTCTGGATCACACCTACGCATGACGCCAATTGACAGTAGAAATATCATGTAGTTCTCAAGAGGCCAGTTTTTTTTCAAAACTCAAAAACACATATGAGGATCTAGTATCTGTAATGTTTGTTAAAGGGAGTGTACACTCTGAATTTCGCAACATTGAAAATTGGCACTAATTGGCACCATTTTCTGCACTTTGATACATTTTGCGCTCATTTTTCACCGACTTGCAGACGTTTTCAGCAAATAGTTGTATTGACAAAACTGAGTCGTTTTCAACATATTTTCACATCCCGGTGCCAACTCAACTTCGGAATTCAGAGAGTACACTCCCTTTAATTGTTCAGATCCCGTTCTACACCCGAGAGTCGGTGATCAAACTGTGCATGGCATACCGAGTGAGTAGGACGTTGTGCGAACGGGACGAAGTGTGGGAGAGGTGAGGAACGCTCGCTCGCTCTCTCTATCTTTCTCTCTCTCTCTCTCCATCTCCTCATTTTCCCCTTTCTCAAAATGATCTAAATCATCATTCCAGCTGCAACGAAAATCCTCTGATGAAGTTTGTCAAGTCTCACATGGAATTCTTCTGCGGACCCACTGCTTCCTTTGCTATGGGTGAGAGAGAGAAAGAGAGAGAGAGAGAGAGAGAGAGAGAGAGAGAGAGAAGATAGAGAAGAAAAAGGAAGAGAGAGAGAGAGAGAGAGAGAGAGAGAGAGAGAAGATAGAGAAGAAAAAGGAAGAGAGAGAGAGAGAGAGAGAGAGAGAGAGAGAGAAGATAGAGAAGAAAAAGGAAGAGAGAGAGAGAAGATAGAGAAGAAAAAGGAAGAGAGAGAGAGAGAGAGAGAGAGAGAGAGAGAGAGAGAAGATAGAGAAGAAAAAGGAAGAGAGAGAGAGAGAGAGAGAGAGAGAAGATAGAGAAGAAAAAGGAAGAGAGAGAGAGAGAGAGAGAGAGAGAGAGAGAGAGAGAAGATAGAGAAGAAAAAGGAGAGAGAGAGAGAGAGAGAGAGAGAGAGAGAGAGAGAGAGAAGATAGAGAAGAAAAAGGAAGAGAGAGAGAGAAGATAGAGAAGAAAAAGGAAGAGAGAGAGAGAGAGAGAGAGAGAGAGAGAGGAAGAGAGAGAGAGAGAGAGAGAGAGAGAGAGAGACCGTTCCTCTTCAGACAACCTCTACTGCACCTCTTCATCGCTCCTCAAACAGCGTCCCTGCATGCGCCCGATCTTCGGACGGATCAACTCCAACGAGGTGTGTGAAAAAAAAACAATACAAGTCAACTTGTTTATCAATCGATAATCCGGTATCCGGAGTCGTAATCCGGAGTAGAGGCCAACGCTATACAACACTGTAATAAACGACTAGATGGTCAATGAAGTTATCATCCCTTCCCTCCCATAGCAGAAGGAGCAATAGAGTGATAACAAAGTTTTATCTCATCAACGGGGAGGCCCCCGGGGGGGTCCGCTTTTATAGCAGTCTAGGGGCTTGTGGGAGACAGTGGTTGTTGTGCTTGCAATTGCGCAGGGCAGTTTTCTGCATTGGAGAGGTTCTTGTTTTTATATTGATTGAAAACACTTGTAGATTTTTCAGTTCAAGTCAATTACACTAAAACCATTCACATCGCATTTGAAAAGCACTCGAAACGTACTCGTTTTCAGACCGAGAACTGTGAGAGCGGCGCCTTCGCTCAAATGTTCGGATGCGTCGACGCAGGACTGAGGTTGTTTACTTGGTTGTTTACATTGTATACTTGTTTGTTTACTTGTTTACTTTCCAGAAAGGAGTGTGGTGACGATGGAGCGGCCGTTCTGATCGGAGCGATCCGCGGACTGGGATGCTACCTCCATCCCGGTGCGTTCGAATAAAACAGTACGACGCCTATGGGCTAATATGTCATTTCGATTTTAGTGTATCATTGTGATGCAAATTTGATATGTTTCTTGTGCAATACAGATCTGGTTCTGCTGGACTATTCATACCTTTAACTTTTTACGGCGAGATTCACAGTACGAAAGTATTGGATAGATGAAAGTTATCTCCCTGTTTTTAGGAAATGAGTTCAACACGAAGGAATTTGTAAACTGAAAAATATTGATGTAAACTTGTTTATTTAAGTAAACATTTCAGATGTGGAACTGATTTACAAGCGGGTGATCGAGAAGGTTAATTCTACAGGCGAATTGACTAGGGAGAATGCTGACGGTGGGTGTCTTATTCTCTCTCTCTCTCTTTCTCTCTCTCTCTCTCTGTGTGTGTCTCTCTCTCCCTCTATTTCTATCGCTCTCTTTCTCTCTCTCTCTCTCTCTCTCTAACTCTTCTTCCAGCCTACTTCAACCATGAGACTCACTCGACCACCACTGAATCCCCCACCACAACTACTCATGCCCCCACCACCAGGCCATTCGGTGAGCATACGTTTCGAGACAGCGAAATCACTATACGTTTCACGATAGATTTTTGAAAATGCTCCAACTTCTGAGAGCTAATCCAGCTTTGCTTGTTGAGGAAGCAACATTCTATTATTTGTATGTTCGTTAATGATCCGTTTCATGATGTCATCATCATGAAACGGATCACTTGAAAAGAAAACTTGATATTCATTGCAGTACCGTTTTGCCTGCCGGCAGTTTCCAATGAAATCACAAAGTGCTACGAACCGCTTGCTAGGTAAGATCTCTCTCTTTCACTCTCCCTCCCCCTCTCTCCCTCCCCCTCTCTCTCTCTCTCTCTCTCTCTCTCTCTCTCTCTTTCCCTCCCTCTCTCCAGACACCTCGCCTCTTCTCTGGCTGGCTCTCGTGGCGGTCTGATGGCTCGTCTGCCCGTTCCCGACCTGGAGATACCCAAGCTTCGCTATCTCTGCGGAGAGTATCGGTGGGTTGCAATCGCGATGTGCTGTTTCTCAAAATATACGCTTTTTCACTAAACGTCCGAGGACTCTCAGAGAATGTCCACCTTTTGTTATGTTAGTTTGCTGAAACCTTTTTTTTCGTGATTACATTCACGTTACCAACATCAGTTCAATCCTTGCACTGTCATGTTTTCTTTACAAATCATAAATTCTCTTATTAAGTAGTGCATACTGTGAGATTGCAGTTCCATCGTGAATGGCTTTTAGTCATTTCTGCCACCTTTACCTTCACCTTTACCATGAAAACATTGAATCACCACAAACTTGCAGTTCAATTGTGGACGACTGTCTCGTGATCCCTGCTATGCGCCACTGCTCAGATCATCAACTAGCACACTTCATCGACGAACAATTGGGAATGGTGAGCGTTCACGTTTCATTTGATGAAAAAATTGTCATACGTTCCTCTACGGAACTTACTAGTACAATTATTTTACTTGTTCAACTTTTTCTCAGTTCTTTGATGTCACAACTAACAAGCAAATGGCAACAGGTCACCCCCCACAACTCGCTATGTTATGATGGAATCTTGTAGGTATGCATACCAAGCCCTAGCCAAAATAAAAAATCTCGCAGAGCACCGGAAGTGTCTTAATTAGTCACCGGAAATTCACGTGCATTTCTATGCGCGATAGGTTATTGCGCATGACATCCCGAAATGCGAACACAACGGTTCAGCGGCCTAGTGGCCAGCGAACTATCTCTAAAATTAGTGACGACCAAGGTACGGTCCCTGTCGGTGCAAAATGTTTTGCCAAATTTAAAACACATTTCTGAAACAAGTCTTTACATCAGAAATGAAAAATGGTTGATTTTTGATTTTTGATTGGATATTTTATTCTTACTTGCACTATCAGAGCATAAATCGACTGTGAAGCGGGAAAATTAGTCATCCTGGCATCAATCTTCCCAATGAAGCACACGAGAATCTTTAAATAATTCAAATAACTTCTGAAAAAGTTTGTTTTTATATGATCCCATACTTGTGTTTTTTTCTCTCTTGTAAAATGTATTTCGAATTCGGCAAAACGTTTTGCACCGACGGTGACCAAACCTTGGTCACCACTAATTATGAGTTAGCTCACTAGCCACTAGGCCGCCGAACCGTTGTTTTGTTGTTCGCATTTCGAGATGGCATGCGCAATGACCTATCTCGCACGAAAATGCATGCAAACTTCCGGTGCTTAATTTAGGCACTTCCGGTGCTCTTCGAGATTTTTAATTTTGGCTATGGCTTGGTATGGCGAATGCTTACAAGATTCCATCCAAACATAGCGATTTGTGGGGGGTGACCTGTTGCCATTTGCTTGTAAACTCAAAAACTACAGTAATCGAAAGTTTCTTCAGGTTTGCCACAACATGCAGTCGGCCTCATTTGACGATGACTACGAGTGCATGTGGAAAGCTGTTAGGAGACAGAGGGTGATCGGTCTCGCACTCTTCCTCCCTCTCTCTATATATCTATCTCTATCTCCTATCCGTCCATCTCTCTCCTCTCATTCTTACTCTTCTGCCCCCTCTCATTGGCTCTGTCTTCCTCCCTCTCTCCCTTCTCTTTCTCATTTTTCGCTGTCTAACCTCTCCCTCTTTCCAGCTCTGTCTCGGTCCCATCGCCGGTCTCGCCCTTCCCTCCCAAACACAGTCCGACAGGTGCAGAGATCACAGGTAAAATCGATTGATCGATTAAATTCGATTAATCGATTTTCAATCGATATACATCAGGCACTTCCTCAACTGCGTCCTGCCAACCGTGAACGTGGCTTGTGGGCCGAGGGGTGAGTTTTTGTTGTAAAATGTGATGACCAGACGATGATTGACAATGTAACAATTAGGCATGTATTATTGTCATAGTGAAACGTAAAGCCAGACACCTATTTTTATCACGTGAAAAACAACATTTCATTTACTTTTCCAGGAGTGAATCTACTTCTGGATCTGGAGCGAGGAATGGGATGTGGGGCCGAGATCGAGGCTGCTATTGGTGAGTACAGCCTCCGTAATAGGTAGAAAGTTTGTAGAAATAAGTAATATTTAAATTAAAAGTAATAAATCGCTGTAACTCTGTTCAGAGGCGGAATTTTGAGTTACATCAAAAGAGATAAGTGTTGTTCACTGTAGTCTGTTACTACGTGGTTTGTTTTGTGGTTTCATCGCTTTGTGCCGGAGTCCTCCATATTCACGAATATCGAGAGAAATTACGATGGTAGGTCGAGTAAAATTAGCATGAAATCTCGCTCATCTTGACGCCAACTGAGAAATGACCAGTGTCGTTTAGAGAAACTTAATGGAAAACTCCGGCAAACGCTGAAGTAAGCACAAAACAAACTACACAATCATGTGCAGACTACTGTTAACAACAATTCTCTCTCCTGATGCAACTCGAAATTCCGAACGGAGTTACAGTGATTTAATATATACTTTCATACTACTATAATATATACTACAATACTTCTAATATATCAACAAGAATTCAATTGTGTAAAAGTAATGTTGCCATTTTCACTAAATTATTGACAAAGTAATTTTCTTTGTTGTTATGAGCTATAAATGAAACGTACCCACTTATATACTTTCAGGAATGATGCCTCCTCAAATGAAGTCGCCGCCGCGCAACGCCCGTGTCCCATTCACTACTGCGCCCACCAATGATGCAGCCACCACGACGTCTGCTACCACGTCATCTGGTCCTTCTGACACGTCTACTGTCACTGCTGAAGCTGCAACCGAGCCGCTGACGACTGCTCTTCCCACTACCACGCCAACTGGGGTTGTATTGATGAGTGAGGAGATAGTGAGAGCGCCAGTGGAGCAGGAGAAGGAGGAGGCGGGAAGTGGCGAGGAGAAAGTGGAGAAGGTGGAGAAGGAGGGAAGTGGGGAGGAGATGGAGGAGGGATCCGGAGAAGCGGCCACCGACGAGCGTCGGCAGTTGAATGATCAAAGGACGGAGGAAAGAAGAACACAAGAGGAGGAACATTTCCTGTTAGTGGCGACAGATAAGACGGAGGCAGTCACTACAACCACGACTGTCACTCCCGAGACGACCACAGTGACGCAGTCAGTGACGCAGGCTATTACTGTGACGGAGCAGGTGACGGAGAGGGAGCGGAAGAAGGAGGGAGTCGAACAGGAGCGGGAGCAGCGTCCCACTTCTCCCCCGCACGCTCCCACTCCCGAATTCGTGCGCAGCTTTGAACCGGAAGCTGTGAGTTGTCTTTTCCGTGTATGTTTCACCTACCCAGAACTACGTTTCACACATAAATTAATACTTTTTTTTTGCAAATGATCTGCAATTATATGCGATTACCGATATTCACCCGCACACTGTTTTCGTTGTCTTGCTATCTCTCTCTCTCTCCCTCTCCCTCTCCCTCTCACTCTCCCTCTTTCTCTCTATCGCTCTCTCTCTCTCTCCCTCTCTCTCTATCTATATCTCTCTCTATCTCCATCTCTCTCTCTCTCGCTTTCGCTCTCTCTCTTTTTCTCTCTCTCTATTTCTCTATCTCTTCCTCCCTCTCTCTCTCTCTGTCACCCTCTTCTTTTCAGCCCGCCAACTTCCTCCCACTCTCCCCCCTCTGTGCTCCGTCTCTTCTCGCGAGGGCTCGAATCTGTGTCGCGCCTCTGATGAAGACATGGCTCCAGATCAGACAAGAACGACCGGCAGTCAGCACTGTGGGTGGTAATCCAAAGAGAGAGAGAGAGAGAGAGAGAGAGAGAGAGAGAGAGCGAGGGAGAGAGAGGGAGAGAGAGAGAGAGAGAGAGAGAGAGAGAGAAAGATAAACAACGTATACGTTTCCCTCACTGCGTATTATTCAACCACGTCAGAAAGCAGCAATCCTTTTGCCGCGAGCAATCGAAGATTCATTACAATTGTAGTTTAGTGTCAATAAACGGAACGGTGTATTCATCGTTTTATCGATCGCTGTCACATTTCAGCTGGCGTTCCCCTTGTTCACATTTCATCGTCAGCAGTTGTTGGATCTGTGTGACGGCTATGCTAATGCGTTCCTGTGTGCTGGCATAGACAGTATGCTTCCCTGTCTCAACGACGACCTCGTCCGATTCGCAAAGTACCACCTGGGATACGTCTGCAGTCCGCAGAACCTCGAGAGGTGTGGATTGCTCTATTTACTATATATATATATATATATATATATATATATATATATATATATATATATATATATATATATATATATACTCACTCTATTTAGTGCTCTCTGTTATATTGTCTTTCCTTGATGTCTTGTAATTGTGGATGTGTTTCTACCACGTGTGCGTGTACCCGAATCATTTGGCCAAATCACTCACTCCGCGCCCTTGCAGGTTCATGGCGCACTACCAGTGCATAGCCAGTCAGGAGATCGGAGGTGGCTGCAGGCATTTCGTACAAGGAGTCGATGAGCCCGGAAGGGATAGGGTGAGTGAGGGAAACAAGTCCACATAAATATACGTTTCAATACTTTCATATGAACATCTGCTATGTTATGATTTGTAGAGTCTTCAAATAATAATAGTAAGTAACAATACTAGGCAGAAAGTCGTTTCTTCAAATGATAATAATAGTAATAATACATTTATTACCATGTACATATCAGAGAAACGGTGCACATGATAATAATCAATTGCATACGGTATGGAAAAGAAAGTGGAAGATAAAACAGAAAACAAATACATTGCTGGCGACCGGCACATCACAATCACTTACGTTTCACATGTTTCATATAAATTACTGCGAAGTTGGAATATCAATCGAAGGGCTGTGTTCCATGATGAAGATATACACATACATCTGAACAAGAGAGCTCACCCTTGACCATTCTCTCAGCTGCCGCCGTGCGTAGACATTGCGCACGCGACGCGGTCTGCGTTCTCTTTTATAGAAGTCTCTCCACGCCTCTGATCGCGAAAGAGCGCGAGAGAGAGAGAGAGAGAGAGAGAGAGAGAGAGAGACGGCCGACTTTCTCGTTGTGCTCACACTGATCGTTTTTCAGGACCGTTGCCTCGGGGCGCGTCCGTACCGGCAGTGTATGGTGCCTATGCTGGCTCGAAACTGCGCGCCCGGATCAGTGTACGAATTCGACGAGAGCCTACGACAGTTCGGATGCATGTGAAGAGAAGGAGGAGGGAGAGAGAAGAGGAGAGAAGAATATCACTCAAGTGCAATGTATCATTTGAAATGTGTTCGATAAAATATCTTTGCGTTTTATTGAAAATTCATTTCGTTTTTGTGATAGGACAACTGAAGGGTGAACTATAAAATCTCGTAGGTTATTAGTGAGGTTTATTTTCTCGAGAAATTCTTCAGGGTTCACTTTTGACCTACCACATTTTCATGAATTGCTAAAACTTGTGAATACGTGAACCATCTCTCTGCGAGTACTTGATGACGACGTGACACGTGACCTAATGTAATCGGTTAGATTCAACATGGTAGCTACTCAATTTTCGTATACCCCGTCGATGCACATAGCAAAAAGCGAGTGGAGTAGTGGAGTAGATATTCCTAACACTTTTTTTTATTCCTAAAACTTTTTGTTTTGTTTTTTTTTCCTATCGTATTCTTTTATCGTAATTCTAAGCGAGTGGAGTAGATCAAAGTATTCTCATATCGTAGTCCTAAACGAGTGGAGTAGATCGAAGTATTCTCCTATCGTAATCCTAAGTGAGTGGAGTAGATCAAAGTATTCTCCTATCGTAACCCTAAGCGAGTGGAGTCGATCAAAGTATTCTTCTATCGTAATCCTAAGCGAGTGATGTAGCTCAAAGTATTCTCCTATATCGTAATCCTAAGCGAGTGGAGTAAAAAAAAGTTTGTTTATCAGCAGATTCAAGTTATACAACCGTCGACCTAGCCAATAAGGGGACTGACCTAAGGCTCTCGAGTACAAGTCGCTAGCTGCTTACAAGGGGTCCATCGATGAATGCAATGAATTTGGATCAGATGACGTCACAGACTTCTGACTAGAGGCTCACGAAAGTTGTGAGGGTGGTCGTCACTCCACCGTGACTAGCGGTACATCATTGGCCGCCGAGAGGATTGAACCCGGGACCTTCCGCTTGATAGCTGGGCGCACATCCACTGCGCTAGCCACCCCCCCAAGTAGGTCAAAGTATTCTTCTATCGTAATCCCAAGCGAGTGGAGTAGCTCAAAGTATTCTTCTATCGTAATCCTAAGCGAGTGATGTAGCTCAAAGTATTCTCCTATATCGTAATCCTAAGCGAGTGGAGTAGATCAAAGTATTTTCCTATCGTAATCCTAAGCGAGTGGAGTCGATCAAAGTATTCTTCTATCGTAATCCTAAGCGAGTGGAGTGGATCAAAGTATTTTCATATCGTAATCCTAAACGAGTGGAGTAGTTAAAAATATTCTCCTATCGTAATCCTAAGTGAGTGGAGTAAATCAAAGCATTCTTCTATATCGTAATCCTAAGTGAGTGGAGTAGCTCAAAGTATTCTTTTATCGTAATCCTAAGCGAGTGGAGTAGATCAAAGTATTCTCCTATCGTAATCCTAAGCGAGTGGAGTAGATCAAAGTATTCTCCTATCGTAACCCTAAGCGAGTGGAGTCGATCAAAGTATTCTTCTATCGTAATCCTAAGCGAGTGATGTAGCTCAAAGTATTCTCCTATATCGTAATCCTAAGCGAGTGGAGTAGGTCAAAGTATTCTTCTATCGTAATCCTAAGCGAGTGGAGTAGCTCAAAGTATTCTTCTATCGTAATCCTAAGCGAGTGATGTAGCTCAAAGTATTCTCCTATATCGTAATCCTAAGCGAGTGGAGTAGATCAAAGTATTTTCCTATCGTAATCCTAAACGAGTGGAGTCGATCAAAGTATTCTTCTATCGTAATCCTAAGCGAGTGGAGTAGATCAAAGTATTTTCATACCGTAGTCCTAAACGAGTGGAGTAGAATAAAGTATTCTTCTATCGTAATCCTAAGCGAGTGGAGTCGATCAAAGTATTCTTCTATCGTAATCCTAAGCGAGTGGAATAGCTCAAAGTATTCTCCTATCGTAATTCTAAGCGAGTGGAGTAGATCAAAGTAATCTCCTATCGTAATCCTAAACGAGTGGAGTCGATCAAAGTATTCTTCTATCGTAATCCTAAGCGAGTGGAGTAGATCAAAGTATTTTCATACCGTAGTCCTAAACGAGTGGAGTAGAATAAAGTATTCTTCTATCGTAATCCTAAGCGAGTGGAGTCGATCAAAGTATTCTTCTATCGTAATCCTAAGCGAGTGGAGTAGATCAAAGTGTTCCCTTATCGTAGTTCTAAGCGAGTGGAGTAGATCAAAGTAATCTCCTATCGTAATTCTAAGCGAGTGGAGTAGCTCAAAGTATTCTCCTAAAACAGAAATTTGGTATTTATACTAACAAATAAATACGGTGACTGATAACGTTTATTCGGAAATGTTACCGAAATGTGTGTGTCAATCCTCGTTCCATGCCTGCCAGCTGTCGTCGATGTTGATCCACGATTGAGGGGCCATCACCCAGGAGGGAGAGGAGGGAAGGAAACGCTCGCACGCCTCAATATAAGCTCATCAGACGGATCAGACGTGCATTTCAATTGACAACACGACTTGTTCAATCCATTTCAATTCGCGCTTGCAAGTTGATATGAATGCATGAATGCGAGAGGGGGGGGAGATAGAGATAGAAAGAGCGAGAGAGAGAGAGACAGAGACAGAGACAGAGACAGAGAGAGGAGAGAGGAAGAGAGAGGGGAAGAGAGAGAGTGGCTGACGGAGTCTTTTTGTGATCCCACCTTGACAGTGCAGCACTCTAGCGGCCGCTGTCCGAACTTGCCCCTCTTCGGCACTGCTCGAATGCCCGCTGTGTGTGCGCGAATGTGTTCTGCCAGTCAGCTAGGAGAAGGTCTAGGCAGACAGTTCTTGTGATGTTTCCGATTCAAATCAATCAAATCAAATGTTTTACTCTGAATCGCAAACATGATTTGGACACGTACAAAACGAAATCACTAATAGGAACCTAGGTTTTTGCGCCGAATGGAAGATTTCTATTATCATTTATATTCCAGCAGTTTCAACGTATTGTCAGAGTGAACAATCGAAATTATGTTCTCACCTGTTGCATTGCTCCTTGCTCTGAGTGCAGCCTCGCACCTCGCAGCAGCTGGTTCCAAGTCATTGTGAGGGTCGGACAGACCGGAGAGAGAGTGGCCGACGGAAGACTGTTTGTGGCCGCGGAGGTGGACAGACGAAGCGATCGAGGTGGGGAGGACGGCTGCAGGGGAATAGAGAGAGAGAGAGAGAGAGAGAGAGAGATGAGAGAGAGAGAGAGAGAGAGGAGAGGGAGGGGGGAGAGAGAGGGAGAGGGAGAGGGAGAGGGAGGGAGAGGGAGGGAGAGGGAGAGGGAGAGGGAGAGGGAGAGGGAGAGGGAGAGGGAAAGAGAGAGAAAAAGAGAGAGAGAGAGAGAGAGAGAGAGAGAGCGAGCGAGATAGAGGCAGAGAGAGGGGCATAGAGAGAGGCAAAGAGAGAGGCAGAGAGTGAGGCAGAGAGAGAGGCAGAGAGAAAGGCAGAGAGAGAGGGGGCAGAGAGAGAGGCAGAGAGAAGAGAGAAGGCCGACGGAAGACTGTTTGTGGCCGCGGAGGTGGACAGACGAGCGATCGAGGTGGAAGGACGGCTGCAGGGGAATAGAGAGAGAGAGAGAGAGAGAGAGAGAGAGGGGGGGGAGAGGGGGGGGGAGAGAGAGGGAGAGGGAGAGGGAGAGGGAGAGGGAGAGGGAGAGGGAGAGGGAGAGGGAGGGAGAGGGAGGGAGAGGGAGAGGGAGAGGGAGAGGAGAGAAAGAGAGAGAGAGAGAGAGAGAGCGAGCGAGATAGAGGCAGAGAGAGGGGCATAGAGAGAGGCAGAGAGAAAGGCAGAGAGAGAGGGGGCAGAGAGAGAGGCAGAGAGAGAGGCAGAGAGAGAGGCAGAGAGAGAAGAGAAGAGAAGAAAGAGAGAAAGAGAGAGAGGCAGAAAGAGAGAAGAGAGAGAGAGAGAGAGAGAGAGAGAGAGAGAGAGAGAGAGGGAGAGGGAAATGGAAAGGGAGAGAAGAGAAAGAAAGAGAGAGAGAGAGGGAGGGAGGGAGGGAGGGAGGAGGGAGGGAGGGAGGGAGGGAGGGAGGGAGGGAGGGAGGGAGGGAGGGAGGGAGGGAGGGAGGGAGGGAGGGAGGGAGGGAGGAGGGAGGGAGGGAGAGAGAGGGAGAGAGGAGGGAGGGAGGGAGGGAGGGAGGGAGAGAGAGAGGGAGGGAGGGAGGGAGGGAGGGAGGGAGGGAGGGAGGGAGGGAGGGAGGGAGGGAGGGAGGGAGGGAGGGAGGGAGGGAGGGAGGGAGGGAGGGAGGGAGGGAGGGAGGGAGGGAGGGAGAGAGAGGAAGGGAGGGAGGGAGGGAGGGAGGGAGGGAGAGAGAGGGAGGGAGGGAGGGAGGAGGGAGGGAGGGAGGGAGGGAGGGAGGGAGGGGAGGGGAGGAGGAGGGAGGGAGGGAGGGGAGGGAGGGAGGGAGGGAGGGAGGGAGGGAGGGAGGGTGGAGGGAGGGAGGGAGGGAGGGAGGGAGGGAGGGAGGGGAGGAGGGAGGGAGGGAGGAGGGAGGGAGGGAGGGGAGGGAGGGAGGGAGGGAGGGAGGGAGGGAGGGAGGGAGGGAGGGAGGGAGGGAGGGAGGGGAGGGAGGGAGGGAGGGAGGGAGGGTCGGAGGGAGGGAGGGAGGGGAGGGAGGGAGGGAGGGAGGGAGGGAGGAGGGAGGGAGGGAGGAGGGAGGGAGGGAGGGAGGGAGGGAGGGAGGGAGGGAGGGAGGGAGGGAGGGAGGGAGGGAGGGAGGGAGGGAGGGAGGAGGGAGGGAGGGAGGGAGGGGGAGGGAGGGAGGGAGGGAGGGAGGGAGGGAGGGAGGGAGGGAGGGAGTGGAGGGAGGGAGGGAGGGAGGGAGGGAGGGAGGGAGGGAGGGAGGGAGGGAGGAGGGAGGGAGGGAGGGAGGGAGGGAGGGAGGGAGGGAGGGAGGGAGGGAGGGAGGAGGGAGGGAGGGAGGGAGGGAGGGAGGGAGGGGAGGGAGGGAGGGAGGAGGGAGGGAGGAGGGAGGGAGGAGGAGAGGGAGGGAGGGGAGGGAGGGAGGGAGGGAGGGAGGGAGGAGGGAGGGAGGAGGAGGGAGGGAGGGAGGGAGGAGGAGGGAGGGAGGGGGGAGGGAAGGAGGGAGGGAGGGAGGAGGGTGGAGGGAGGGAGGGAGGGAGGGAGGGAGGGAGGGAGGGAGGGAGGGAGGGAGGGAGGGAGGGAGGGAGGGAGAGAGGTGGTCACTCACTTCCAGTAGTCACGCCACCGCCTTCACTTTTGAGGGCAAAGTGCACTCCGGCGGTGCGTACCTATGTAGGATTTTCTCTTTCTCTGCTCTCTTACTGTGTGTCTCTGTCTCTGTCTCTCTCTCTCTCTCTCTCTCTCTCTCTCTTCCTTTCCCTCTCCCTCTTCCTCACCTTTTCCGTTCGCTGAATCGTTTTTTGTGATGTTTAGCATGTGATAGGGGTTCGTAGAAGATTTAGGTTTCTAATATAAAAACTACAATTAGATATTAATAATAATAAAAAACCTCGAGAGAGACTGCACAGGCGGGATAGTCTATGTTGACGATAAGTACAAGCAAAGGGGAAATAAGTTTAAGAAAAAAGAGAGAGAGAGAGAGGCTTACCATGGTTCTCGCCAGGTTCCACTGAAGAAACACTTCATCAGTGGTGGAATTTGCTAGAATTTCCAGAAGATTGTTGCCTGGCATGATCAATGGCAGGTCGTCTAGATCCATACTGGCGAGGTGGGCACAGTCTTTCCTGAAATCCCTCTCTTTCACTCTCTTTCTCTCTTCTCTCTCTGTTTCTCTGTATGTATGTTTCTTTCTATACTTTGATCTCAGGAGTGCATCATTCGTCGACGCAAACTGGGCAAGGCAGTAGCTGAAGTAGTTCGGGTCCAGGAGCGTATCTAAACGTATATTGGTGAGTACAATCTAGACTTTTCTTCCTATCATGAGAATGTTTTGTTACATGATCGCTGTATCCCTAATTAAAACATCGTACCTATGGTATCAGTGAAGAGACACTATCAACCATACTCTTACCCACCTTTGTTCCACTCCGGCACAGGAAAGTGCGACCACGGTACAAGTTCGATATCCACGTGGTTGGAATAGAAGGATATCACATCGAGGATCTGATGAGAGGGTAGAGAGAGAGAGAGAGAGAGAGAGAGAGAGAGAGAGAGAGCGGGAGATGGAGGGAGGAAGGGAGGGAGGGAGGGATCACTCACCTGCTGCGTGACCGAGTGATAGTAGATGAAGAACTTGGTCGCACCAACGTCCATCCACATTTCAAAGTAGCGCGCGAACTGGTAAAATGTTTCAGTATGTATGATTGAATTAGACATTTCGGATTCGGATACAGGGTTCGCATCAGAAATTTGAACTTTGTTTAGTACAAGCTGTCCCGTTAACGTTTAAGATACGACGTCTACCTGTGTCCAGTCAGCAGTGTACATAGCGGCCTTCAAGAACACGGCTAGATCGTGCTTGGGTGGCGCCGATCGACGCGAGTCGCTGAAACAGTTAATATATATATATATATATATATATATATATATATATATATATATATATATATATATATATATATATATATATATATATATATATATATATATATATATATATCTTGTCGCAACGCGCGGACATTAACATGCGACGCAGCCTGCGCTCTCTGTGTGAAAAAAGAGAGAAGGCGCTTTATTTTTCAAATGAAATTCATATGACATGATGTGTTATATGCATCGAAACTCACAAGCAGGCTCACCTCACTTGCAGGGTGGTGAATGCATTCCCACTGATCGACACTCGAATCTGCTGCACACTGTCGGGAAGGTGCTCGTCTCTGATCACTCCCAGCACCGGTACCATCGAGTGGTGGAAGAACGCGTCGCAACTGCGGAAATGAATTGGTGTTCGTCAAACATTGTATTCTTCGATGGTGAGGCAGCGAATCTAGTAAATGTGGTTTTGTATCGTGAATTCGCCGGAAGACGTGTTGTGTGTTGTGCCGCCAGCTAGCCACTGTCAGGAAAGACTTTGGTGTATGTAGGTGATCTCCGTATATAACCTCAATAGTTTTCTGAGGCTGTCGCCATTGCGGGAATGGTACAACGGAAGATTTGGTAAAATTTAAATATTCTCACCTTCGATGGATGCATCGCAGTTCGCCGACACCTTGCCGTTGATCGATTTCGTAGAGGAACGACAGACTGGATTATTGGTCTATCTCCCCCCCCCTTCTCTCTCTCCCTCTCCCTCCCTCTCTTCTCTCTTCTTTCTCCCCCCCCCCATCTTTCTTTCTCTATCTCTCCTTCACTCTCTCTCTCTCTCTCTGTCTGTCCTAGCGTCTAGATACGAGATGTGCAGTGTTTGCAGAAGAAAAGTGAAAGGTGCATGAAAATAGAGAAACGTACTTGTCTCTTCTGCCCATGTGCAAGACGGCTACGAAACGAATCTCGTCTGCGGATATACGGTAGGCCTGAGAGAGGGAGAGATAGAGGGAAGAGAGGAGAGAGAGGGGAGAGAGAGGGGAGAGAGAGGGGGAGAGAGAGAGTGAGAGAGAGAGGGAAGAGGGAAGAGAGAGAGAGAGAAAGAGACGGAGAGAGCGAGAGGGAAAGAGCGAGAGGGGGAGAGCGAGAGGGGGGAGAAAGGGGGAGAGGGAGAGAGCTGAGGAAGATACCAACCTGTGTTGTGTATACATAGTTACATCCGACCCCTCCAGGTTCGCAACTCTGCGGCGCGGGTTCAGGAACAAAATAATTTTCCCCTGGAACTATGTATCCTGTGTTATAGTTATGAAGTTATCAAAAAAAAACACACAGAATACTTTACCAAAAGAGCGAGAAAAACACTCACACTGTATGACGTCATAGAGATACACGTATCCACTAACTAATATCACGATGAGGATAACTGGAAATATTCGCAAGTAGTTCAATTCATAAACGTAATACAAATAAAACTCCACCTATCACTCTATTCGACACGAACATTCTGCCGGTGTAAGGTTTGTCGAAACGAATGCTGAATTGGCTTACGATTGTTATCTTATTTCAAAATCTGCTAACCAAAAATTTTCCAATCGCTTTGATCTTTATGTGCACGAAAAGTAATGTGATTCATCTATCTCGTCGTTTGTTCGTCTGTGTGAAGTATGAGTACAATTATTCATTCAATGTCGTTGTGAACAAGCCGCGCTATACGCTAGAATTTCAAGAAACTTCAGATCATAGTTAACTGATGAATGATTATTTGTATGGCTGACTATCAATCACCCCACAACGCTATGTAGTTATGAGGTTATGATAACCGACACGCGTGACCCAATTACAATAACACTATACTGTCAAGGTTATATCGCCAGGCGGTAGCAGTGAATGAGAGCAGTGTTCCGAACACACCCCGTGTTCCGAAACCATCCGAACCGTTCCATCCTCTCAGGATATCTCTCGTCTCCCACTGATCACATGATACATGATGTCCAGTGCATCCGCATTGCTTGATCCGGTTCCCGCCGCATTTTTTCTCGCTCATCCAAGTATTCCCGTTTTTTTGCGCGCTGCGTCGCGTTCCCGAGTCCTAATCAGTGATGGAAAAGAGGATATTCCGGAATGTTCAAGTCAGACAACAAAACAGCTGATTGTGATAAATAGGCATTTATTAGATAGACAAAGTTGGCCACGACGTCGGATACATCGTCCGCCGAGAGAGCGTTTAGCGGCGAGTTCCGTCCTCGAAGAAGACGCCTCCGTCGATGGCGCAGTACTTGGGGCAGATTCCCTTCTCTCCGGGCTGTCCCGCGGGTCCGGGAGGTCCGGGAGGTCCAGCCGATCCGTCGACTCCAGGGGGTCCGTCGGGTCCGTCGGGTCCCTTGGGTCCAGCGGGTCCGGGAGGTCCGTCGTTTCCGGGCGCTCCAGGGGGTCCGGGAGGTCCAGCGGGTCCTGAAATATGAAGGTGTGATAGGAGAACATGAGACAGTGTGAGAAGATGAGAGAAGTGGAGAAAATTGAGTACTCACCAGCATCTCCGGGCTCTCCGGGGGCTCCAGGGGTGAGGGGCTCGGACTGAGCGGGCGCTCCAGGCTCTCCAGGGGGTCCCTGAGTTCCGGGGTCTCCAGCGGGTCCAGGAGGTCCACGGGGTCCAGCGTGTCCGGGCATTCCGTCGGTTCCGGGGCGTCCGGGGGTTCCAGCCTCTCCCGGGTCTCCGGGGGCTCCAGGGGGTCCGGGAGGTCCGGGGGGTCCCTGGGGGCAAGGCTTGCAAGGAGGAGGAGTGGTGGGCTCGCAAGGGGCAGTGGGCGGCTTTCCGGGAACTCCGGGGGTTCCGGGGGCTCCGGGGCGTCCGGGTTTTCCGGGCTTTCCGGGGGCTCCAGCGGGTCCGGGGGGTCCGGGCAGGCAGCATCCCTCGCACTGAAGGTTGGGGTCGGGGTTGACGGCGGGTCCTCCGTATCCGGACTGTCGCATGGTACGGTTGTGCTTGCCCATAGGCTGGTTGGTCTTCATGTGGTTGACCTCAGTGAAGATGTCCTTGGCGGATCCCTGCAAGCAAACCACGTAAGAACCAATCAAAACATGTAAATGTAATGTGTAGACAGCAATACCAAACAATGCCAAATATGGAGACGCGCTCACCTTGCAGAAGGAGATCTCGTGGTGCATCTGACGGCGCACGTGGCTGACGTAGTTGTACACCATGGGGAGGGTGACGACCACCGACAGCACGGCGACAATCGAGAAGGAGACGGCCGCGTAGGCGACGAACTTGTAGGCCTTGGTGCGTCCGTCCGCTTCCATTGTGACTGGAGAGGCAGTGGACAACTGACTGCTGCAGCTACCGGCGACAAGCCTTATATAGCCCAGCGAAGGCTGCGCAGTTTTTCGCCTGTCCCGTCCCGAGGGGGCGGATACGCTGATAGCCGATTAGCGGCGGTCAGCGCGCGACGAGAGAGTGTGGTGTTGGTGGAGGGGCAGAGTGGATCTCGGGTGGATCCAGGCTTCTCTCTCTCGCGGGCTAGAATACTCGGTGTGCTGTTGGACAAGCAACTCAAGACAATTAGAGAGGCGCCGATTATTGCGAAAGCTTGGCATGCGTGAACTAAGAGATGTTCATAATAATATTTATTCTAATTGCATCAAAAACTTTTTTTTACAAGATCAAGGTTTTTCAAAACTTTTATAGATAGATCATGATTGTGCGATTTCATCATTACAATTCACTATGCATGTAGAATCATTTCATGTGTGGTAGATGTATTCTGCAAATTGCAAATCCGATTCATCTGTTTCACAGTAAGGACTGTTTAAAAATTATCACCATTGTAAAACTCATTGTGTCGATGGAAAGATCATAATGAACGGATTGTATTGTATTGTATTGTCTTGTAAGATTGTAAAGTTGTATCGGCACAGTTTCGTTTCAGACATGATTGAACGATGTGTGTCAACCTATACTAACTGGTATCTCTCTCACTCTCGCTCTCCTCTCTCTCTCTTTCTCTCTTTCTCTCTCTCTCTCTCCCTCTCTCTATATCTCTCTGTCTTTGTAGGTCTAATATGGGTTGTGCTACTCAGTGTGGCTAGAAGCGTTCTCAATCGTGATATATTATGTGCAGGCTAGACCTAGTTATCTCTCGCCCCCGATAACTAGTACAGGGATATTGTGATGATGGGAAAGAGGAGAGAGAGAGAGAGAGAGAGAGAGAGAGAGAGAGAGATGCAGACAGAGAAAGAATGTTGATCACGCCGCCTCTTCAGCCACTTTTGCTTTCATAGTTATAGATGCATAATTAGTGGTTGATCAGGACGGGACGTGTTTTATATTGTTTTACTAGTTTACTTTTTAGTAGCTACCAAAATGTAGTAGATCTCATAAAAAACGAAAACAAAATGAATTGTACGTATTCATAATATTTCTTATATAACTTCTTCGTAAAATTAAGCTATAAAAGACATGACATGTTATAGAACTCGTAGCAGGGATCAATTTGTTGCAACACACAAATGACAACCAGTAAAAATTTAATTTTCCTAATACCTCGATAAATTATCCTAGTAACATGCAATATAATTTCATACCTTTGACAGCGTTTAAAACTTGTTTGAAACTATAAACTACACAAAACGTATTGTTAAAACAACTATAGGGACGTTTTTCCCATCCAAATAATGTTTTCCCTTGCTTATGTTTTTCAAAAAGTCACAGTAAATCACATAATTAATTGTAATTCGGTTTTACCCACAACTATACTCTTCCAAAACTGACTGGCAATGGTTCAAAGTTCACTTTCCTACTCAAACCCTATTCCCACCAATATCCACTAACAACAAATCAGTACGGGGGCCAATTATGACTCTTTTGCGTGCTGAGTGACCCGCGATCGCCTGTCTATGTATGTAGATGACCCAGCTGATACAGAATGTGGCGAGAGAGCACGCGATATGAAGAGGGTCAGAGCAGAGCAGACAGCATACCAGTAATGCGTAAGTTGTATGTAATACGGTTTTTGCGAATCGATTCCCAAGCATGCAGCACAACAATCACATACGTGCGCACTCATAAAGTACTCGTATCTCTCTCTCTCTCTCTCTCTCTCTCTCTCTCTCTCTCTCGCTAGCAACCAATATTGCGAGAACCGAATTACGATCCGATCGCTCGACGTCTCAGGACGATATTTCTCTATTGTCTATCCTATTGCCGAAATCCGGTTTCAAATCCAGAAATATCGAGAATGTGAAGAGAAGCGGCGAAAAGTCCGAGGAGCCACCAAAAAACGCCCACATAGCACCCAATCAAACACAGGTTTATTATTTTGAATCGATAATTTATGAGCAATATGAGCGTGTGTGCTGTGTACAACAACTGGGAAGAGGTGCGGAGCGACGGTAAAACATCGCCTCCCGCGCCCACCCGAACGAAGAACGCGCTTAGCGGCGGGTTCCGTCCTCGAAGAAGACTCCTCCGTCGATGGCGCAGTACTTGGGGCAGATTCCCTTCTCTCCGGCCTGTCCGGCGGGTCCAGGAGGTCCGGGGGGTCCGGCCGATCCGTCGGCTCCGGGGGGTCCGTCCGGTCCGGGGGCTCCCTTGGGTCCAGCGGGTCCGGGGGGTCCGTCGTTTCCGGGGGCTCCGGGGGGTCCGGGGGGTCCAGCGGGTCCTGCAAGGCAGCGGGTGAGAATGGGAATGGAACAATTTTACATAGAAATCGAAAAAGATGTTCAGTAAAAGCATGCGAAAGTTGCGAATCTACTACAAACGAAAAGATAAAGTGGTACTCACCAGCATCTCCGGGCTCTCCGGGGGCTCCAGGGGTAAGGGGCTCGGACTGAGCGGGCGCTCCAGGCTCTCCAGGGGGTCCGGGCTGTCCAGCGTCTCCAGCGGGTCCGGGGGGTCCACGGGGTCCGGGCTGTCCAGGGGCGGCGTCGGTTCCGGGGCGTCCGGGGGTTCCAGCCTCTCCCGGGTCTCCGGGGGCTCCAGGGGGTCCGGGAGGTCCGGGGGGTCCCTGAGGGCAGGGCTTGCAGGGAGGAGGAGTGGTGGGCTCGCAAGGGGCAGTGGGCGGCTTTCCGGGAACTCCGGGGGTTCCGGGGGCTCCGGGGCGTCCGGGCTTTCCGGGCTTTCCGGGGGCTCCAGCGGGTCCGGGAGGTCCGGGCAGGCAGCATCCCTCGCACTGAAGGTTGGGGTCGGGGTTGACGGCGGGTCCTCCGTATCCGGACTGACGCATGGTACGGTTGTGCTTGCCCATGGGCTGGTTGGTCTTCATGTGGTTGACCTCAGTGAAGATGTCCTTGGCGGATCCCTACAAGCAAACCACGTCAGAACCAATCGAAACATGCAAGCTAACGTGCAGACAGCAATACCAAACAATGCCAAATAGGAAGACGCGCTCACCTTGCAGAAGGAGATCTCGTGGTGCATCTGACGGCGCACGTGGCTGACGTAGTTGTACACCATGGGGAGGGTGACGACCACCGACAGCACGGCGACAATCGAGAAGGAGACGGCCGCGTAGGCGACGAACTTGTAGGCCTTGACTCGGCCGTCGGACTCCATTGCTGGGATGTGTCTGACCGAAGTGCCCACTCTCCGCC
Organism: Rhabditoides inermis; assembly: GCA_963966185.1. Lineage (NCBI taxonomy): Eukaryota > Metazoa > Nematoda > Chromadorea > Rhabditida > Rhabditidae > Rhabditoides > Rhabditoides inermis. The sequence continues at coordinate 499,737 of CAWZYM010000348.1, read as the reverse complement.
GCTCGACGCTTTTATAGCGCGCCGCAGCGGCCTGACCCGAGGGGGAACGCGCGCGAGCCACGCCCCCCGGGCCGCGCCCCCTTCTAGCGAGAGAGAATTTGCATATTGCATATCATGCGATCAAGAAGAGATGCGATGGATCGATAGCGGCCGAGAGCCACATGAAACATCTATCGATCACTCGTTTTCGAGGTTATCCTGGAAAGGTCAGATCGAGGGTCGGGATAAGAGAGAGAGAGAGAGAGAGAGAGAGAGAGAGAGAGAGAGAGAGAGAGAGGTGATCAACAACCAAAAAAGCTGCATTGGGAGAGAGATAGAGGATAATGGAAATTTTACTTTCATTTGTGCAATTGTCTGACGCTGATATTCACACGCGATATTCCTCTTCTTTCCTCGCCCTGAAAGAAACGATAAAGAGGAACTGTATTGGTGCATTGGTGAACACATATTCGACGCATGCACAATTTTTCAGACAGCTTTTGCTCCTGAAGCAAATGTTTATGTTACTTGGTGGCAATTGACAACGCTTGTTGCTGTTTCAAAGATCTTCGCACTTCTCTTCTCGTGTGCACAAACAGATTCTATCCACGAATCTTCTCTCTTCTCCCAAATTTGCATAAGAATATCGATTCTCTCTCAGTCTTGATTTGCATATATTCACCCTAGTGGGTGGTCTTCGATCACATAGATTTTAAGGACATATGAAGTCCAGTCCGGCTCTTATCCATGCGACGGGCGATATCCAAGCAGTGTGAGAGAACTGAACCCATATATCCACTCTAGTCCCTTTGTCTTACCAACTCACTCCGACAAGTCACAACACACATGATAATACAGTTAACAACAATATAATGTGTCTACATTTTACTTTGTGCAACTGCTACCTACTTATCGCAGTTTTCACAAAAGTTAGGCAGTGAGCGCGGTTGTTGAGTTTTGACAAGCGCGAGTGCGACAGTGAAGATCGAGATTGGAATTGCGGGCACAACATTAGCACGTCTTCCCACTGGAATCGCCCGGTTTTTTCGCAATGAACATCAAATCTTCGAATCCACCCAGGAATGCTGGAGAGATCTCGGCCGGCTCGTGGCCCTTTTTGCACTTCGGTCGTGTGGTGAAAGCCTCTCTCTCTCTCTCTCTCTCTCTCTCTCTCTCTCTCTCACTTTCTCTCGCTCTCTCTCTCTCTCTCTCCACTCTCGAGAGGAGCAGACAAAAAGGTACCGGAAAACTGAAATGTGATTCGCCCCTTTCTCCCAATCCAAAGGGGACGTTGCCTTATCCTCTCACCATCTCTTTTCACTCACAAAATAGGAGTCTCGGACATCATGAATCGTTCTCTCCCCTCCCCCCCCCTCTCTCTCTCTCTCTCTCTCTCTCTCGGTTTCTCAGGATCGCCCGCGTGGTCCCGTGACTCTAGCGGACCATCCCGATAGCGGGTCAGGGACCTTCGGAAAAGTAGGCGGGCGCGTGGGGCAATAAATCTGGATCTGCATGGGAGACAAGAGAGGTGTGCCGTTTATAGTTCGCTCGAGGGGACCATCGTGTTTTCTTAGAGTGACCGGATCGATAATACGACATGATGACATGAAACTCTGTGCGATTTGGTTGTTATCAATTGCAACTGATGAATGATGAGAACCATATGTTACTATGAGTTACTTTCATGATACTCTACTATTCAGAATAAACTATGTGAGAGACAGACTAGACCGTAATCGAACAGTCGCTTGGTGCCAGTCTGCGTAAACATGTTGTTATGTTTATTATAATTTTCTCGCTCATACTGCAAAGGAGAGATATCACTGATATCAGTATAAGACGCGTCTAGTCAGTCTCGAGCTAGTTTCCTGCTTTTCGCCCCTGCATCTCCATCTCTCCATCTCTCTCTCTCTCTCTCTCTCTCTCTCTCTCTCTCTCTCTCTTCCTGCACCGCCGTATCCAAATGAAGGGGTATCATTGAATAGGAGAAACTGGGCGATGACGAGAAGAGAACGGCTGCGCATAGTATGCGGACATCTCTCTCTCTCTCTCTCTCTCTCTTCCTTGCCCCGGGGTCTATACCGTATTCAGGTTGCACCAACCGCATAGTTAGTTGAAGGAATTCGCACATAGATGCAGTGCGTGTTGTTTTTCAGTTTTTTTTAGATCCTGATATCCTGATAATATGGATGAGGCGGGAAGTGAGATTTGCAACAAACTACAATGTATTGCATTATGTGCGATTTTAGTGTTTATATATGAGATCAAATAATGTAAGTTTGAAAGAAAAGTGTTGATCCGAAAAAGGGAAACACGCAACAAAACTGTTTTGATCTTACATTAAAGGAAAAACAAACAAATTGAACTCGTAAAAGTTGAGTGAGAACTGCAAAACTACAACTGTGTAACGAATTTTGTTATGAATGAAATGCAAGAAGTTCCTATATAAGTTCCTATATAAACAAATATACAGTACTTTACAAACAAGATTCAAGTAAAGGTAAAAGTTCAAAAAACAGAGGCACACGTGAGTGAACTTTTGCTCACGTGACCTCGACTCAGCCCGTGTTATTTCAGTCACGCATTCACTCAAACCTACTGGTGAAACATACTGGTCACCCTATATCACTTCCTCACTCTGACCCTTTTTATAGCATGTATCTAATATAGCATGTCTTATGTATCGATTACTTCTCTATCCCATTCACTCACTAGCAACCGCCGCGAGCATTTCTGCGACCCATTGATAACCCGGCAATGTGGCAGAGAAACATACCAGAGAAACATACACGCCCGCACACATGTGACGCTTTTTTCGCCTCGCCGCCTGCTTCTCACCGAGGCGCGCGCTCTCTCGCCACTCTCTCGCTCACTGCATTTCAACGGCACACTCTTTCGTGCGACTAGTTCAATTAGACTTGAACCGTGTTTCGCGAATCTTCCATGGTTTGTGCTCGTCTAAACCACACTCACTATAAGCGTCTTATCGTACTATATCATTGTCAAATCAGCTGTTATCACTACGTTATCAATAGTTCGCGTCAGTTCGTTGCCACAACGCGTTGTCATCCCTTATTTGCGATAGCTCAGCGTCAGTTTTCATTTATAGTATCTAATTCGTTGTTTGTGCCATTACCGACCCGGGTGTATCTGTTTTCGATTTGTCTACTTTCTCAATGTCAGACGAGATAACGAAATTACATTTCATTCGATTCGATTCGCTATTCTCACGCTGATTGCCGCTGACACTCGTTGTATTCATTATTCTGAATTCGTATCGATTGATTATCGATTTTTTCCCCAGAGATGGACGCGATGTCGATTTTCGCAGCCTGGCTGGCTGTCTTCTCCATAGCCTTCACTTTTATGCCGATGTGAGTTGAAATTTGAAACGTATCGAAATTTCGTGACGTCGCCAAATGGTTACAGTTTGACGATTCTCTCATGAGAAAGTCGTCAATGAATGTGGTTGTTGTGCGGTATGCGCTGTTCTGTAAGAGAGCTTCTGCTATTACCAGCCGGTGAGAGAAACTCAACGAGAGAGGGAAAGGGCTAGAGTGTGGCGCGACCTCTTTGATTTCGGTTCATGAGATTGCTGTTTCGGCCGGCTCACTTGATCGATTAGTTTGAATCGCGCGCGATTGGCCTCCACACGATCTGAAATCCGACCAGAAGGTAGATCAACTTTCGTACAGTAACTTGGCGAACTATATTCCGGAATAATTGTGTCAAATACTTTTTTTAAGTTTTAACCACACCGAAGCGAATATAGTATGTAATGGACCTCTTCAAAATAAAGAAAGGGACAGTGTCAAAGTATTAAGAAAAAAGAAACATGATCGATTTCAGTATGGCCATTCTGGAGTGGAAGAAGCGCGGTACTGCCGACGGGTTCTCGTCAGTCAACTTCGTACTGCCTGTACTCATGTAAGGATCTCTCTGTCCCTCTCTATTTCTCTCTTGCTCTCTTGCTCTCTCTCTCTCACCCCCTCTCCCTCTCTCCCCTCTTTCTTTCTCTCCCTCTCTCCCTCTCTTCCCCTCTGTCTTTCTCTCCCTCTCTACCTCTCTTCCTCTCCCCCCTCCCCATCTCCCCCTCTCCCTCTCTACCTCGCTCCCTCCCATCCTGCCTACCCTCTCTGCTTCTCTCTCTCCTCTCTCTTCCTCTTTTATCTCTGATGGTTGTCACACGTTTTCAAATGCCTTGGCGCATTTCGACTGAAAGTATACTTGTACTGTTAGCGCACTTTTACAGCTCCGTATTTGGCATTCAGAAGTTTCGATCGAAGTTGACTAATTAGTTTCCAAAAAAAACATTCTGTTTCAAAGCATTCCCAAAATATCGATGAAAAACAAAAATAACTAGCATTCAAACTATTGCATTATTTTTAGGATGTCGTGTTGGCTGAGACACGGTTGGATGACCGGGGACAAGATGAATATGATGATCAACGGGGTGAGAGAGAGAGAGAGAAGGAGAGAGAGGAGAGAGAGGAGAGAGAGGAGAGATGATGAGATAGAGAGAAAGAGGGAGAGAGAGAAAAAGAGAGATAGAGAGAGGGGGGAGGGGAGGGGAGTGAGAGAGATAGAGAGAGAGGGGGGGGGAGAGAGAGGAGGAAAGTGAGCTAGAGAGAGAGAGAGGAGGGAGGGAGAGAGAGAGAGGGAGAGAGAGAAGGAGAGAGAGGAGAGATCGGAGAGATGATGTGAGGGAGAGAGAGAAAGAGGGAGGGAGAGAAAAAGAGAGATAGAGAGAGGGGGGAGGGGAGGGGAGTGAGAGAGATAGAGAGAGGGGGGGGAGAGAGTTGTGGTCTAGGGGAGAGAGGAGGAGAGTGAGCTAGAGAGAGAGAGAGAGAGAGATTCTTTTGTTTCAGATCAACATTGTCTTCTTCACTGGCTACATCTCTGCCTTCGCCTACTATCAGCCCAAAAGGGTGAGTTCTTTGACTGTCTGATCTCTCTCTCTCTCTCTCTCTCTCTCTCTCTTTTCGTCGTTTTTTTACAATTCTATATCAGCGTCAAAATTGAATTGAACTATCACAAATCATTCATCATAATCAACTGAAACGTATTCGTCTATTAATAATTCCCGACTCTTTCGCGGGATATACACATATCACGAGGAAATTAGCGACTCTGCGAAAGAGGAAAGAGGAAGGAAGGAAGGAAGGAAGTGAGACCGATTAGCGAATCGTCATGACATTCCGACACTTTTTTGCCATGCCAACTTGCCAATTTCATCTAACGCTGACGTCTTTCGCATAAAGGTGCGGTCAGTCTCTTCGAAAGCCACTCGGGAGTGTTTCGAAGGCATAGCAAGGCATTCCGAAGTGTTCGGGGGTATTCGGGAGTGTTATAGGGGCGATTCGAAAGGCAATTCCGAAGTGTTTTAGGAGCATTCGGGAGTGTTTCGAAGAGACTGACCGGTACTTTACCAACAGCCCCATTTCATGATTTTTTTCGTTCCGGTCCCTTATCTGTCTCGACGTCTCGAGTGTATGCTCACACAAACTCCTTCCTCATTCTCATCCTGTTTTTCAAGCGTCTCGATTGCGCGTTCTAATCTCGCCTTATCTGATAAGCTGTAAATGTAAGCACGTTTTAAATGTGAAACCACTTGGCAATCGGTGAATTAATGTACAGAGCTATTCATAGATGTGATTGAATAATTCGATTAATCGATGTTTGCAGCGCTATCTCAGCGGTCAGCTGATCGCTCTCGGCATTTCTCTATACGCCATCTTCACCTATGTTGATATGCAGGTACATTTTTTTCGAACAGATCTATTTTTCATTTATCAAAGCATCAAACCTCCTCTCGTAGAGGATAGAGGATAGATATAGACTATTTCGAATGCCTTTTTCAGAATGTAATTAGTTATTCAAGCGCCTAATCGTTAAGTGTTCGAGATGAAACGTATGTTGTGCAACGTTGTGCAATCATATCATACAATGTACTTGTGATCTACGAAGCGATCATATATTTAAAAAAAAAAAGATGTCGGTGTGAGCATCAAGTCAACACTCTAGGCAATAATTTTATCGATTTATTGATTTTATCGTTCGCAGGAGCCGGCGAACGCGAGTGACATCATGGGTGGGATCGCGGCCGGATCGCAGATCGTCGGACTGCTGGGTGGAGTCTACGAAATTGTGAGCGGGGCTATAATCTAATTTGCATATTGGGCCTAATTTGCATATTTGGAAATTGTGAGGATCTCTTCTTTTCTCATCCTCGCCCTTTTCAATGTCTGTTGTGCAATCGAATCGATTCTGCATTGTCGACAACATTTCAATATTGTTTTTTTACATAGAGAGTGAAACGTAAAGTGATGTGTTGTTATAGTTGTACTGGTTGAGCAAGAAAAGTGCCCCGATTACCACAGCCACATAGGGTGTCCCTCAGTTGATGGTACGCGCGCCTATAGCCTGCGTCAGAGCGATAGTTTTCGATCTACCTCGCTAGCAGTTGAAACACTGCCATAACCGTCTGCCTCTCTTGTTTTGCGGGCTATTGCCGAAAGCTGACTCTCCGACTTGCTCTGATCTACCACACCGCGCGCAACGCGAGCATAACACAATATCTAGTCTCATAGTTTACTCTTTTTTTTGTTTAGCCGGTTGAATCCGGGGTCCTCCTAGTCGAGAACAAGATAGGGTTCTTGGATTACGACGACGTCAGCAGAGGTAGTTGGGTTGGGTGGCGTCGGACGTCTTGAATTCCGTTCTTGAGTCCGTAGATGGTGCTGTGACGCCTTCTGGCTACCATGAGAGTGGATTGCCACACCACAGGGGCTTGGTGAATTTCGCAAGAATAGTTGACTCCGAGGGGGATCGAACCAGCGACCGTGAGATTGAGAGACGGACGCTCTATCCACTGAGCCGCGCCCCCGGCTAATTTACTAGACTCAATTTCATTTCATAGCACAGACTAAACGCTGTGACACCTGAAACCCTCTTTTTTTCAGAAACGCGCTATCTCGCTCGGTACCACCGAATATCTCCCGGCCCTGTTCCAGTGGGTTTTATTTAAATAAATATTTTTAATTTCCTTATATGATAACATCATAAATCCCATATGATTCAGTAAATCAAAATACCGTACTCCTATCGTACTCCTACCGTATCCCAGGTATGCGATCTTCCTGCTCACTGTGCAGTGGTTGACGTTTGGCGTGCTCGCCGGAAACCAGTACATTGCTGTGAGTTTCATTAAAAAAATAAAAACTAATAAATAAAAAGTTTTTTTGAAAATTAATTAATTTAGGTAATTTGAAAAATAAGTTTTTTTTCAAAGTTACGTTTCACGCATGTCTCTTGTAGGAAGTGATGTTCCGTGATAGTTCACCCAGAATGGCAACGTCAGAGTAATATTATTATTACATCAAAAAGATCATTTATGAAGTATAATCTGTCGATGAGATAGGTTAGATCGAAAAAGGAAGGTTTTTTCCAGATCGCCAACGTGGCTGATTCGAGTTTTTGATGTTTATAGATAACGTATGAAACGTATATCAATCGATCAATAAGTTTTGTCAATAAAACAATCGATCAATAATCCACCTTTCCAGATTGCCAACGCGGCCGGTCTGCTCGTGAACGTTGCCACCATCTCGCTCTATTTCTTCTATCCCCCTCTCACGTGGCGGGTGCCCCTCATTGGCACTGGACCCCAGCAGAAGGAGGGCAAGAAGGAGAAGTAGACGGTGTTCCTTCCTCCCTTCTCCTCTCTCCTTCTCTCCCTCCCTATCCGACCACCCTTCCGAACTGTTCCCTCTTCTCCTTCCACTCTTAGCATTCGTCTTCCAAAAAGAAGGAAGGAACCCCAGCAGACTCCAGTAGACCCAGTAGACACCGGACAGGCAGAAGGAGGCCAAGAAGGAGAAGTAGACTGTATACTTCCGCCCTTCCTCCCTTCCCTTCTCTCCTTCCTCTCCTCCCTATCCGACCACCCTTCCGAACTGTTCCCTCTCATTTTTCCACTCTTAGCATCTTCCAAAAAGAAGAAATGAGCCCCAATAGACTAGACACTCTTTCCTCCGACCTGTTTCCTCTTTGAGCCCTGCTGCTTAGGTTTTGCGATACGGTAATCTCGCCCTCTCTTGTCATTTATATCAGTAATCTCCTCTGTCCCTTCACCGTTTCCTCCTCGCCCGTTCGCTTGCGTACCTTTGAGTGTGAATGATTCCACGGGCCCGAAACGCTGTGTCAAAATTCCCGTGTGTGTATTTTCAAAATAGCTCCTTTCCGTTCCTGCACTTGCCTTTCCACACACAGAAAAAACGCCAGAATGAATAATAAATGTGTCTAATCGAAGTGTTTTTGTGTTTCGGAGGGGAAAAGCGTGTGTGTGCGTGTGTGTTTGCGGATAATTCAAATAACTCAATATATCCATCTCTCTCTCCCTCTATATCCTCATATGAGAGAGAGGGAGAGGGGGGGGAGAGAGAGAGAATCTGAGATGTTCATTTCCCCCCTCTCCTCCTCCTCCTCACACATAATAACATACACGGGATGCGGGTCGATACGAGGCAGCGGGGCAGACGGTGGCGAGAGAGTGTAGACACGAGGAGGGGCAGACACGCCCGCGGGCGTTAGTGGGTACGGTAGCTGTGGGGCATCGATCCGAGGGGGGCTGCCGGCCTCACTTCACAGTGGGGCACCCGCGTCAGCCACTCCGACGCAGCCCCATCCCCTTTGACAAGGTGAGCCTGGTATCGGGGATGGGGTACGGTAGTCGGGACCGAGACTACTGTGTTCGTCGCGGCGAGACGCGTCGATTGGTTCTATGGATGTTTCTATAAGACTGCTTGGTGATGTGCTATCGCTTAGATTTTGATGAAGTAATGTGTGATTTTTATTCGACAATTCCCCTTTTTTGCTATTTCAAGTAGCAGGCTACGAAGGGATGAAGTAGATGATTTTCTAACTATTCCTACATCGTCGGTCTGACTTGCAATAGTTTGATGCAATTGCAGCGTCGCGTGCCGAGCGTTGTCAAAGTAATATCGTTAGGAAGATACTTGGAAGCATTTTTGTGAAACCCTCGAGAGCACCCTGCCTTTTTGCTTCCTTCTTCATTTTATGCTCGAAATTGCTTTAGCTGACTCATAAAATGACGTTATTAGCGTTTGTTAATTGTTAAGCATCTAGTGTTTCACGAGGTTTCGAGTGGCTATTGATTGGCATATGTTTCGTTGAGACCACCCACGTCGAGACTTGTTTCATTCGTTTGTAGACATCTAATGTGAAAAGTGAAACTGTCTTCGCCAATGTGCACACACATTTTCGCGTGTCGTCGTTTCACCCCCATCTCTCTCTCTCTCTCTCTCTCTCTCTCTCTCTCTCTCTCTCTTTTCGCGGAATACTCATTCACATGACGTGAGGGGAGGAGAGGAGAGAGAGGAGAGAGAGAGAGAGAGAGGAGAGAGAGAGGAGAGAGAGAGAGAGGGGAGAGAGAGAGTGAGAGAGAGGAGAGAGAGAGAGAGAGAACGCCACGAGGCAACATGCAGCCTTCACTCTCAAGATTGCACCGTTTACGGCGAAACACCTTCGAACGTTCGACACAGGAAGTGAGAAATGTGCGACGAGAGAGAGAGAGAGAGGGGGGGGGGGGAGGGAGAGAGAGAGAGAGAAAGAGAGAAAGAGAGAGGCGAGAGAGATTATATATAGTACGGTACATATGTGTACATACGCATTTTCTTAATGCAAATGAGCGCAGAGTTTAAAAGGAGGAGGAGGTGACGTGTGTCTTCCCTATCCCGTCTCATCTCTCTCTCTCTCTCTCTCTCTCTCTCTCTCTCTCGCTCTCTCTCTCTCTCTCTCTCTCTCTCTCTCTCTCTCTCTCGCTCTCTCTCTCTCTCGCCAACATTTACATGTATACATTTACTATGTACACGGATGTTTCTGTCAGCCAACTGCCTTTTTGTAGTTTTTTATTCACAGTCAGAGAACAATAGCTGCGCCCACACTATTTTTTTTGTTTTTTTTTTATTATTTTTCACAATTCGCCAAGATACTCATGTTATCTCATACGATTCACCCTCGTAGACAGTATTTCACATCTAGCCATAATACAAGTGATTTACACCACTTTCTATGTCGATACTGTTTGTGTCGTTGCTCACCGCTAATCGTATACCCATACCGTCAACTAGAATCTCATCAAGCTTTGTCGACTATTTCATATCGTTTTCTCGATCCCGGTGTTGCTCTCTGATATATAATGTTGATGGTACCGACGCAACATTTTATCGCTCACGCTGAAAAGTGTGCAACCTGCAACTGTTTCGAAATGTTGCTCTCTTGGTATTCAAAATCGGGCAGTTTCGAAGAGACTGCTCGCCACTCACTGTTATATCGCCAGAAACCCAAAAACTAATCAACTATTGTGCATTATTGTTTTTGTTGATTGATTATTGCTTGATTATTGATTATTGATTGATTATCGATTCGTGTTGCAGCTATGTTGCTCTCTCTCGGGCCAGTCTGGCTGGCGTGTGTGATATGGGCGGCCGAGGCCGTCGAGGTCTATACCAACCACTTCCACGTCCATATGAAGGTGGGGGTCTTTCTCTCTCTCTCTCTCTCTCTCTCTCTCTCTCTCTCTTTTATTCATACTCTCTCACCACTCTCTTTGTCTCTATTCCTGTTTTACAAAGGAAAACAGGTACATAGTTACGGTTAGGTTGATGAATTATGCAAAATACGTCCGTAAGTGTAGTCGCGTGATATTGGCATATTCTTTAGTTCGTTCCGCATCTGCACTATAAATGACTTCATTTGCGTGGGGATGATGTCTTTATGCGCGAATGTATGTGAGAGAGGTGAGTAGTGAGTGCACGAGACTTTCCCTCCCTCGCCTTCTCTCTCTCTCTCTCTCTCCCTTCCTCTCACCAAAAGTCCAGGTATTATTGGATGGGAGTAAAAGGTTAGGTTATGTTTATATCGTATAATTAGTATTAATTCAATACTAGTTTCGCATCTGCACTATCAAGTGACTTCATTCACACAAGGAGATAATGCCATTATCCGAATGTAAGAGGGGGAGTAAGTAAGTACAAGCTTTCTCTCTCCCTCTCTCTCATTCTTTCTCTTTCTCTCTCCTTCTCTCTCTCTCCCCCTCTCTCTCTCTCTCTCTCTCTCTCCAAAAAGAGGCGAGCCGGTGAAAGGAAAGAGAGAGAGGGATAGTGCGTGAAAGGGAGGCAATTACTGCTTTCTGGGTAGTGGATCATGTGATAAACTCGAAAAGAGAGAGAGAGAGAGAGAGAGAGAGAGAGAGAGAGAGAGGAGGGGAGGGGTAATCGATATGCGTTCATGATAATAGTTTTCCAACAACACTATCTTCAAGCAGTTTTCATTACCAAAGCCATGTTTGAGTGATGATAAACTTATAAACTCATATGTTTAATCAATACTGATTAATGAGGTTGATTAAATCAATATATCGTTTTTTCTCAGGAACCCGGACTGGACAACGCGCACAAGGTGGCCAAGCGACACGGCTTCATCAACCGAGGAGCTGTGAGTACAATGAATGATGTCATTACAGAAAAAAAACTATAACAGAAAAACCTGCCTCATATAATCATATTACAGAAAAACCTTATTACAAGAAAACCTGCGTCACATAATCAGAATCACGGGTAAAAAAAACTGTTTAAAGCGATCAATCCTTAGTGGATGATTCCTTCGTTAAAAAGTACACTTTTTGAAACGACAAAATTTGAAGAAAGTGTCAGGACCGTGTTTCTTCAGTTTTTGTGTGGCGTTTTAGCATCAGCAGGATATTCTGTCAAGTACGAATTTCCATAGAAATGTAATGTGAAAAATTTACCTCTTCTGTGGAACGTATTATGCGCTCAGTCATCACAACATCGTGTAAACTGTGAGTACAGAGTACACGTTTTATCAGAAACTACAAAGTTATTATTTGTGGGAAAACAACTTTTTTGTTGACTTAATTTTCGAATTACATGATACATGTAATTGTATATAACCATCTAGTTTCTTTTATGGAAAGCTATTCGAAATCGTATTGAGCACAATATAAAATGAGACGTGTTGAGCCCAATATAAAATGTGTGAAACGTAAAAGTAAAGATAAATGTATCCCACCGATTCACGAGGTTCAATATGAAACGTAGCAGACGTAAATAAATCGCAACTTTTTTATTATTGAAACTGGTTCACTTGAGAAGCCCGCAAAATTCAGAATACCATAATTTACGAAAAAATCAATAATATCGATTTTTTCCAGGTGCTTGGATCCGAGCACGAGTTCCACTTTGAGCAGCCGGCACTCTCGCATGCGAGAACGAAGAGGAGCGTCGGACATCACAAGAAGCTCCACAACGACGATGACGTCAGTCCTCTCTTTCTCTCTCTCTCTCTCTCTCTCTCTCTCTCTCTCTCTCTCTCTCTTTTCACTCCATCTCTCTCTTCCTCTCTCTCTTATCTATTTCTAAAGATTGTATGAATCGGTAGTAACTAGGGGGTTTCCGGGAAAGAGTGACATTCGGGATAATCGGAGTATCGGAATCGATCCCAAAACCCAAAGTAATGCACGACTTTTCATAACTTGTCATTCGAGGATGAAATTCAATCTCGGATAGTGCGCGTTTGTAGCTTTTGTTTGTAGCGTTTGTAGCGCTTGTAGCTTTTGTAGCCAACCGCTTTTTAGTTGTGTACAATCGGCGTAATTAGATTTATTAGATTTGTCTCCCTCACTCAGCGCTGCTTCGAAGAAATCCAAAGAAATTGATTGGCGAATATCTTATCCGAATGACAGAATAACAGAGACGAAGTGTGCTCACGTATTAGGGAATGTATTCATTGGATTAGTCATTTACTGTTTACGTCTTTCCCTCACTTTCCACATCCTTCTCTCTTACTAGTTTCAATGAAAGGATTACGAACATTGTATTAGAAATATAGAAACAACGATGTCTTTTACGTTCACGTAAAACATTAAATTCCAATCAATAAATCAATAAATCAATGATTACAGGTTGTTCACGTCGAGCAGCTGCAAGGATACCGCCGCAGCAAGCGAGGCTACCGGTGGGTCCCGTACTTTTAGCCGTTTCGGTCCCGTATTTTACATGCCCCCGTTTCAGTCCGCTCGAGGACCGACTCCAGGCGCAGTTCGACTTCTCGTCCGTCCAATCCCCGTCCGACCCGCTCTACGAGTACCAGTGGTACCTGGTGCGTATTGATTTATTGATTTATCGATTTATCGATCGATTTGCAGAAGAATACCGGCCAGGCCGGCGGCAAGGCGCGTCTCGATCTCAACGTCGAGAAGGTGAGTTGAATGTTTCGGGGCGCCTGTAAAACACCGGGCCCGTATTTCAGGCGTGGGCCCTGGGATTCACTGGAAAGAACATCACCACTGCGATTATGGACGATGGAGTTGACTACATGCACCCCGATCTCAAGTTCAACTTTGTGAGTCAAATCTCTCCCAAGTCCCTCCCTCCTTCCCTCCATCCGTCACTCTCTCTCTGCCTCTCTCCCTTTTCCCCCTTTCTCTCCATCTCGCTTGTTCTACCTATCCTCAAAAAATATCGATTGATTGATTTATCGATTGATTGCAGAACGCCGAGGCGTCCTACGACTTCTCCTCGAACGATCCGTACCCGTACCCGCGCTACACTGACGACTGGTTCAACTCGCACGGCACTCGGTGAGAGATTATCGATATATTGATTCATTGATTTATTTGAATCATTGATATGAACCGTATGCCGGCGATTCTACGGTTTAAATTATGTATCGTAGTAATGTATCACTATAATTATGTATCAATTATGTATTACAATTATGTACATATGTATCGTGAAGCTCGCACAATCAAATCGAACACAAAATCACTCAAACGAACCCAGTTGGTAGTAGGTAGTAGGTTTCTGCGCCGATGAATCATCATTTTCACGATATGTATGATCGGAATATCAGTATATAATAGTATTAACGAAATATTTATCTAGTACACTTTCCGAATTGCAGGTGTGCCGGTGAGATCTCGGCAGCGCGCGACAACGGGGTGTGCGGAGTGGGAGTCGCCTACGACAGTAAGGTGGGGAGCGTTATATTATTATTATTATTATTATTATTATTATTATTATTATTATTATTATTATTATTATTATTATTATTATTATTATTATTATTATTATTATTATTATTATTATTATTATTATTATTATTATTATTATTATTATTATTATTAATATTATTAATATTATTAATATTATTATTATTATTATTATTATTATTATTATTATTATTATTATTATTATTATTATTATTATTATTATTTATATAATGTGCTAAAAGATGTATCATAGCATGTGTAACAACGCAGTGATCCATCATCGACTATAAACAACTTTTTTTTAATTGTGTATGTTGTCCCTCGTGTTCTGCTGTACGTATAGTTGTGTTGCTTACCTAATCATTTCGATCATGTGATCAGGGCAACATGTGATGTTTTTAATGTGTTCTTAGAAGTTTTGGTATTAAGCGGATCAAGTGCTTGATTATTATGCTATGTGTCTGAAACGTATCCTTTTAGATCGCCGGAATTCGGATGCTCGACCAGCCGTATATGACCGATCTCATTGAGGTGAAGTTGTGCATTTCTCTCTCTCTCTCTCTCTCTCTCTCTCTCTCTCTCACTATCTCTCTCATTTCTTTTTCTCTTTCTCTCTCTCTCTCTCTTTTCTGTTCTCTCTCTCTCTCTCTCTCTATCTTCAGCAGTTATCGATTTATCGATTGCAGGCCAACTCGATGGGCCACGAGCCGAACAAGATCCATATCTACTCGGCCTCCTGGGGACCCACCGACGACGGAAAGACAGTGAGTATAGTACTGTATAGTATAGTATACTGTATTTGAGAAGTGAAGAAATGAGTCATTGCCAGTCACTCACCCTTGCGCATTTACAAAACACTTGAAACGTAACAAAATGTTGTAATAATACTCGCATCCACAAAATGCCGCAACCATGAATCAAAACCCGGGAATTGAACAAAGAACACATAATACATAATACGTCACTTACCTGTCTTTCCCCGGCGTTAGCCTATTATGTATCAAGCATCTTAGGCACTACTGTATGCTTCATATCATCATGATTGTGTCATATTCAGATATAACGATTCCGGATAAACGATTGATTGATCGATTGTCATCACTTATGATACACATACATCACTTCTTATCGATTTATCGATTTCCTAGGTGGACGGGCCGCGCAACGCGACGATGCGCGCTATCGTGCGCGGAGTGAACGAGGGACGGAACGGGCTCGGCTCCATCTTCGTCTGGGCGTCCGGGGACGGAGGAGAGGTACAGAGAGAGAGAGAGAGAGAGAGAGAGAGAGAGAGAGAGAGAGAGAGAGAGAGGGAGAGAGAGAGGGAGAGAGAGAGAGAGAGAGGGGGAGAGAGGAGAGATAGAGAGGGAGGGAGGGAGGGAGGGAGAGAGGGAGAGAGAGAGAGAGAGAGAGAGAGAGGGAGAGGGAGGGAGCGAGAGAAAGGACGAGAGAGAGAGGGGGGGGGGAGAGAGAGAGAGAGAGCGAGAGAGAGAGAGAGAGAGAGAGAGAGAGGGAGAGAGAAGGGGGGAGAGAGAGATGACGTCATCTAGGACGACGACTGCAACTGTGACGGCTACGCGGCGAGCATGTGGACCATCTCCATCAACTCAGCCATCAACAACGGAGAGAACGCGCACTACGACGAGTGAGCGGATGGATCTCTCTCTATTTCTGTCTCTCTCTCTCTCTCTCTCTCTCTCTCTATTTCTCTCTCTCCCTATATATAATACAGTCACTCTTTTGCCCCACAACTTCCCGGTTGCATCGGTATAACCCCTAATACGCGGACAGTGAAACGAGACTGCACGAATAGAGTTGCGCGAAACTGTCACTTTTCTGCGCGACCTTGACCGACTGACAAAAGAACGTTAACCCAATCTGCTAGAAAGTGAAACCGCGATTGAGCAAGCGGCAGCAAGCGGCAGTTTCTGAACACTTTCCACTAACATTAACTGTGACTTTTAAGATACAAGTGAAACTCTGGATGATGTCAGGTCATTTCCAATTCTGGATGATTGGTTTCTGGATGATGATAACTTTTCTCCAGGTCATGCTCCTCCACCCTCGCCTCTACCTTCTCGAACGGCGGTCGAAATCCGGAGACCGGAGTCGCCACCACGGACCTGTACGGACGGTGGGTAAACCCTAATACGCATACTGTAGTAATATGTATACTGTAGTATAATAGTATACTTTACTGTAGCGTCTCTCTTTCTTTCTTTCTTTCTTTCTCAGTCCTCAGTGTATTGACGGTGGATGAATGTATATAGTTCTATTCTCGCAATAAGTTGCGCGCGGTGGGGTAGATCAGAGGAAGACGGAGAGTCAGCTCTCGGCAATACCGCGCAAAACAAGAGAGGTTCTTCAATCACCCCTTTCCCAGTTTTCTCGTTCATATATGTAATCATCTGTTAAAAAGTACTTGCGCGAAGAGAGTCAGTTTGTCTTGACCCAATTCAACAAAACCCCCTCTTTCTCTCCCCCCTCCTCTTTCTAATATTGGTATTATTTATTCGTATTCTTATAATTTCATCTGTCACTGTCAACTGTCCGATAATAAAAAGGCTAAAGGTATCTCCGATTCAAGAGGTTCACTCTGCGAAGAGAGTCGAAGGAGGACTATGGCACTGACTGAATTCGACTTTACCCGACCTATTTTATCCAATTCCAGTTGCACCCGCTCTCACTCTGGCACTTCGGCCGCCGCTCCGGAGGCTGCCGGTGTATTCGCCCTCGCACTAGAGGCCAACCCACAGCTCACCTGGTGAGTTCAACGAAGTTCACTTTTCATGTTTAGCGTTCAAAGTAAAAGTAAAAGTCATTGGTTTATCGGTTTATCTAGAATCGCGTTTCATGTATTAAACGTTAAGTGTTATATTGAGTTTTATGACGTGAATTCAGAGATTGCAATGCACTCATTAGTATCTTGAATAGAAAGCTACTCTTCCACAATGAATAATGGCAATGGAGGGGCTACAGTAGATACAGCAAATAGTGAGATCAGATGTTCTAGTTAAAACTTTATATTTCTAAACCTTTTGCTTGCCATGCTTACTGATGAAAGTCTTTTTTTCTCAAATTTAGTTTGAAAAAAGCTCATTCAGAAATTACTCGTAAATTCATATGTGTTTTACAAAAAAGTAAGCATTTTCAATGTCAACGATTCAAAACTGGTCTCTGCTCCTGTTATTGGGAAATGTAGGCGTATATAAGCGAGATGGAAACGGATGTCGGCAATCGATTATGAATTGCCTACATTGCCTCCGGGCAGGCGGGCAGAACGCCCGAGGGCATCTTTCTCCCATGTGACAAACACAGAATACAAAAAAGGCGATGACATTAAAACGCATTCAAGCGTGTCGCACAGTGTATCCTAATAGGGTGCATACATGATACAGTACCCAGTCTACACTTACAGTATCCCATATTCACATTACCGTACCCCTATTCCAGGCGCGATCTCCAGCATCTCACTGTTCTCACCTCGACTCGCAACTCGCTCTTCGACGGACGCTGCAGGGACTTCCCCGATCTCAACCTCGAGGTGAAAATCGATATTATCAATACGTATCGATTGACAAAGTGATAAGTGCATCGAAAAAAACCTATTTCAATTAAGATATTGATAAAAAAATAGGTGTTTATGCGCTAAATGAAACGAATGAGACGAACATAGGAGTGCCATCCCATTCGGCGAGGGAGAAAAAACCCCGGTTTTTAGGGTGATCACGAAGTGTCGAAACGTATTGAAGCATCGTTTTAAACAACTATTTCAAATTCAAATCCTTTTGAAGATCTTTCAAAGTCTCTTCTTTACATCAAGAGCAGGAGGTATCGAAACATATTAAAACAGCTAGTCTTAATTAAAACCTGATTTTTCTCTCTTTTTCAAACTCTCTTTTCTAGGGAGAGCACGAGGTGCAGTCGACCGGAAACTGCTCGCACTTTGAGTGGCAGATGAATGGGGTCGGACTGGAGTACAACCATCTGTTCGGGTTCGGAGTGCTCGACGCGGCTGAGATGGTGAGAGGGATGGAGGGAGGGGAGAGAGGGAGAGAGGGAGAGAGGGAGAGAGGGAGAGAGGGAGAGAGGGAGAGAGGGAGAGAAGGAGAGAGGGAGAGAGGGAGAGAGGGAGAGAGGGAGAGAGGGAGAGAGATAGGGAGTGATGGAGGGAAAGAGGGGGAGGGGGAGGGGAGGAGAATAGGAGAGGAGTGAAAGAGAGAAAGGTCGAAGAGAAGAGAGGAGATATGTGATGATGGAACATGTATTCCAATATGTTACTTTTACATAAAATACTAACAATCATCGAAGAACAGACTAAATTACAATTTTTGTTTTAGTTTAAACTGAGTAAATATTAGATAATGTTTACTTGAAACGTACTGCTATAATAAATACATTTTTTTCATTTTTTCAGGTCATGCTGGCTATGGTTTGGAAGACGGCGCCGCCTCGCTACCACTGCACCGCCGGATCGATCGATGTGCCCCAGTACGTCTCTCTCTCATATTCTTCTCTCTCTCTCTCTCTCTCCCTCTCTCTCTCTTTCTCCTTTCTCTCTTTCCTTTTCTTCTCTCTCTCTCTTTCTCTCTCTCTCTCTCTCTCTCTCTCTCTCGCACTCTCCCTCTTTTCAGTGAGATCCCCGCCGACGGCCAGATCGTCCTCGACCTCGACACCGACGCGTGCATCGGAACCGCCACCGAGGTACGGTAGGATTAAAAGAGTACGGTGATTCCTAACGACAACCTGGATAGGATATAATAAATATGAATTGTGGAATAGTATGTAACGATCATCTCCCAGGAAATGAGTATCTATCCAAGTCGAATAGTATAGTACGATCGTCACTGTCGACAACCTGTGCGCGGGAGATTCAAATGTGTGTTTCAGGTGAACTATCTGGAGCACGTGCAGGCTGTGGTTTCGTTCAACTCAACCCGACGAGGAGACACCACACTCTATCTCGTGTCGCCTATGGGAACACGGTACGGAGGGAGAAAGAGAGAGAGAGAGAGAGAGAGAGAGAGAGCAACTCTCTTTTCAGCTCGATGATCCTCTCCCGCCGACCAAAGGACGATGATGCCAAGGTATGTAATTTTACACAATAAACGGTACGTTTCACTGAAAAAAAAAACATTTTTATTCAATATTTGCGCAGTAATATGCATGCCTTGCCGGTTTTGAAAACTATTACTCTACCTTGAACCTTTTCGCGCATATTACGTAACTAACAGTCGGCCGGGGTATAGTTTAAAGAGCGCCGTTTGAGCATGACTAACAGACATACGTTGACTAACAGACCTCCTTCTTCCCCCTCCGCAGAGTAATACGTCTCTTGAACCGAGAACCTTTATGTATAAGGAATCATTTGTCATATGCTCCTTATGATCAGGATGCTTGCAGGACGGCTTCACCAACTGGCCGTTCATGACCACTCACACATGGGGAGAGAACCCGCGCGGCAAGTGGAGGCTCGTCGCCAGATTCCAGGTAGGGATACATGTTCTTCCTGTACTGTACTTTCACAACCACGTGGTGTATTTTACGGAAAGGGGCGAAAGGACCTCGGTAAAGTAATGTATTCAAAGCTTGCAACGTGACTTGTGAACATGACCATGACCACTTTGCAGGGCGAGGGTGATCACCGCGGCACGCTGAAGAAGTTCCAGCTGATGCTGCACGGAACGAAGGAGGCGCCGTACAAGGACATCGCCCCGCTGATGGGTCACGCCAACGCCAAGCTCGACGTCGTGCAGAAGGCCCACAAGCGAGCCTAGACACCCACCCTCCAGTTCCCGCCCTCTGGCGGCGCGCTCGCGACCGGCCCGCCTGTCGCGACCACGCCCCCTCCAACCACGCCCCCTCTCCCGTTTCTCCGCAGAATTCTATGTACAGTAGTTGAGTCTCTCTCTTTCTCTACCGGGTCGCCCATTCCAACTCGAGAGCACCGTCCCTGTCTCTTCCCCCTCCCCTCTCTACGATGTGTATTCGTATTCGTGTTGTGTTTGTGTTGTGAAGCGGCGGTGAGAGTCAATCACAAGAAGATGAAGAATGAATGTTGCGCCGTCGATTTTGTTTCGATATGAATTACAACCAGCGCGGCAGCGCTGGTTGGTTTGTGTTAACCCTAGTCGCGCGCTAGAATCGGCAAAAGGCGATTGAACGAAAGGTTCCTTAGAATCTTTACGAGAACAATGTGATGCTGATAAATGTTATCAGGATGTCAGAAAATGGTTAAGTTTCGATTTTGGTAACGCTAGCTGTTGTAGGAAGCGAGATACGCGCGCGCGCCCCCTGAGGGGCAGGCAATCCCCCGTGTACGGAACGTTTTCTCGGGGGGGGGGGGTGGCGCGCACCGGCTGCCCCCAGCAGACAGGAGGTGCACAATCCGCACTGCCTGTGGATTGCACTGATATCGTTTAGATCGCGTGCTCTGCCGTGCGCACAGTAGTGTTGTGGTTAGCGATTGCGCCCGTTGAGACACATGGCTCGAGTTCGGTCCCGGCTGGCGGCGAACCTTTTGTAATATATGATTTTACATAGAAATGACATTGGAATTGTAAATTTTCCCATCAGCATTACCTAAACTCTTTTTTGCAAATTTTATACAATTTTGGACTCAACAAGGTGAGTAAACTGTTGGATTTCTTAAAAAAAAATGTTTTGTGGTTCATGTTAATGTAGAAAGATTTATATGAAATCCAATAAAAGTACATTCATTATCTTTTAAAAGGACTTCCGTAAGAGAAGAGTTTGTGTTACTCAATGTAATGCAACAAAAGCTCATGCATTTTATCAATCGAAATAGTACACAAACCTGCTCCAATAGTTCAACAAGTTATATATAATCGATCGGATACCGAAATTTCCCGACATACAACGATACAACATTTGCTCGCATTAGTTTTTATTGCAGAAAGAGCAGGTTTGTTTACTATTTCGATTGATAAAATGCATGAGCTTTTGTTGCATTACATTGAGTAACACAAACTCTTCTCTTACGGAAGTCCTTTTAAAAGATAATCTTCCTTCGGGCAAGTTTTCTTTGGGATAAACGGCTGGCTGTTTGGCGACAATTTTCAAGGAATGTTAGAGCTAGTGAGTAATTTTCGAAATAAGAATACATTGATCTATTCCGACCCTACTACATACCTTATAAGAGAACAAAGCACTTCACTTCACTTCACTTCACTAGCAGGCCCCGTGTTTATTTTCTCCCCATTGAAAATAGACTCGAAACATAATAATTTTATTAGAAGTACTTCGTACTTGTGCTATGATATATTTGTAGTTATGGTAACTAGATAGCGGAATTTTTCTCATAGTCATCATCAGAAAGTTCACGAGTGTAGACATCCTGAAAATAATAAGTTATAACTGTGGTAATAGAAAGAAGACTGTGGTAATAGAAATGAGGACCGCGTGTGCGCAACGATCTCTCACATTTGTCTCTCACAAATTAAATACGAATAAAGTATTCCGCCTGGCTCCAGTGTACATACCGATTTCGGATCATAACTGTGTGGATGTGAGCGGCAGACTCCCGTGTGCTTGCATATCCACTCTGCATAGAGGCGCACATCTATTGCCGTCGATTGCATGCGACCGTCTGAAATCGACATCAAATTTTCCTACTCTACTCGCTTAGGATTACGATAGGAGAATACTTTGACCTACTCCACTCGCTTCAGAATCAGAATCAGAATGCTTAGGGTTACACTCGCTTAGGGTTACAATATCAAAATACTTTGAGCTACTCCACTCGCTTAGGATTACGATAGGAGATTACCTTTACCTACTCCACTCGCTTAGGATTACGATAGGAGAATACTTTGACCTACTCCACTCGCTTAGGGTTACGATAGGATAATACTTTGACCTACTCCACTCGCTTAGGGTTACGATATCAAAATACTTTGAGCTATTCCACTCGCGTAGGGTTACGAAAATAGAATACTTTGAGCTACTCCACTCGCTTAGGATTACGATAGGAGAATACTTTGACCTATTCCACTTGCTTAGGAGGGTTACGATAGGAGAATTTTTTGACCTACTCCACTAGCTTAGGGTTACGATATCAAAATACTTTGAGCTATTCCACTCGCTTAGGGTTACGATAGGAGAATACTTTGACCTACTCCACTCGCTTAGGGTTACGATAGGATAATACTTTGACCTACTCCACTCGCTTAGGGTTACGATATCAAAATACTTTGAGCTATTCCACTCGCGTAGGGTTACGAAAATAGAATACTTTGAGCTACTCCACTCGCTTAGGATTACGATAGGAGAATACTTTGACCTATTCCACTTGCTTAGGAGGGTTACGATAGGAGAATTTTTTGACCTACTCCACTCGCTTAGGGTTACGATATCAAAATACTTTGAGCTATTCCACTCGCGTAGGGTTACGAAAATAGAATACTTTGAGCTACTCCACTCGCTTAGGATTACGATAGGAGAATACTTTGACCTATTCCACTTGCTTAGGAGGGTTACGATAGGAGAATTTTTTGACCTACTCCACTAGCTTAGGGTTACGATATCAAAATACTTTGAGCTATTCCACTCGCTTAGGGTTACGATAGGAGAATACTTTGACCTACTCCACTCGCTTAGGGTTACGATAGGATAATACTTTGACCTACTCCACTCGCTTAGGGTTACGATATCAAAATACTTTGAGCTATTCCACTCGCTTAGGGTTACGATAGGAGAATACTCAGACCTACTCCACTCGCTTAGGGTTACGATAGGATATTACTTTGACCTAATCCACTCGTTTAGAATTACGATAGGAGAATACTTTGAGCTACTCCTCTCGCTTAGGGTTACGATAGGAGAATGCTTTGACCTACTCCACTCGCTTAGGATTACGATAGGAGAATACTTTGACCTATTCCAGTCGCTTAGGGTTACGATAGGAGAATACTTTGACCTACTCCACTCGCTTAGGGTTACGATAGGAGAATACTTTGACCTAATCCACTCGTTTAGAATTACGATAGGAGAATACATACTTTGAGCTACTCCTTTCGCTTAGAGTGTAGTTTAGGTCACAGAAGCCGATGGTGACCAAAATGATATCAGAGATACCCTATGAGGTCCCTAGTCGAAAACAGTTTTCAAATCCACATGACCGTCCATACGTTTCGAGAAATTTACGTTTAAAATTTTGGAGCTAAACCGTGTGGATTGCTTTTGCGGCCTGTCACTCTGTTCGCGCGAACTGTGAAACAGCGGCGGTGGCCTAGTGGATAGAGCAGTCGTCTGTCAAGCGGCAGGTCGTAGGTTCGCACCCTGCCAGTTCACTTTGTTTTGCCGATTCTCTCCGGACTTGTACTTTTTTGTTCGAATGGTTGGAGTTACGCATGGTTAGGGGATCATGTGGAAACATTCGTCGGTATTTTTTTTCGAAATTTTTGAAAAAGAAGTTTAAAGATAGCAAACATCTTGTTATCAGCCCTCGACAATACATATGACCGTTCGAATTGAAAAAAAAATGATGAGAGGAGTTTTTTACCAACTGCCCAATTGTCACCAAAAAGTACAAGTCCGGAGAGAAACGGCAAAATAAAGTGCATCGTCAGGGATCGAACCACGAACCTACGACCTGCCGCTTGACAGACGACTGCTATATCCACTAGGCCACCGCCGCTGTTTCTCAGTTCGCGCGAACAGAGTGACAGGCCGCAAAAGCAATCCACACGGTTTAGCTCCAAAATTTTAAACGTAAATTTCTCGAAACGTATGGCCGGTCATGTGGATTTGAAAACGGTTTTCGACTAGTGACCTCCTAGGGTATCTCTGATATAATTTTGGTCACCATCGGCTTCTGTGACCTAAACTACATTCCTTGTTAGGGTTACGATAGGAGAATACTTTGACCTAATTCACTCGTTTAGAATTACGATAGGAGAATACTTTGAGCTAATCCTCTCGCTTAGGGTTACGATAGAAAAAATGCGTTGACCTACTCCACTCGTTTGGGATTACGATAGGAGAATACTTTGAGCTACTCCACTCGCTTAGGGTTACGATAGGAGAATACTTTGACCTACTCCACTCGCTTAAGATTACGATAGGAGAATACTTTGACCTACTCCACTCGCTTAGGGTTACGATAGGAGAATCGAAATAAGAATACATTAATCTATTCCGACCCTACTACATACCTTATAAGAGAACAAAGCATTTCACTTCACTTCACTAGCAGGCCCCGTGTTTATTTTCTTCCCATTGAAAAGAGACTCGAAACATAATAATTTTATTAGAAGTACTTCGTACTTGTGCTATGATATATTTGTAGTTATGGTAACTAGATAGCGGAATTTTTCTCATAGTCATCATCAGAAAGTTCACGAGTGTAGACATCCTAAAAATAATAAGTTATAACTGGGGTAATAGAAAGAAGACTGTGGTAATAGAAATGAGTACCGCGTGTGCGCAACGATCTCTCACATTTGTCTCTCACAAATTAAATACGAATAAAGTATTCCGCCTGGCTCCAGTGTACGTACCGTTTTCGGATCATAACTGTGTGGATGTGAGCGGTAGACTCCCGTGTGCTTGCATATCCACTCTGCATAGAGATGCCGTCGATTGCATGCGACCGTCTGAAATCGAGAACGTCATCAAATTTTCCTACTCCACTCGCTTAGGGTTACGTTGGGAGAATACTTTGACCTACTCCACTCGCTTAGGGTTACGATAGGAGAATACTTTGACCTACTCCACTCGCTTAGGGTTACCATAGGAGAATACTTTGACCTACTCCACTCGCTTAGGGTTACGATATCAAAATACTTTGAGCTACTCCACTCGCTTAGGGTTACGATAATAGAATACTTTGAGTTACTCCACTCGCTTAGGATTACGATGGGAGAATACTTTGACCTACTCCACTCGCTTAGGATTACGATAGGAGAATACTTTGACCTACTCCACTCGCTTAGGATTACGATAGGAGAATACTTTGACCTACTCCACTCGCTTAGGGTTACGATAGAATAATACTTCGACCTACTCCACTCGCTTAGGGTTACGATAGGAGAATACTTTGACCTACTCCACTCGCTTAGGGTTACGATAAGAGAATACTTTGACCTACTCCACTCGCTTAGGGTAATACTTTGACCTACTCCACTCGCTTAGGGTTACGATAGGAGAATACTTTGACCTACTCCACTCGCTTAAGGTTACGATATCAAAATACTTTGAGCTACTCCACCCGCTTAGGGTTACGATAATATAATACTTTGAGCTACTCATCTCGCTTAGGATTACGATAGGAGAATACTTTGACCTACTCCACTCGCTTATGGTTACGATGGGAGAATACTTTGACCTACTCCACTCACTTAGGGTTACGATAGGAGAATACTTTGACCTACTTCACTCGCTTAGAGTTACGATAGGAGAATACTTTGACCTACTATACTCGCTTAGGGTTACGATGTTACGATAGAAATATATTTCCCTTCGCTACTCGTCAGATTGGTCCCTTCCGCCCACACATACCCAACCTATATTATATACCTATCAAAGAGCATCCGTTTCCGTGAATGTGTACTCCGGCGACGAACTGCCGCATTTCATCCGAATACTGCATATCTCTCAAAAGTACTTGCGTAAAGAGAGTCAGTTTGTCTTGACCCAATTCAACAAAAGCGCATGCATAAAACGTTTACGAATACTAACACAAACCTGCATCTCTCTCTCTCTCCCTCTCTCTCTCTTCCATCTCTCTCTCTCTCTCGTCAATCTCTCTCGTCCATCTCTCTCTCTCTCTCTCTCTCTCTCTAATATTAATGGTATGCGCAGGTTTGTGTTAATATTTGTAAACGTTTTATGCATGCGCTTTTGTTGAATTGGGTCAAGACAAACTGACTCTCTTTACGCAAGTACTTTTGAGAGATAATATATGTGCTTTTATTAAATTTCATAGAAATTTCTTCTCTTACTGATTGTCAAGCTCTTTCGTTCATTGTTATGCACATAATCATGATTTATGACACAATTGCACGGTGGTAGCAAATCATTGAATATACTACATACTACAGGTCGGGTTTGTTGCGTATGTGCAACCATGTTTTTTCATTGTATTGTATGGAAACATTCTGAAACGACTCTTCTCTCTGTCTTTTCGTTTGTCGCAGCGTAAGTGCAAGCTTCTCTTCGTCTGCGCATCTGCAAACAGCGCGCTCTCTCGCGTTCTCTCTCGCACCCGGCCGCCTGCCGAGAGAGAGAGAGAGCTAGCAGCCCGAGTGACTGGAAACGACACCCACCCACACGCTGGCCTTTCACCTCATGGGTGCGCGAGATCGCTCATAACTTCTTTCGGAGAAGAGATACAATGATGCCACCGACCAGTGATCTGGCCCACGGAACCGTGCGAATCTAACTAACATGAATTGGATGACTTCACATTGTTGCTAACATGTCCTTTTGATATCGCTTTTTGAAAATTCTGGCGCGAGCCCTATCCTAAGCCAAAAGGGAGGGCGCTGCGCCCTCTCTAATGAAAGCTGCGCCAGAATCGCCCTGCAACAAACATTATATACACATATGAATTTGATTTCTTTTCTGTTGGCTCTTTTAAATGAAAAAAATAATAATATTCGAATGCGAGTCTCTTCGTGATTTCTGTACAACTGGACGATGTGTTATTCTGGGTGCTTCACAAACTTAGTGAATCATAAAAATAGCTTGGAGAGTATTTGTAACATACGGAACAAGTGGACGTCGTCTGATCCGGGTCGCCCAGACAGAACACGTCGTCTCGATTCTCGTTCAAATCCTCGACCAGGTTGAAACAGCGATCGGCGCGACGCAACTCCACCGCACGCAGCATGTCCCGTGTTCTTGCGACGGAAATTCAAACACTTAGTCAGTAGTTCATTTTGTCTTTTGCTATATACAATTTTCCCAGAAACACGGCTAAACCAGGTCAACAACAAGAACTACTTAATAACGAAGTCAGATCTCTCCAATAAAAAAAACTATATCCCTCCTGGAATGTGTATTCAGGACTCACCTTTGTCTGTGTCTCCATACCCCGCGAGTTTCAGAACCCTCTGCAGATTTTAATAGGGCTGCAGTATGCACGCAGGTGTGAGAAGCAGGTCACTCTCCAACATCTTGTCCACATTCAAGCAAAAACTACGTTTTTTGAATATTCAAAAGTATGTTTTACCCTTTCCAGTGTGAGTATTGCAATGTCAGCGAAGACATCATTTCGCGTAAGACATTCACTCATTACATAATCGGTGTTAACATGCACCTGCAATACAAAACAATTATAATTATATGCTCGCAATAAGTTGCGCGCATTGGGCTAGATCAGAGGTATACTCTGCGCCGGAGCGATAGTTTTCGATCTACCTCGCTTGCAGTTCGAAATACGGTATGTTTTGCGCGCTATTGCCGAGAGCTGACTCTCCGTCTTCCTCTGATCTTCCCCACCGCTCGCAACTTATTGCGAGCATAGAGCTGTAGAGGAAGAGTCACCTCTTGGCAATAGCATAGCGCGCAAAACAAGAGAGGCAGACGGTTATGGAACCGTATTTCGAACTACAAGCGAGGTATATCGAAAACTATCGCTCTGCAGACTATAACAGTGTAAAATGCGTGCCTCACCATGGTCACATTCAGCACAGTGACCGCTTCGTCTTCCCATTCTTCACATTTCACATTCATCGCGCAACGACCTCCCACTTTCACTGAAGTTTTCAAGACGGTAGAGTCGTGCATATTGTATTCACCGCTGAAAGTATGTTCGTATTACAACGATATCTAAAGTAGTCCCTTCAAACTTCCTTTCGGAGAACCTCATAGGCAAAAACCGTTCACAACTCCTGACACTTCTGACGACACAATGAGCAGCGGTTAGGACATGTCGCGGCGAGATGAGTGTACCACTGCACATTCCCTTGCCTCGATGCAACACTTCCACTGCCGATGGGACCTCGTTCAACTCGGCCGGTCGACTGTTCCACGACATGAAACCTCGACCTGTGTAAATGATTAAATGTATATAACATACATAACCAGTTGTAGAAGACATCATAAAAATATATGAAACTGGCCTTTGGCGAACTAGTGTAAACAGTCAGCTTCTCATGACTTATTAAGTAATTCCGTTCGGTTTTTTTCAATAACCTGTTCGCTTACTTGGAGACAGCTTGAAGTACTTATTCTGACCACAGGTCTCTTCGAACTTTTCGTTTTCTCCTTGAGTGAGCGAAGAGGCAGAGAGGCAAACGAATAACACGGATAAGAAATATGCAAGTTTCATCTCGATGAAAGTAGTGATGACGAATTTCTTCTTTTCGAACAGAGCACCGCTCTTTTATAGTAATGTACAAAATGAATAAAAGTTGCGCAAAACGATTCATCGGTCCGCTATTTTGTGATGATTAATCGTGTTCTGGTCGCCAGTAAAGTTTCAACTTATACAATCGTACTGTTGTACTGTTCTTCACAAAAAAATGGCTATTAGGAAATCGCATCACGCACCACCACACCACCGCACCATATTTTATCGCACCACCGCACCATCGCACCACATTTAACCGCACCACCGCACCATCGCACCACATGTTATCGCACTACCGCACCACCACTTAAGTTATCGCACCACTTGCTAAAAATTATGTATTTTATGTATATTTTTTCGTCATGCCGGATGCCGCTTCGTGCCGCATATACGTTTACCACAACATCACCATCAGTTAGTCTTTAGTCATAAATTTGCAAACCTAGTTCTTTACATGCATAGTGCCCAGGGGTGAGATGAGTTCTTTTCGTTGAACCCTCGTTATATCCCTTGGACAGACACATTATCACTTATATAGCAGTCTGCCCTGTAACTGTCAGACTGTTCTGTCAATGTCAGTAATGGATGCAGAGATCAAATGATCACTTGCTAGATGAGACATGTAGCAGTCTGTGAGCAAATCCCGCGCACGTCACCAACTGCTACCTACACCTATAGCGAAGATTTGAAGAAGAAGAAAAATCTGAATGTGACAATGCGAATACCAATCAACACGACACGTCACCATCACCAAACAGCTTACTATGCAAATAGAAGTCTAGCGATTATAAGATATGACACCATTGTTTTTTCAAGCAACATCAACTATATTACTTCTGAAAACGAGTAACATGAATTTGAAACGAAACTTATATCAAAAAATGCGTGAGCAAAATGCTTCTTACGAAAATACGCGCGAAAAATGATACTTGTAAAACCCATGGGCGGTGGTGCGATAAAGCGTGATGCGATAGAATGTGGTGCGATGGTGTGATGGTGCAGTGGTGCGGTGGTGTAGTGGTGCGGTGGTGCGGTGGTGTAGTGGTGCGGTGGTGCGTGGTGCGAATTCCTAATTGCCAAAAAAAATCATCAAAAAAACTACTCGGTTTCCTTATCCACAAGTCGAACGTGTTTTATGACAACATGAACGCTGTTGAATGTTGAAAAATGAAACTTCAAAAATTGTTTGGTGATAAGAAAAATAAATCATTGATCAAATGTGTTGATTTTGGCGTACAAATAGCATATAAGGAAAATATTATTGTGCAGTTGACCACCGTTTGCTCCGAACGTTGACTATGATTTATGCATTCATGATTTATGTAACAAAATTAGAAACGTAACGTTATCTGCATACATCAGGCGATCGACAAACATCACACACAAAATGATCATTTGGATTGTTTGAATTTATCCATAGAAATATCTACACAGAAGTTGTCACTTTCTGTGCTTTATTCTCTTCCACTTCGTTGGCAGTCTTGGTGGCCTCCCGTTGTTCTTTATCTCTCTCATTCATATTCGGCCATCGTGGAACCAGTCTCACTAGCCTCTTCTGAATGATCTGTCGCAGCTCCTTGTTGTAGTAGAAAGCGACAATGCTGGAAACTAATTAAAGTTATTTAAAGTGATTTCCTCAGTTCCTCAGTTTCAGGTTTATTATGTGTTATTTTCGGTTTCCATTAACTTTTCATCAGTATAATATCGTTTTTAAGTGAAATTGTCACTTTGATCGGTCATAAGTAAATGGAACAATTGTGACACTGATTATCCTATTATACCCTCATGTGCACACAGTAAACTTACCTTTCACCTTTAAACGTTTTTGGAAATTACTTTACTACTTACAAACCTGTATATGATCCACTGGAACCGTACTACAACTCAGGAAATGTGTTTCTGCCCCTACATTCTACAGTAAGTTCTAACATTCACTTGCGAATTAGAATCATTTACATCACTTTTTCGTTAGGCCTCCGGCAGACTTTTTCGCGAGCGAAATGCGAAAATAATAGCAAAACTTTTAGCTTGAGAGATTCGCGAAACTACCCATAATCGCGCGAATTCGTGATCTTTTCGCTTAAATTTGGCGAATTCGAAGATAATCGCTTCCACCGAGAATTACACAGACTTGTTTTGTTTGTTATAATTGAAAACCTATTTCTTAGAGGTTTTGTGACATGTTTAACACCAAACATTCAAATAGGAACATTGTTTTGTCACTTGCGCACGCCTTTTTTCAAATTCGCCAAACTTTTCGCGCGAATCGGGTGGCACGAGTGCGCAACGACTAGTATGTAATAACTGCAAACATTTGTGGTCAATACAGCTTCCACGATGTTTATGAAGTGTTTTTTTTCAATTATAAAGAATGAAAAATATACAGAAAAGTGAAAATTCGTACCTGGATTCGCGAAAAAGTAGCGAACCTGTGGTATCTCTCGTTTCGCAGCGAAAACGGTGTCCGCAAAAATTTTAGCGATTCGCTGAAATTTTCGCGCGAAAAAGTATGTCACCTATTTTCGCAAATTTTTGCCGAAAACATTTTTGCGATGCAAATCAATAATGCATGCTAAAGTATTGCAGTTTTCGCACGATTTTTTTCGCGAAAAAGTCTGCCCGGGGCCTTAGTCCGAGTCATTGCTTGGACTAAAGATTGTCATTTGCGGAGACTGCGAAAGCGAGTGGACCCACGTGAATCGACAACTACGAAACACGATGCAAAAGAAACATTCACCCATCGACTCCTGCCAATCCCGTCCACGCTACGGTGGTTGATGCGAACTTGGCGAGCCGGGACTCAACGATGCCCGACAGCATGTAGTAGCAGAAGAGCTCACCGAAAAAGAGCACAGCTTGCACCAGCGTCTGAATCGTTCCTATAGTTCTAAAGTTATGATCGACCCAGCATAAGTTGGGTAGATCAGAGAAAGTATTTTGAGCTGCGAACGAGGTAGATGGGAAACTAACGCTCTGACGCAAACCAGCTTACGCGGGAATGGCACCCGGTCCCACCCCACAACTCGCAAACTCTCGACGCTAGTTTGTAGGCAGTCCCTATAGAGAGTCGGAGCCAAAAATCCAGCCGCAGAACTCTGACCGGAAGTGACGTATGGCTCGCAAAAGTTTGGATACTGCGCATGACATTTTCTGTTGTCGCCACAGCCTCGGTAGCTGTCGCCACAGCCTCGGTAGCCGAGTGGATAGCGAGTTCACCTGTCAAGAGGAGAGGCTCTGGTTCGAGTCCGTCTGTCGATACTCTTTTTGCATAATTCTTACGTCTATTCGAGTCGCGCGAAAACACACACTATACGTACCGAAATGATTTTTATGCTTACCAAATCGTTATCACAATTTTGAGACTGTAAGTCTATCGTTAGATGGTTGACTGCAATTTCAACTATTTCTGTAGTCTACATTCACTGTCTCTGTCTACTTCACTCGCGTGAAAATGCGCAAGAGAGAGAGAGAGAGAGAGAGAGAGAGAGAGGGGGGGAGAGAGAGAAAGATAAAATAAAGAAAAACATTCGTACCATTTCCATTTATGGTACTTACCAGTGTGTTGATGCCAAGCCTTGGAGACAATACACATTCAAAGGTCCAGCCAATGCCGCACACTAGATTCTGTATAGAAAAGATATGAAAATCTCAACACGATTGATTGTTTTTGTTTTGTATTTCACTAAGTGACAAAATCGCCGACGACTATGCGGAAATTGGAAATTTGTGATTGAATGTGGAATGGATGCATGTTCTATTCACACTCCTCGACTCGATTTGTCTTGCGAGTGTGAGAGGGCATCACTTGGCGCAGTACTTTTGTTTTAACAAATGTAATTGTTTTCTCCAACTGACGTTGGTTCGGAATTTAAAACGCAGGTAGAAGGTTGAAAGAGGAATAAGTTTCATTTTACATACTTACCTACATAACTACCCTTGAGCAAGGAAGGCGCGGTAGTTGCGTGTTTTGTTTTACCCCACTCAAACACGATCGTTTTATCACAGTAACGTCTTTCCACAATTTACACAGTTGAATCTCTCATATATGCGATGAGTTGAATGGAATTGAATTGTTTTTTTCCTGGCGGAGCAACAGTTACATGACCTCCCTCCCATTCAGCAATCTAACGATAGACTTTCAGTTTAAAAATTGTGATAGTGATTGGGTAAGTATTAAAATCATTTCGGTACGTATAGTGTGTGTTTTCGCACGACTCGAATAGACGTAAGAAATTTGCAAAAAAGTATCGGCGGACGGATTCGAACCAGAGCCTCCCTTCTGGATAGGAGAACTCGCTATCCAATCGGCCACCGAAGCTGAAGATGTCATGCGCGGTATCAAAACTTTCGCGAGCCATACGTCACTTCCGGTCAGAGTTCTGCGGCTGGATTTTTGGCTCCGACTCTCTATAGGGACTGCCTACAAACTAGCGTCGAGAGTTTGCGAGTTGTGGGGTGGGACCGGGTGCCATTCCCGCGTTAGAAAGAGTCAGTGTACCTGCTGTACAAAGTTGATCTCTCGACGCCTGTCCGTTTCGCGCGTGTTGCTCAGCTGATTCCGGTTTCGCTGAAACAAATAAATCGCAAATTCGTGAAAAGGGTGCACGCTCACATGGATGATACGTTCAAACTTATTTTAATTTTTTTTTAAATACTTTTGAGTCAGAGTTTGGTATCGCTGTCATGTGCCTAGGTGAACACACAATCATTGTTACCATACTCTTCATACTCACACTCTCATGTGATTGGTTATGGTGTTTCTTGAGCGGGGTCACTAATTCTTCGGCTACGTTGTTAAAGGAACAGTGGCGACTTAATTCTGCAACTAGCTCTCTTGAACGCGCATTACCACTCATGCAAAATACTTGCCGTAGACAGGACTCTAACCGGCGAGGTCTGTGCCACTGCAGCGCACACACGCATTGAGCCACATAGTAAGTGAACGTGCTTCTTTCGTCTGTGATTATGTGTTCTCTCGCCATTTCTGCAGTGTTGAAAAGTTCAACGGGATGGAAAGCGTGGTGGGACCATTTTTGAGTTTGAAATAAAATGTTGCAACAGCGAGTTGCAAAACATTTGCCGTAAACAGGACTCGAGCCGGCGAGTTCAGCGGCGAGTTCAGCGGCGCTTACCTGCTTTGAGCCAAATAGTAAGTGAACGGGCTTCTTTTGTCTTTGATTATGTGTTCTCTCGC
Source organism: Rhabditoides inermis (assembly GCA_963966185.1). Lineage (NCBI taxonomy): Eukaryota > Metazoa > Nematoda > Chromadorea > Rhabditida > Rhabditidae > Rhabditoides > Rhabditoides inermis. The sequence continues at coordinate 466,155 of CAWZYM010000348.1, read as the reverse complement.
CATTTGTGCAGTATTGAAGAGTTCAACGGATTGGAAGTCGTAGCGGGACCAATTTTAAGTTTGAAAGAAAGTGTTGCAACAGTCAGTTGCAACATTTGAAAGCAACCGATAATCGTTGTTCTTTCTCACAAATCGATCAAGAATTGGGTTAATGGGGCTGACCTAACATCGATGCAATACCCCGTTGCAATGCAAGAATCGTTGTATTTTGCAAGAATTCTTGCAAAAAGCAAGAAATCTTGCATTGCAATTTCACACTGACAAGAATTGTTGTCATGTCCACCGAACGTGTTACAAAATACTACGCAGAAATACAAACTTCTTTTCAAATACGACTCTTAGCAGCATTGCGCTCACCGCGGGCGCCCCGTATAAATATTGGGCCCCACATACCGGTCGCGATCGAAACAGCTGATTCCGATTTTGTCATGGTTTTGACTTGTTTGCCTGTTATTGTTCTAATTTTGCTGTTTTTTATGATGTGTTGTCAATGTTTGTGATGAAATTTTGTAGTTGCAATGACATCGCTCAAATCTCTAGTATCTTTGGTTAAAAATCCTCTTAACGTCGACATAACTGGTACGGAGAACATTGCCTGTCTAAGTACTATCGCCAGGTTTTGGAGTGTCATGAAGGTCAGTGTCATGAACGGTCAGCTTGATGTGGATGATGTTGTTTTCAGGCGCAGAAAGAGAAGGAGAACTTTAAGACTCCCAACATGATCAGATTCGTGCAGTATCTGGCGTCCGTGGGGAATGACGTGAATGACTTCACTTCTCTGGAGGGACCGGAGTTCGAGGCTGAGGTCGGCAAAATAAAGCGGAACTACCTGTCACACATCGCTCTCTATGTCAAGGTTGGTAGGTAAATTTCGTCTTGTTCTTCCATATAGATTCGAAATATGAAATTTCAGCGCCGGCGGATCATTCACGACTCGTGTGGTCCCGATCACACCAACATTCACATCGACAGTTGGGAGGATGAGATGAATCACGCACCCGCAAAGGGTGGTTCTTCGGCAGCATCGACTCTCGCGTCCGGAATGAAGAGAAAAAGCGTCGATCTCACACCCAGTCCGGAGAAGGTGAAGACGAGACGCAAGGAGTCTGTTGACTTCGACGACGACAAGATTGTCTTCGTTGGATCCGACAATGAGGACGAACAGGACAGGAACATGAAACAGGTGAAATTTTTTGAGAATCAACTTTAATGAAGTTTGTTTTGTAATATTTGACCATATCGTGGGTTACGGTAGCCTGGACTGAGTTGAACGTTGTAGGTTCGTCCCGTGATCACGAAGCACCAGGATCCCGTCGCGAAGGAGGTAGGGCCGGTGTCTGTGGAGCAGAGCCCGATGCAAATCAAGGTAATCGAATTTTGTTTTATTGATAAATTAATATTGTAGGAGATGCGCGTCGAACGAGTTGCAGTACCCGCGAGCTCGGCAAGCTCACTCGTGTGTGCGGTCAAACAGTCCACTCCTGGTATGTTTATTTGTTTCTTTTTCGTTTGGGTTTATTATAGTTTCGTTTCCTCATGTTGACAAATACATGACTTTTTCAGATGAAGTGACCAACAAGCTGCTACGCTTCAAGCTCCAACTGGAGTGCCTGAAACTGGCTCGCGAACAGAGGGTGGAACCGATCTCAGATGTTGTGCGTGGACTTAAGTTCATTTAACTAGATTATCCTCTATCCGTTACCTTGATGTTCACTAATTTCGTTATACATGTTGTGACTTTTGTTTTGACCTCGTTAGGTTTGTGTTCTCATACTTTTGTTTTTTGTTGGAATAAAAGTTTATCGAAGAATCGTCTGTAATTTGACTCAATATCTAATGTTTCAACATTAATAAAACATACCGATAAAACCAGGTAATACAGAATTGTGATAACTGTAGCAACAGGATGCTGCCCAAGGGCACCAAGACTGCTCTCCTACAGTTCGAGCCCATCAAGATCGAAGCGCAAGTGATACTTCGCGGGTTCACTGAGGAGGTGCTCGGCAAGTCCGACATCTTTTTCAACAGGACCAAGGTGGGTGGTCTACAGTCTACAGTACCCTCACACAACTTTGTGGGTGGTCTACAGTATCCTTGTACAACTTTGTGGGTGGTCTACAGTCTACAGTATCCTTGTACAACTTTGTGGGTGGTCTACAGTACCCTCACACAACTTTGTGGGTGGTCTACAGTATCCTTGTACAACTTTGTGGGTGGTCTACAGTATCCTTGTACAACTTTGAACGTATATAATTGAATGTTCCAGGTGTCGTACACAGTCTACAAACAGACTGTAGAGGACCTGGCTCACTCTGCAGAGGTGATGGGTGTCCTAAAAACGGCAAACGAGGATCAAATGCGTCGATTGCTCGGTCAGATGAAGAGCTATGTCGCGGTTAGTCACCATACAGTATCACTCTTACCGTATGTTTAAGACGCGGATCCGTGAGCTGCGCGCAACTGGGCAGGGGGACGACACGGTGACGCTCGACCCGTGGGAGGATAACGTCGTCAACATGTACGGCGGTATCAAGATGGCTGTCTTCCAGGGAGGGCTTGGAGAGGAGGAGGATGAACCGTCGTATGTGGACCAGAACTACACGGAGTTTTACCTGAACGAGGCGGACGAGGGTCTGGACGACGAGATGCCTGAGCCCGAGGAGATGATCTTGAGGCAGCCCATGGAAGACGGAATAATGGTTGCGGATACTCTATATGCTCTGTGGCTGGAGGTCAACTCTATGGCCTATGATTTGGGTGTGCTTTTCGATCTGTAATGTAATCTTTGTTGCAATAAACAATTACTATAATCGCATTAGCCAACACCTAACAACGTATATAACGTTTTAATATCTGTACATAATTGGACCAACCACGATTATACCACCCACGAAGATCTCTCAAGATGGCTCATCCCCTGATCCTTGCTCGGCGGCGTCAGCGTTTTCTGAATCGGCAGGAAAACAGAATGAGGGCAAGGCGTTACTTTCGTGACCGTCTCTCTCACCGTCTCAGCGACATAGATTTCATCACCAGGTATAATTGCCTCTATCTGATAAGCCCAGTAGTTGTAGATTTCTGATGAGAAGACAGGACGTGGAAGCCTTGGCTCAGCGGATCGCGCCTCGGATCATGTTCAAGAGGCACTGTAAACACGTCGTTTCGGTTAGTTCCTATGTAGACCACCCATGAAGCTTATGAAATTTTTGCAAAAACAGTTGACTGACCGTATCTTGCTGTACGTGAGCTACTTGGGAGGCGGGCAGGCGTACACCAAGTTGGGAGACAGCATGGGTGTTTCCAGAACGACGGTAAACATTTAGCATTTCAGTATTACAAATATAAGTAATCATAGGCGCACCAATTCGTGGGCGTTGTTGCGCGTGCTGTCGCTGGTCTGGCCGGAGAATTCATCTGCTGGCCGCGCAATCCCACTGCTCTCAGGTGGGTAATTGAACATATAGATCGCTTATAACTCCATATTAAACCTATTATAGAGTGATGGAACACATGAATAGCAGAAGGAGTGACTTGAGACTCGTCTGCGGGTTGATTGACGGAACTCAAATCGACATTCACAAACCGAGATGGAGGAGAGATGCGGCAACCTTCCGCAACAGGTGAACATTATAATGTAATTCAATAAGAAACTCTCTGATAAACGGCATTGAGGGACAAGAAGTACTCGATCAAATTCATCACAGTCACCGACGTGGCAGGTCGCGTTCTCTGGCTCGGACGTTGTCAGCCTGGTATGAGAAGAGTGCTAAATGTTTTTGTTATCTCTCAGGTGGCTCGCACGACATGAGCGCATTTCGCAGCAGTGCGCTCTACCGTCACCTCGAGAACGGCGCTCTCCCCTTTCCCAACGCAGTCCTTCTTGGAGACGCTGCGTTCGCGGCGAAAACATGGTACAATTACAATGTGATTACCGTACCCATCATATGCATACCAATTAACCTATTACAAGCACACATCAATGTAGGATGATCACCCCGTTCCCGAATCCGCCTCGTGGCTCTCCTGAGGCTAGATTCAACCACCGACACTCACAGACAAGGATTGGGGTGGAAATGGGCTTTGGCCAGTGAGTAGAAATCAATAAAATCAATCTCGTCACCATATCTACATTACAGCATGAAGAATCTCTTCCGTATCTTCGAGGGGAAGATCAGGACTGGAGATGTGTCTCAGACAGCGGTACTGGTAAAGTCGGCCTTTGTGTTGGCGAACATCATCAGGGATCAGCGCGGGCATATGCCTGAGGAGATTGCGGCGATCCGCACCTTCGACCCCTCCCTCCCCCTCCCTCCTCTCCGCCTTCCCCCAATGCCTGCCAATCTCACCAGGGTGGAGCGGCGCAAGTGGCCAGCCACTGCCCGCAGACTAGCCATGATGTAATAGAGAACCTACATAGCAGTATTATATCCTATACAAAACTAAGTATCTGGGAAATCAAATTGTATATTTTGTTACCGTACACTCGCACAATTGTATCCTCTAAATGTAATTGTGTATTGAATATATACATATAAACCCTCACGCACCATGAACAACCATGATAAACACACCACAATTATATCAATCAATGTATTAGAAATCAAAACAAAAATATGAATGTGAAAAAAATAATAAAAAAAACACACGGTTTCAAGTGAGTGTGCTTGTCCAACTCCTCGCAAATCGTTCACTGCATACCACGACATCTGAAAACGAAAGTTTGTACTTGATCACTTATAAAATACACATACAAAGGAAGACCATCACTCTACCAACTCAAACTTGTAATGTGAACTATAATGTAAAACGGGATTGCGAACACGTAACATGCTTACCTGTACGTCTGCTTCATCCTCCTCGTTGCCTCCCATCTTCCTCCTCCTCGCCATCGGCGCCTTCTTGTTCTTGACCTGCACCAGAGTGTGCTTGTCGGCGTCGCACACCACATAGGCCCAACTGAACGGAAAACAAGATGTTTGCAACCTCATAAAACAAGTGAATGAAATCCAATTCAGGTAATAAAAAGTGTTTGAGAATAGTTGGGTACAAACATTTGAAGAGCAATGACAACAAAACACACGTATCTCACCTCACCGAAGCTGTCCTGGTTGAACACGCCGGCGAGTGGCCTAGACAGCCGAAGCCAACCCCTAGAAAAAAAGATAAATGGAACAACAAATCGCGCATGTTGTCCTATCCTTGAAGCGAAATAAGCGAACAATACAACTTTGTTCATCTACTACGTTACGAGAACACTGTATATTCATTTTTCAGCGACTGCAAAATCACCTACTGCAAACAATTACATACAAAATGATTACAAGTTACTCGTACGCGATGAACAACAATCGCAGCCGCATATACGAAAATTAAATTATTAAAAACGCAACAAACACAAAAAAGAAACGTAAAATTTTCGTATATCAGAAATCGAGTCAGCTGTTATCGATCGCGTGGGGCCCAACATTTATACGGGGGGCCCGCGGCGAGCGCAATGCTGCTAAAAGTCGTATGTGAAAAGAAGTTTGTATTTCTGCGGAGTATTTTGTAACACGTTCGGTGGACATGACAACAATTCTTGTCAGTGTGAAATTGCAATGCAAGATTTCTTGCTTTTTGCAAGAATTCTTGCAAAATACAACGATTCTTGCATTGCAACGGGGTATTGCATCGATGTTAGGTCAGCCCCAATATGATTCTTTCAAACGTTCCGAGTCAAAAATGAGTCGCCAATCTACCTTTAAAGACACGGTGACTCGGTTTTAATCGTGTATGCATAGTGCGTTACAAAACTGTCAAACAAGTACTGGTTTAACGCAAAGTTCGGTGATCCTAAAATCCTAAACGATCAGCAGAGCGCTGTGAACGCATATCACACGATCCGCGTAAGAATCGGACGAATTTCGGGCAAGTGGGACCTAGGAGCTAAGTGCGTGGTTCCAGGGGTTTTCAAGGGTGCTCTACAAGGTAGTATAGGTGATTTTGTCCCAATATGCAAATTTGGTCAGTTAAGGGACCATGACCTCAAATCAGTCAGTTTTTGTCCAAAATTAATTTTTAATAGCTTGTTCGATTTGTCTTGATATTATAAGTCTTTTTGTACATATACATTTTTTTTCATAAAACAAAAAAGAAAAAAGTTATGATCAAATTTTTTTTAAAAATTTCATATTTTATTTTTTTGAGATCTTTTCGCCTCGAAACAACAAAAACGACCAACACCATTCGATTCTACGCGTTAAATCAAATTACTATGATTTTTTTCGTGAAAATCTGGTGTTGCCTTTTCTTCCATCCAGAGCGATGAAAATGACCCGAAATAAAATTTTTGCGTTTTACCGCCATTTTTCATATCTTCCAATCCGAAATAACAAAAATCACTAATATATTCGGACTTTGCACCTTTGAATTAGTCTGTGTAGTTGTTTTCAGGCAAATCTGATGTTGCCTTTGTGTTCATCCGTGATGTTGAAAATGGCCTAACTATCAATCGCAAAATTTCATGATAACGCCAGGAGGCAACACTAAATTTGTATAAAAACAATTACGTAGACTAATAAAAAGGTGCAGAATCCGAATATGTAAGTGGTTTTTGTTATTTCAGACGGATAGAATTTTAAAATGACAAGAAAACTTTCATCGCCTTAAATGAGCAAAAAGGCAACACCGGATTTGGCTATAAACCAACACATATACTAATCAAGAGGTGTAGAATCCGAATATAGTAGTGATTTATGTTGTATCAGAACGAAATACTTGGAAAATGGCGGGAAAACGCAAAGTTTTGATTTCGAGCCATTTTCATCGCTCTGGATGGAAGAAAAGGCAACATCGGATTTGGCTATATACAAAAACTAATACTAACTAAAAATTGTAGAATCCGAATATAGTAGTTGTTTCTGTTGTTTCGAAACGAAAGACTTGGAAAATGGCGGTAAATCGCAAAATTCTTATTTCGGGTCATTTTCATCGCTCTGGATGGAAGAAAAGGCAACACCAGATTTTCACGAAAAAAAATCATAGTAATTTGATTAAACGCGTAGAATCGAATGGTGTCGGTCGTTTTTGTTGTTTCGAGGCGAAAAGATCTCAAAAACATAAAATATGAAATTTTAAAAAAAAATTTGATCATAACTTTTTTCTTTTTTGTTTTATGAAAAAATGTGCAAAAAAGAAAAAATGTACAAAAAGTCTTATAATATCAAGACAAATCGAACAAGCTTTTCAAAAATAGTTTTGGACTAAAACTGACTGATTTGAGGTCATGGTCCCTTAACTGACCAAATTTGCATATTGGGACAAAATCACCTATACTACCTTGTAGAGCACCCTTGAAAATTCCTATAACCGCGCACTAAGTTCCTAGGTCCCACCTCGTCCGATTCTTACGCGGATCGTGTGATATTTTCTTAATTCCCGCCACTCTGCGCCCTCTTCTCTCCGCGTGCTCTCTCGCACCCTCTCGCATGTGCCCATGCCGATCAGCGAGCCGACCGAGCGGACAGGGGAAATCGAAAATCTATTAGGCCTGTATCTGTAGGAAGACATAGGAACTGTATCTGTAGGAACCTGAACCTGTGGGAATACACCACTCCTAATGTCGTGTATTAATCACCAATGTCACGTGAAAAATATCCAAATATAATAACTTTTCATCAATAATTTATATTATAAAAATGAATGGAATTTATGAATGAAGTTATGAAGTTGTTGTATAACAATGGCCATACACCAATTACCGTTTCGGTATTTCTCACAAAGAACGAAATAGAAACTTAGCTGCTTGTTCATTGTGTGAAAATTTTTCGTGTATTATTTATTTTTGAAAAATTGTTGTATTTTAACATTCTTTCAGTGTGGCAGTCGCGGTTTATGTACGAAACTCAGAGTGGTGTATTCTTTTAACAGTACTTTTTTCATTTCGCTGCTTGTGAATAAAAAAAAACACCCACCAGTCTGCTCAACATGTAGACCTTTGTGAATGTGCACGTATCCAAGCCGGCTATTATAGCGATCCAAGATACGTTTCTACATAAGCCATCTCTCTCTATCTCTCTCTCTCTCTCTCTCTCTCTCTTTAGGTGAGAACTGGACTAACTTGTACATGTGATACTTAAATATCACTTGGCATCGTTTTTCTGATATGAAAATGTAGGAGAAGTAGAGATCGGAGTAGGCCAGATAGCACTCGGCTGAAAGAGAAAATCTCTCTCTCTCTCTCTCTCTCTCTCTTTCACTCTCACTCACAATAAAAGAAAAAGTATCCTCCTCCTGCAAATGCGGATATCCAGGCTATGAGACACAAATTCGTGGCTAGTCGTTGCGTGAAGTTCTGTGAGAGAGTGAGAGAGAGAGGGATAGGGAGAGAGTAGAGAAACAAAGACAACACATTTCATGAGAAGATAAAAACCTTCTTGTAAAACAATGGTGTGAACACAGCGAGAAATCTATTGATCGATATTATGAAGTGCGAATTCAACACAACATCGTAGCATATTATTGATATAGATCCAGCATATCCCGAATAGGGAAGAGCTTTCATGTTTTCTAAATCACTAAAATACTGTGTTATAGATTTTTTTAATGATTTTCTTTTTTGCTGTTGTAAAAGATGACTTACAACATGACAGTAGGAAAAAAATACGAAACATATCCAGCAAGAAAAATTGTGTTTGCGAGAATCTGAACTATTCAATGTGTATATCAAAAAAAAAAGCTTTCGTGCTCACCTGGCTGGTCGTGAGTATACCAAAAGCGTTTTTCAAAGTCTTAGAAAATCGGATGAAACTCAATAGTAGGATGTTGACAAGTGTGCCACACATAGACACCTAAAAGATAGGAGATAAATGAAAAAAATGTAGATAGGAGAAAAATAAAAAAAATATGTATGAAGACAGCGAGACATTAGTAAACTAGATATGCGTTTACCATAAACACTAGAACTCCAGCTATGTAGTTGTCTTGCATGATGAAATCTGATTTGAAAAAAAAGTTTTTGTAACTCTGCTCTAAAGACCGATATGCGAAAAATACATATAACACACTGTGTTCAATCGATAAAAATGGCAGAAGGATTACTGAAAAATACGAGTTTGCATATATTTTTAAACAATAAACGGACAATATTTGAACATAACATTCTGATTTAAATGTGAACAGTGCCGGGGGGAAGTAATTTGTCAAAAGTCTAACACTGTAATTTCCTATATGAATTTATAACGATGATAAACAGTTCCCTTGGGATAGTTTCTATTAGCCGTAAGTATTCCTAATTAGTAGCATCGGATAAAAAATTGAATTACTGTACACATTTGAGATATAATGATATTCTCTTTCGAAGTACATGAGTTTTTTTCCTTTTTTTCCTGTTCGCGCAATAATTCTGCAAACTTTTGCGTAATATTTCCGCAAACGTTCGTGCAATAATTCCGCCACTCCACTCGCTCAGGATTACGATAACAGAATACGATCTTGAAAAAAAAGAAATTATAATTCAAATGACTATGTTACATCTGACTATAATGACATACATCTTGAAAAATACTAACAAGAACCTAAATTGTTCAAAAACTGTAGCAGAAAAAAAGAACAATGTTCCGTTATACAAATAAACATCTAAATAAAATAATATGCACCAACAGCCTAACTTTATCAGTATTGCAATACTAAAATAGTACGATCTTTTTAATGACAAATATTTGTTTATATCTAACAAGTGTAATGGTATTTTGAATACTTATTTCTCAAAATTGTTTATTTTTCGATTCCTTTCTTTTTTTCTTTTATTATTGTTTCCTTTTTTGACAATGTCACTTTACTGGTTGTGGGATTGTTACTGGTTCGAAGAGGTTGTTATGTTGTGCTATATGATTACTGTTTGGACGTTTGCGTTCCTCCTAGATATGCAAAACCTTGACATATCGGACGCAATGCAGGCTGTATGCTTCACTCAAAGGGGGTCGAGGGGGGCGAAGTCCCCTCTGCATTTGTATAACGGAACATTGTTCGTTTTTTTCAGCTACAGTTTTTTGAACAATTTAGGTGAACAATTATGATTTTTTTCAAGATCGTGGATATCGGGGTTCGCGGTGCAATATTCAAGCCCAGTGTCTACATCACACCCAATCAAGATCAACTAATACATATTTTATACTAGGTGATACTCACAAATACTCGAAAAAAAAAAAACTTAAAATGACGGATACTCATACTCTGCACTGCATAATGATAAACTCGAGAAATAACACGGGTGTTAACGGAATTTGAGAATTTGAATGGGAATGAAAGAGTACTGTAAACATGATCAGTCCCTGGCAGTGCTGCAGGAACAATCGGAAGAAGACAACTCGACACGGCCCCAGTCCCTCTCCCACACCTGCAAAGGTCTCTCTCTCTCTCCCCCCCCCCCCTCTCTCTCTCCCCCCTCTCTCTTTCTCTCTCTCTCTCTCTCTCTCTCTTCCTCTCTCACCTCTCCGCGAGTGTCACTGCCCGGCTCGCACAACTCAATCGTCAAGTAGTGGCGCTCGCTGAACTTGGCCCGGAAGTAGTAGATGAGCTGGAATGTACCCGCATACATTGTTATCAACAACGACGATCCCTCGGTCTGTCTGCGCATTGTCTGAGGAAGAGTCGAGTATTCAAAGACCGTATCCTATCGCTACCATAATTTGGTCAATAAAATATATAATGTAGCCCGCTTCGTCGAATGCGCACCGTGATATCCAGCTGCCGACCGTCGGTATGCATCACACTGTAGTGGTGGGTGTCTGTGTCGCACTTCTTGCGACGAATCACACTCTGAAACATCATCATCATCATCATCATCATCTCTCTCTCTCCCTCTCTCTCTCTCTCTCTCCCCCTCTCTCTCTCTCTCTACCTTCTGATACGTCTCCAGGTACCGCATCATAGCGTCGTGGGCGGGGCTGTCGAGGGCAGTGGGGGTGAGGAGGAGTCGGATAAACAGAAACACCTCTTCGGAATGCGGCAGACGCCACACCTGTCCTCACATACTCTCTCTCTCTCTCTCTCTCTCTCCCCCCCTCCCCTCTCTCACTATTTCTATCCCACTCGTCTACTCTCTCACCTCCACAAGCTCTTCAATCCTACCCATCCAGTGAAGACTTTTGTCGGCCTGAAGAAGGGGGATGTATAA